>NJDD01002156.1:21124-58638 GCA_002245505.1 Calephelis nemesis | reverse complement strand
TGTTACTGCAACGCTCGGCTGTAAGTATTTTTTTCAAAAACAGAGCCGTGTATTACTGTGACTATAGTCACCCTCAAAACGCAGTTTATTGGATAACGCCCACTGTTGACAGGGCGGAGCGTGTCGGGCCGGGCGCATCGCATTGCAAAGACAACTGATGCGGGCCGGGCCGCATCACATTGGCGTGGATTTTTGTTACTCAGTACCAGGGGGGTTACCATAAGCTCTTAAAACAGTATTATTTCAATAATACTTATTGTCATCGGAAAAAGACAACCTTATGACGTATACAATAAAGTTGCTTATAAAGGCGGTCATTTAGCAAGATGGAAATAATACTGCTTTAAGCGTTCATGGTAGGGCCCCTGAGGCCACTCAAAGTTAAAATTGTCAAGTGTGGAAAGTTGGGCCATCTAGTAGTTGTCATACGAATCTTCAAGTATGGAAAGTGGCGCCTCTAGTAGTTGTCGTACGAAACTTTAGCGTTAAAATACCATAGTGTTCTTTTCTTAACAGTAATCAGGATCTTTGATCACTGTGGGCCGCATCGAGGTATGCGCGCGGAGTGCCTCGCGAAAATCCGCCCCAGCCCAGTAGGTGTTGCTTCATACAAAAAGTATGTAGGCGATCTAGGCGGATTAGCGGAGGAAGGGCGGTTACCCGTAGAATCGATAATAATATAAACTTGTGAGGAGGAACACCCGGCGTAAATGCTGTCAAAACTAAAAGTATACTTATTAAACCAATGGCGTTGTGTGTAAAACGTATCACTGGCTTAATAATTATGATGTTTGAATGACTCGAACTGCGAACAGCCATTAAAATAAAAATAAAATAAAGCTGTACTAATTCCCGAACATTCTGGTCGAATAATTGATCATGAGAAACAAACATTGGGTCTATTAAAACTCAAAATGAACAAATATCAGTACTGCAATTACATCTTATTTTAGGTACAAATGTTCATTGGCAGCGGTGACAGCTTCCCACACCTACCCAAAAGCCTAGAATGATAGTAGTCGATGTAAATGGCCTCTAAACACCTTTGTAGAGTTGAAAAAATCAACATAATAAAATCGATAAGCCTTTGTCAATCAGATAAAAGCACAAAAAGCATAACGATGATTATAAAAATAATTTTTCTCGAAGTCAAGAATATTAACACATTTTATATTTGATGTAAAATAAGCCTTTATTTTGCTAATTCCGCGTAACCAGTGTAACTGTTGTGGCAAATAATCCTCCAAATGACACAGAATGTGACAAGCCTAACTAACGTTCCCACCGCCCACCTCCGCGACCAGAACACGAATTAAGTAGAGCACATCGCACTGCACACTACACCGTAGTAGTGTCCGTCTTAGGGTAAGACCTCATCTGCAAGACTGGAGCGAGAAATACACTGTCGTTCTCGCTCAAGCAAATGGCGGCTTTCAGTGACAGAAAAATACAGGGTGATAGAAAAATACCTTGCAGTGCAGACAGATGTGGGCCAACCCTTATTCGTTTATAACAAAGACATACTACTAAAAGAAATGTACCTATGATTATACAATATGTTTGCGATAAACGAAACAAAAGCTCATGCCCCTGACACCTACATAGGTACCTTTTTTATAAATTAACAAGTTAAAAAATAAAAGTCTAGTTTTCATTTTGTTTTATTTTATAACAACTACTAACATTTGGCGTTATAAATGCTTGCCATTGAAGCGTACGTGGTATAACAATTGACAGTAGAAAGTAAGGCTGATTACACAATATCTGTAGACACGCATTGACAAGTCCAAATCGGGACAAAGACGTGTCCTGTACAACTGGAAATACCTCACAAAAGTGTAATTGTCAAATAGAAATTAAATATTTAATTCAAATGGTAGCAAATAAACATCACATAGAAATATTCAGTAAATATAGTTTGTTTTTCAAGTTGCACAAGTCTACTAATTACCTTCAGCTTGACTAAACCTATTTAATAGTTGAATTTTAATCAATTTTTGTAACGTAACTTTGTTATGATAAACCATACTAATAAATTAATACAAACATATTCGTAAGTAGAATCAATCTGTAAATTACAGTACTTAGGTGACAATTAAACAGATTAAATAAATTTGACAGCTGTCAAATTTAAAATATTCACAAGTCGTACGCTTAAAAAGGATGTAAATTAGTTTAATCTTAGAATGTTTCACTTAAATTGAAAAGCATACAGTTAGTGCGTGAATAGAATTTCATTAGTTTGACACAAAATGAGCATTGAAAAGGACGGAGATATTTTAAGTTAAAAACATTTTAAAAACGTACACACATCTTAAATAATAATCCCTTTACTTATAAACATTGATCTGGTATGTAACTTCATTTTTTGTTAGCAAAGGTGAAGTTACACATTAGATTAACAGGCGCGTAAGTTTTATTAGTAAGGGGGTAAATCTTTTACTTACACTTAGATAATATGCTTAGGTAAGTTGTATGTACATAACGTTCAAGTAGTAAACTTAGTGAACAAGACTAGTTAATTATTTTCCTTGGTGAGAAATCTTTAATTTTGTGTGTAAAGTATACCTGCCTTGCTTTTCTCTATCCAATCGGAAAACTAAATAAACTAAAGTCTGCTATTTAAATATCAGCAGTGAACAGTATTAGGCACACAAAGTTTACAGTTTTTTACAGTTTCTTGGTTACATATAGTAAGAAGGAAAAAACCTAGTGACGTCATCCTAACTCGCATAGATTTTTTCATTCATGATTTAGAAAAAGGAAGAGCGTCTCCCTATCGCGTGTCATAACTCGCCGCACACGCCTGCGTTTTATTACCCGCCTAAACACATAGGGTTATATCAAATATTATAAAACAAAGTCGCTTCCTCTATCCCTTTTGTACGCTTGAATCTTCAAAATTACGCAACGGATTTCGATGCGGTTCTCTTAAATACATAAAGTGATTGAAGAGGAAGGTTAATGTGTATATTTTATACCCGTGCGAAGTCGGGGCGGGTTGCTAGTGTAAGTATAAGAGTAAATTATATTGTTGCGACGAAACAACTTGTGTTGTGTATTACAATTTCCTATTTTCCATTTCTAAACACAGACACGCTAGAGGGCGCCGCTCCTGTGAAAACCACGTAACTTATGGTATAAAAGGTGCACTGATATCATTTTCTTAATTTTACTTTAATTACAATAACAATATGAATCCATTGTTAAAATATCACTATATGTTACAATTTGGTCATAAATATAAAATAGTCTTACATTGCTAAGCAGTGAATTAAAATATTAAGTACTTATGAAGGAACGAACTTATTAACTATTCAAATTGCGATTATAATTTTTACACTTTCATGTAATCCAACAAGCATTATCTCGCTCTGTTTCATCCATTAAGAAAGAGACAAACAAATAACGCGGTGCAAGAATCGCTAGGGATCAGTACGATGCGCGCATATACCTACACTTTACTGTGCGTAGAAGATAAAATAACAGTTTATCAGTTTCTGGTGACCAAAAAACTGATAATTGAATGCTGTAAAAACGTTGGCATGACAATAACCTGATACTTTTAGGTATCTATTAAACAACAATCCAATATATGTCTAGATTTTTTATCTCTTGTCTTTTATAGTTCTGATCGATCTTAAAGCAAGCTTTCAAAAAAGTATGTTATTATTTGAAACATCCTAAAAGCTTTTGACAAGTAACTATAAAATTTTAAGTATTAAATGTACATCGATATTCACGATTTATTAAGTTTATTACATATTAACAATAGGTGGGTTTTTACTTAATTAATCTTTGTGTGAGTTACTTAATTTAAATTTTTAATACAATTCAAACAGGTACCTCCAAAAAATATATTATTACAGTAAATATGTTTTAAAATTTTGTTAAGAAAAAGTATAAATTAGAAAGTTAAATCTGAAAAAAATTATCTAGTTAAAGTGTAACAGTCAATAGTAACACTGAATGATTAGTCAATTTCTGACCAGCTCTAACGTAAGGGTTATGGAGGGTAGTGACAAGGAGCACATACTCATAAGGCCTTTTGACTCAAAAATTGTTAACAGAATAGTATTAAATAAGGGGTCCAGAATGCCGCTACAATAGTGGAGGGTATGTTCTGGATTTAGCTATTTGGTACATATTTGTTAATAATTTATTTCTTCACAAGCTGTTTTAAACAAACAATTACTCAGAAACATATGCCAGTAAACGTCTTTCCTACTCTTGGCGCTTTCTTTATAAACAGTCCTCTGGTACAGCCACCCTATATTTAAGGCTATTCAAGGTACACTATTTGTAACAGAGTGTGCGCTCCTTACTTCTACTCTCCATAGTAAAGGTTCACTTTCAATGCGTAGGCGACATCGCGCCGTAAAAACGACGCCACAACGTAATACGATGCTTTGACTTATTAACTGCGACTTATCTTATCACACCAATATTATCAGACTTAGATAAGAAATTATGAGCAGCTTCTTAATTCCGTTATTGAGCTTATAATTTCTAAATAACAGTGAATAAAAGAATATGCAAAATTTATCATTGTGTACCTCCTTTGATATTAGAAACAGGAAGACTAGCTGGCTAGCTAGAAGCTATAACAGTCAAAAAAAGCAGTACTTGAATGAAAACACCAAAACTTGGAAAAAAAGACGCGTAGCACTCGGAGACTGCCGCGGTAACGCTACTGCATAAGCACACATAAGTCACCAGATTGCGGGGGATTTTATTCAAGCAATCAATTACACTTCTAACTTACATTGTTACATAATAATCCAATATTTACGGTAAGAGTAATTTAAAGATACTAAGAGGTTATCTGCAGCTTGATTTTTTAAAAGCAAACAAATTTGTATTCTTCTCAAACTGACACATAAACTGCAGTTGGAAAGCTTATACAAAATAAATGTTTACTTCATTAAGGACACTTCACACGACGACACTGACGTCGAGCAACATTCAAATACTCTCAACTACAAAAGTTATAACGTTATTTAATAACAATAACTTTCTCTCTTCTTTTATAAACTCTTCTATATTCGGGTATCACCTATTTCCCAAAGTAATCACATGTGGCAACTTGTGAGATATATGCTAAATGCAACATAAATAATATCAATAAATAATACTTTTATATACACATATCACTGAACTTATTCGAGTTAATATTATAGTACATATAATAACTTAATCTAATGTTTATTTACATGTGTGAAGTAGTGACTTGATATTTTCATTTTTATGACATTGGTCATTAATATTTTTATATCCTGATTATTAGTTTACTTAATAGGTAGATATTTAGTAACATAAAAAGCCCTATATTTATACATGTAAGACATATTTATACACATTTATCAGTAATATATAAACTGATCGAATTAAATTAACAACAAGAAAATGTATAAAAAGAGAAATATTCGGATCAAGGTACTGCAGTCATTTGGTAATTAAGGGGGAAAAAGATACGACACATTGTCCTAAAAATGTAGTATATGTATAATATTATAAGTGCATTTTATTGAGCCATTTTTAAAAGTGAAATTTCTTTATCGACGTAAAAAAATTGCCTTTACACTTTCTGTTACGCGTCATTTCTCTGTTAAGTTAAGAGTAAAATCCCCGAAGAGGTAGGCAGAGGCACAACCAGGGCACCCACGGCTAGCCAAAGAGACAATGTGAAAGTCCTCCAATGTGATCCTGGGTAACATTAATTATTTCAGAAAATTGAATATATATTTTCAATTTTATTATTGCTCGACCCGGGGATCCAACCCGGGACCGATGCTGGTCCGCTAGACCACAGAGCTGATGAAGTAACTCATTTTCTATGACGCTCCACGAAAAACTATCTTTTAAAAAGTTTCACTTTCAACTCTTGTTGTGTTACAAACTATTAAACTTCAACTTTGTATAAAATTTTAATATATATAAAAAACATCTAGTAAAGTTGTAGCCTTCATAAAATACATACACTTTTGAGTAAGTTTATTAATGCCCTAATGATAATCATAATATTTGAAAAATACCTACCACATCATGTTGCATGTGTGCTAACGTAATGTTATTTTTATCAATCAAAAACATTTTAAATTTTCCATCGTCGACGCTTATTAACAATTTCAAATAATCATTAGCTATTTTGGTAGGCTATTTATATGTAAAAAGTGATAAGTAAAACAGTAAAAGTATTTCATAATTTAAAATATGAATCAAAATATCATTGCGTTTGTTTTACGTGCATAAGAAATCTTTAATAACACTTAGATTATGTTTTATAACTATTGTTTAACTTCAAACTAGTTATCCAAAATAGTACTTTACTCATTCCCACAGACAAAAACAGTAGCGATTTTTATTTATCTCTGTCATATTAAATAATTTAAAAAAAGAGATAGGCGTACGTCAAGTGACGTTTTGATTTGTTTTTTTACTTTATTCTCCATAAGTTGTAAAATAAACTGGTGCCAGTTATAACGGTGCATATATTAATGAAGTACTTTTGGACATTCTATCCTAAAAATATAAAACAGGAAATGAACGTTTTGTATCCTACAACCAATTTCGAAAGTATATTCATGTCCTTATCTCCTATTTGGTTAGTAGAGGTACATCCAGTGCACCCACAATCAGCTGTAGGTACTTAGGTTTACAATGTTCTGACTTTAGATTTAGAAGAAATAGATAGCAAACCTATCACATATGCTATAAAATAAAATACACATTTTGTTTTGAGTTGCACAATCCGGAATTTAAACCCAGACCTCATGCCGTCAATGCCAACAGACATGAACAATAGATTACAGAGAAGATCAGAGAATTTCAAAGTTTGATATAAATTTGAATTTCAAAAAAATATTGCGCCATAATCCGACTTTACACAACTGAATCTACCAACAAAAGCTATTTGTGATATGAAAAAGATAAACAAAAATCGCTTCACATGCATGAGATTGGTGTATAAGTCTATTTGGGGCGTATTTATTAAATGTTAATGTCTTTGGCGAGAAGATATTACTTATCCATTTGGCCATAAAGCCATCCTCATATGATAATGTTGTCACTAGTAGAGGGTAGGCTATGGCAGCGCAGGTGGGGTAGTCACATGTGTTTGTTTGGTAAGCACTCGTGATCCCTGCGCCAGATCTCCAGCCTGGATTGATCGCGCCTTCAGAAATGCTTCAAAACCATATAAAACCATTGCCAAGTAGCCAAAAAACTGAAACATGGAGAAAATTGATTTTATATTATGGTATGTTCATTTCATATGAACACATTATATTGTTAATTACCAACAAGATCACAGAAGTTATGGTGCTAAGCCCTGGTTTTTTTTTTAGCCTAGGGCTAGCCCGCATTGCGAATTTTCGACGAGGAATTTTTTTCGGAATTCTGTAACATACTGAATCTTATACGAGTATCCGAACTGGCGGTGAAAAATTCACGAGGGAAAAACCTCTGATCTGATACAAATTTAAGCGATGTGGCGCGGATTTATTTCCACGCGAAAAAAGCCGCGCGGTGAAAATTCGCAGTGCGGACTCGACCTTAAAGTTGGGGCAGAGTACCTTAGTGTCTTTAGGCCACATTCAGTTGTAAATGCTGATTATAATATATTGCTGACTAAACCTCTTTTACATGTGCCGTGTAATCCACGCGACATATAAAATGTGTTGTGGTCCTCCTTTCATCTCGCAATAGCATTGTTTTTATGTAATCATTGTTAGTTTTTTTTATGATATTGGAAGGCAGACGGATTTTCTGATGGTAAAAAATTCACGGCGCCTAGAGACACCAAAGGTGGTAATGGTGCGTTACCAACCCGACGCCGGGAAGTTAGGCCTCCAGAAAAGTAAGTTTACCGGCTACCTTACCCTCCGAACCGGAACACGTTAACGACAATCATTGACGTTATGACGGCAGGAATAGGTAAGATGGTGATGAGTATGCAGAAAGAGTGACATAGGCTTATTTTAATTCAGTAGTATTTCTATCGGTTACATTTAAATGGTGACCACAGACCTTCCTTCTGAATAGTTGATAGTCCCATAAAAGGAAATTAATTTATAACTAGTGAAAACAATGGTAGTGTCCAAACAATTACTGACTTTCACTTTCAAACTGTATTGTGTTGTACTTGTAACACAAGTAGGTTATACAGGGTGTATTTGACACCATAGCGAAAACTTCTGTGGTAGTTTAGATACATATCAGACTTCAAAATTCCATTAACAGTTTTTGTCGGAAACAAGTGGTTAAATATTTAGCAGTTTTTCAGCCCGCAATGTATAGCGAACAAAGTATATGCATTAAGCCGCGCGTTGCGAGCTGTAGGTGCCGACCTAATACCTTGTTTTATTACATTGCTGTTTTAAGTAAAAATGTGTTATTAATTAGAATTTAAATAAAAGTCAAGTTGCGTTAGATAGTATTAATGAAGTAATAGTGAAATCAATAAAAATAATATAAAAAATTTTGAAAAAAATTATGAAATTTCCGCAACCAAATTCCAACTACATTATGCATGTCTATCATGTACAGAATCAATGGTTTCATTTTTCGATACGCTGTCATTTACACGGTGTATTAAAGAAAACCTAACAGTTGTAATAGTTATAATTTATGTGTTTTAATTCTATTGCAACTAAAATATTATAGGTAACAGATGCCCACTAACACTCAAATCAAATTAGATTTTGTTTAAGTCCTTTAAGATTTTCTTATTATAAATATTGTTTTTTTTTTTTTTTAAAATGGGTACATACATTTTTATATAGCTCAGAAACAATTATTAGCTTTGATGATGAATCACATGCTAGTGTGCCTGATATTCCTTTAAAAAAAAAATTTACAAATAATGGCAACATAATGCCTATTGGCTAAGTAAGTTCAAGCTATGCTAAGCTATAGCACGTAAAAAAAGTAAAAGATGGGAACAAAAAATTAAAATAGTATTTACCCCAGCAGCTGAATAAGAAGCAGATCCAAATGCAACAGCTATTGTTGAAGCTATCAGGTATAAAAATGTTATGATCGCACATCCTATCATCTCTATTTGGAGCCATTTAACATTATGATATTTCTCTATGATGTGGAATAAATACAGCAACAAAAATATAATGGTGAACCACAGAGCTAAGTGTGCCACCACATTAAAATATACTCCTCTACCATTTGACCAAAAGGCTGATGCTTGTATACAGATGAATCCAAGCAAATTTAAAATCTGGAAAAAAGAATACTGTTGAGTTACATGATACTTATCTCTGCCAATTAAAAACATAGAGAATACTTAAGTGTGAGTGGGTAACTAACACCCATAATCAGAAACATCAGTTTTCTTTTAATCAGTCATTAAGTCAACATTCTTAATACAAAATTGTAGATTATTATGTTAATTAATGTCTCTGAGTCTCTCTTACAACCGTAAGTGTGAACATATCATCTAGATGTGTGATTAAAATATTAAATACCTATAATTGTTTTACATGCATGAATATGTGGTTATAATTTAATTATTTCAAAATTTATGAAATTTATGAATCTGAGGCAATCTTGCAAAAAATTTAACAATAAGAATTTTATTTTGATGCAAAAATTTATTCTCACCAATCCATTACTAAGGCTTACACCTGGTCATTGAACTACCAGTTAGAGTATAATATTTTTGATCACTATATACATACTATATTGCGGTATAAGAACCAGATGAGCGTATCTTCAAAAAAATAATTATACATAGTATCTTTGTAAACATTATAAACAAAAATTTTTTTATTGTATACTGCTCCAATAGTAGGACAACATATCAATATTTTTTTTATCGCCAACTGTATACTATTTCTGTTAAAGAGCTAGTAAAGTTTGAAGTGACGAATTCCCGCAATATTTTTGCTCTCCTGTAAAATTTACAAAATATAGATACGTTCATCTGGTTCTTATACAGCGATATAGTATAAAACAAAGTCACTTCCTCTGTCCCTTTGTATGCTTAAATCTTTAAAACTACGCAACAGATTTTGAATACTACTACGCAGAATAAATAAAGCAATTGAAGAGGAATTTACATTTCATAACCATGCAAAGTCAGCGGGCCCGCTAGTTTAATATAAAACTTAAAGGTAAAACTGACTGACAATAAATAGATGATCCTTTGTTGGCATGTGATCTGCTTATTAAATTTTCAGTTTTAATCAAAATCATAACTTTTGTGTGACTGGATACAAATTAAAACAACAAGAAAAAATTTATTATGCCTTTTGTGCATTTTTACTTCTCCTGTATTTTGTATATCTTTGCTTTTGGTGTGCAATAAAGTATTAAATAAATAAAAAAGTAGTATTTACTCACAATGGCAATAATTTTCAAAATTCCTGGTAGAGTTTTGACATATGAAGGATCAAAACGTGTGTCTGTTCTAAACACAACATTAGTGGAGCCCATGCTTTGTGGAGGCTCTTGTTGAGCAGCCATGATTTATATACTGAAGCTGAAAGCAATTGTTGTTTATATACATCAGGGCTATTCAGTATCATTTTAGTGATAATGGCTGGGTTAAGTGTACATCTAATAGTTGTCAAATGATGTGTTTTGTATTTGCTATCTCCATTACATTTCTGTTGGTCACAGGAAATAGCAAAAATTAACATGTCATTTGACAGAATATATTTGATGTACACTTAACTCAGATCATTACTAAAAAGATACAAAATCAGCGCCCTGGAGATCTAAAGAGTAAAGCAGCTAGTACAATTGTACACATCTCCTAAGAACCCCATGTTGGTCCGTGTCCTCTCGTTAGAATAGACTATTTGCCATCCTGTCTGGCAACTTCTAAGAGGCAAGTAAAAGTGAAAAGGATCATTACCAACAAGGCCACTGGTGGGAGAGTGCTGTGCAGAAACTGGCCTGTGTAGGGGTCTGCAACGGTGCAACTACCCTACCTATCACTGCCACCATAATGACAATGTTCTGGTCAGAGAGAGGGGTAGCTAGAAGACTTGCAAAGTTGACTTAATACTATTATACTACAGGACAGAGACGTACCTACATATGTTGTACGTAGGCTGCGGTAAAAAAAGGCCCTGGGCCTGAGATACTAATGTAATGTCAATAATGTCTGTTACGTCTACAGGTGACAGTTTTCTCTTAACACTAAGAAACCCACCTGCTTGTTCACTATCTTAAAAGAAAAAACAAACAAAGTATTTTCTTGGCAACAAAAAAGCTAACAAATCAACACATATAATGAAAATAGTAATAATGCCTAAATTGTAGATCAAAATAATTATTATATTATATAATGTAACACTTATTTTTATAAAAATGGGGATTTTGTCTAAGAATAACAATCAATTTTTTATGTCATTAATTTAACATTTAAAATTTAACTTCAAATCAAGTGTTTCATAAGAATCAGTCAGAAAGCTTTGATATCCTCAATGGAAACAAGTTTTTAACAAAAAATAATTTTTATGACAAGCTTTTATCTATAAGAATATTTCCAGCAGTAGACTTAAGAGGCAAGATGTATCAAATAAGGCCAAGCAAAATATTATGTTGGATCAGAGTTAAGATCCAATGGTCATATTCTGGTTCCATCATCAAATCAGCTCCGATTATGATAATAATTTTTATATGATTTTGACATTGGTGGAAAATTTCAGCTAAATCGGTATCCAGGAAATGATAATGTACAAGATTGCAGAGACAAAAAAATGTAGGTGCTAATTTCCAAGCTGGTGAAGTTAAAGCAGTATACTAAAATAACAAAGCACTAAAATAATTGTAAAAAGCAACAAAAATTAGAAATACATCAATCATGTCTTTCAACATCTGGTTAGTACTCAAGCCTATCTGTTATTAACATTTTTGCCATAGATTTACCATTAATGACGATACAGTTAATTAAAAGGCAGAATATTTACAAACAGTATGTAGGTACTTAAAAATATAATTAGTAAAATTTTAGTCATGAATCTCTTACATATTTTATAAATGAACAGTATGTACTTACATATTTTGTTTACTAAGAAACGACAGGATCAAATACTTTTAAAATATGTACGTAGGTACTTCAGCAATTTCAATTGTTTAGGATTATTATTCAAATTCAGATAAAGGGCGAAAGATAAGGATGTGGTCACCCGTTTCACCTTGACACTAAATTAGGAACCAGTAGCGTGATAAATGCATCTCTGACTCACTAATTTGAATAGCAAACCTTTGCACGTAATCTTACGACGGGTATTATTTAATAAACATGTTTCCTAAAGGTAAACAGTACTATTTAGTTATGGGGCATGAACAGTTGCTGAGCAGTATTCAGTTTTTACTTAAATTTTAAAGTAGCGAAATGGAAAGAAAAACATTCTGATTATTAACAAATGTACGTTTTACACCAAATAAATTAAATAATAATCTACAAAACACTTTTTTTATGTTTTAATACCATACAAACAAAATATTCAACTGACAAGACGTGACAAATGTGACAATTGACATCTCTAGTGTTGCCAACTAGATTTTTTTAAATACTTAGAGTATTGTAGTCTTTGAAATACTTTAATTTACTTGTGTATTTCCGTTAAATTTATAATAAAAGAGAAGAAGTAAAAAATGTGTTGAGATTCAAATTTTGAAAATAGAACGCAATATCTCAGTGTCCCATATTAAATGGCCAGCCAGCATTATTTAAACAAATAGCACTACGATAATCTTATTATATATTTTCATTGTATTATTTTTATATTAAAGTCAATAATTCCACTTGCTGCAAATGGAGCAAGTGGAGCAACGTGCTTTAAGAACCTCCATAAGAAGGGGCTAGAATTGAAGCCATCCATGATGATGTGATCAGTACATAAGGGGATTTCATTGTCTTAATCATCCATCAAAAATTTATAACAGAATGCAAGCATGCTGCGTGGCATAAAAAGTGTGAGAGATGAACCCTGATATGGAAGACCTTTGATGTCCACTACAATCGCAAATGTTAAAAAAGCAATTGTTAATAATCGAAGACCGCAGAGACAAGTCATAGAGATAGCCGAGATTATAGGCATCTTAACCTAAAAATGCACTTGGAAGGTCAAATATTCTTGACAAACGACGAGGTCAAATCTACAATAGACACATATTTTGACACTAAAGAAGAATCATTTGTCATCAAAGGTCTAAATTCTTATATTTTAAATGAGAGATAGCAAAAGTGCACCAAATTTAAAGGTGATTATGTATAGGGAAAAATAAAAATATAGCTAACTGATTCGTTTACTTTTTTAAAGTTGATAGGCATCTTATGAACGAACTCAAAATATCACATTCATCGAATTGGGTTAACACAAAGTATTTGCATGGTAAATTTCACCATAGATTAATATGTATATATTGGATTTCACGACTGCTTTCAGTTGAACAAAAAAAGACGCGATTTATCATTCCACATCCACCTTGTTCACCTGACTGGCTTTGTGTTCAATAACCTAAAAAAGGATCCCAAGTCCTCCCAGTCCTAGACACAAATTTTGACTCTAAAGAAGAATCATTTGTCATCAAAGGTCTAAATTTTTATGTTTTAAATGAGAGATAGCAAAAGTGCACCAAATTTAAAGGTGATTAGGTAGGTACTCTTGTTAAAGAGTATTTATATACTTTGGGTAGGTATATGGAAAAATAAAAATATAGCTAACTGATTAGTTTTTTTTTTAGGTTATTTTGCCCCTTTCTGGGGCCGGCTAAGACCTTTGCGGCCATGCTACCATGTCTTCCGTATATAAATTCTTTTTAGTAGTCATAAGTCATTTTAGGTCATAAGTCGTAAGTCATAGGTCTAAGTCATGTCTAGGCCTTGAGTAAAGCGGTGGTTTCTTTACACAAGCTTGTCTATGAGGTTTGGCGGCAGCGAGGAAATTCGCGATACGCTAATTTCTTCATGATTATTTCACTTGTGCACGTTCACTGAACAAAACTAGACTAATTCCCACCTAAATTAACTAATTTCACTCAATGTAAACACGAAATTCAATAATTATGAAAAATACGACCATCTTCTTTCACGATGGCGCCAAAACTCATGCCTGGTTAGTTTACTTTTTTAAAGTTAATTTGCCTCTTTCTGGGTCCCGCTAAGCCTTTAGGCCATGCTGCCACGTCGTCCGTATTAATAATTTCGTCATTAGTCACATGTCTTCTTTTTTTCTATATAATTATTCTTATACAGTCATAAGTCACTATTTACAAAGTCACGTCAGGGTCTTGAGTAAAGCGGTGGTCACTTCACACAAGCTCACTTTAAGAGATTTGGTGGCAGCGAGGAAATTCACGATACACTAATTTCTTCACGATTATTTCACTGAACAAAACTAAACTAATTCCCATCTAAATTAACTAATTTCACTCAATATAAACACGAAATTCAATAATTATGAAAAAATGCCACTAGCTTCATTCACGATGTCACCAAAACCCTGATTTAGTATAATATGTGTTTATTTTCTTGGTTAGGCCGAGTTTTTTCCATTCCACCCTTAAATTTAATATAAAAATAATAAAAAATATTCGGTCAAGTAGTTTTGAAGCATATTAAACACAAAAAAAATAAACAATCAAATCATTCCTCTTTATTATTAGTATAGATATAATATAGCCAGCGTCCGATCTAGAGGGGGGCAAACGGGCAATTGCCCGGGGCGTCAAAAAACGAGGATCGGCGAAATTAAGTATTTCTGTAAGTTCAAGTACCTAACTGTTTTCGAATTTCAAAAACTTAATTTGTTACAATTACACTATATAGTTATGGAATAATAACGCATGGGTAAAATGCGGCAAATATTGTTTTGACCGGAGTGGCGAAATAGTTGGATCGGGCGCTAAATAGAGCAATCTATAAAGTAATTCAGAACTTTTTTCTCTGCTGTTAAGAGCTAAGGGATTTTTGCATTGTACAAGGTACTGGATTAACAATTCCGTTAAACATTAATCCAGTACCTATCTTTACTTATGGAAATTTATTGGAAGTTAAGGAGGTCGTTAATTTAAAAAAAATAATTAAAAGTTATATATTATTACCCGAACGAAGGGTCAGGTCGTTAGTGTGATATAAACTCAGGCGGTGTCGCGGTCGACTGGTTTAAAGCCTACAGTAAGCACTGGATTAACGATTAACGGACTTAGGACAATTTATCGGAAGTTAATGAGTTCGTTAATTTAAAAAAAATAAAATAAAAGTTAATTCGTTAGTTTTTTTTTTGAATGACTAATTTGTTGCTAATCTCGCGATTTTATGCAACTTCACCGAGCTTTAATTCGTTAGTAGAAACGTTACTTCGTTAAATAAAGATTTACGAATTTACGAGTTAATGCCCAGCTTTGATTTTAGATAGGAAAGATTTGATTCTTGTTTTTTTTATATTGTATTAACAATAATCTACTTTATGTTATTTATTTATTTTTCTAGGTGGTAGAGTTTAGCAGCGACTCGCCCGGATTGGTACCACCGCCTTACCTATTCCTGCTGCCATAACGTCATGACGTGTTCCGGTTCGGAGGGTAAGATAGCCGGTATAGGTACTTACTTTTGCTCGAGGCCTAACATCAATAATAATCGAGTCGCACAGAATTCTACAATCGGTCGGCGTGGTGGATGGTGGGAACTTTAGGTAGGGTTGTCATATTATGAGAAGGACGTAACAATTTAGGTACCTACCTAGGTACATTGTTTCCCGAGCTCCTACTTCATTCGTGGTCAGTTATGTATCTCAGTGGCCGTGTTTTATATTTGCTATCTCCAGTGACTAACAGAAATACAATAGAGATAGCAAACACAAATTACGTCACTTGACAGCTATTTGATGTACACTTTTCCATTTTGAGTTGGCCAGAGATACATAATCAGCCCCCTGGTCACGGTTGAGGGCGGTGAAAACGTTAGGTAGGTAGGCTTGTCATAATATTCTGTGTTATTTGGAAGACTTCTCGCCACAACAGTTAGGTACACACTGCTTACGGGGAATTAGTAAAATAAAGGCTTATTCTACAACTGTTACATAGGAAGCCAACATTATCCCCGATGAACATGGACTACTTTTTACAGCGGGACAATACTTCATACCAACGGGACAACGTGAAAAAACAAAGTAAAAAATTAATATTCCATATTTAACGTACCGTACCGTTCAAACCAATTTCGTTGGAAGCTTATGATAGTGTATACCATATATAAAAAAAGTATCTTCACGCCCGTATCCCGGAAGAGGTAGGCAGAGGCACAACCAGAGAACCCACGACTAGCCGAAGACACTAAGTCCCACAATGTGATAGGTGGCAAGCCTATCGCCAACCGGGAACATTTCCAATCCCGAGCAACATTGTCTTTTTTAATTAGAAAATTGGAAAACCCCAATTTTCTTATTGTTGCCCGACCCGGGATTCGAACCTGGGACCTCATGCAGTCAAGTTCAATACCCAGACCGCTAGACCACAGAGGCAATAAATATATAGCGTATAGGAACACATTCTACCACTTTGGAAGTGTCTCTGCGCAAGCTACTCAAATTAGAAAAAAAAATATAGTAGAAACTCGAGTATCATTTCGCAAGACCTACCCATAGATACCCCGCACTTGTATGCAGTTCTATATATGACGAACCCTTAATATTTATTGTTGTTTTTCTTTTTTTATTCGAAAATCTAACGACTTCATTCATAATATCTACTTACCAAGTTTTGACATCACAGTTTCGGAAAAGTGGCTGTGACATTCGGACGGACAAACAGACTGACATGACGAATCTATTAAGGTTACGTTTTTTAGCCTTTGGCTACCGATCCCTAAAAATCAACCCCATTTCTCGTGGTCAGCATCACGTCTGAACGAATGGACCAATTTGCTATATACTTTTTTGTTGTGTTGATTATTGTCAGGAGGGTTTTATGAAGAAAAAAACTGGAAATTGAATGTTTAAAGAAAAAAAAAACTTTATTTTCTTCCATACAAACTGCTAGTAATCCTTATTGTCAAGCAATGCGTACTTTACTGGATTAGCTAGTATTCATATTTTATACCCACTAAATATTCGTAGTGTTATTGCAATTTCGTTATTTTAAATTTAAGATTTTCGATGCACATTTTACAGAGCTATATTAAAATGTGCAACACATTTAAATAATGCTTTTATAAATAAAATATTAGCTGGTCAAATAGCTTTTTTTACATCCAGTGGACGTATGCAATGACATTATTCATCAGATAACAATGCAACATTCTTCTTTTAACTTTCGTTCGCTTCTTTAATATTCTAAATGATCTGCAACCGAGTTTCTAAGTTACTGTTCGACTCACATTACTTTCATTTCCTATTTTTTTAATGTGCTTTTGAAAATGTATGGTCCAAAGCATCCCTTTAAGTCTTTTTAACTCAGAATATTTTGTGTAATTCCTTCAGATTTAGCAACATGCCTTTTCAACAGTGCTTTGACTCTTCACACACTTCGAATACAACAACATCTTCACCCAGTTGGGGTTCCTCTTTGAAGTACTGCAGCATTTTTTCTAAACAAGCAATTTTTTTGTCTCGTCTACGAACCGTTTCATGCAAACGTTTTATTTTTAGACGTTGCCGATTGCATATATCTTTTAACCTTTTTATTTCTTCTGTCTGAGGCTGTAACAAATTCTCGTGTAAGTGATATTTTTAACTAACACAATTTTTGTTACAACATGGTAATGGTGAGTTGCCTGAACCTTGAACCTACTTACTTGAACCTTACATTACGGTAGCAGGAATAGGTAAGGTTGTGGTATCAATAAGGACGAGCCGCTGCAAAACACTATCACCTTGTCAGATATCACGGTGTTAGTGACAGCAAGCCTATGACAAAGTTATAGGGCGCACTTAAGCGACAGTTGCAGGAACAGGAAATACGGTGCTAAAAATCAGAGCACCTATTAAATTAATATGTAGTATAACTACCTTACAAAAAAAGAGGAATGACATCAAACACATTTGCATGTAACATTTTGCCAAGACGATATTGTTTGTCCCTACGGCTCGCACTGTCAAAAGTTACTTATAAGATGATGATAATAAGCAATACCACTTTTGTAAATCTAAACTCTGCCTCTACAAACCCCAACCTAACTTAATTTTCAAAACTTAATCAAATTATACGTCTTGGCCGTTTCGCTATACAACGACAATTTATTTTTTTCTACGTATTTTTCCAGGATAAAAAGTATCCCATTTTATGCACAGAATAATAAGGTATAATTATACCAAGTTTCATTGAAATAGAACCGTTAGTTTTCACGTGATGCCTGAACATACAGACAGACAGACAAAAATTTTTTAATCACATATTTGGGTTTGGTATCGATCCAGTTGCTATTTATTTTTTAAATATTTTCAATGTACAGAATTGACCTTTCTACAGATTTATTGTATGTATAGATATTCCAGTATCTGCTTAAACATTTCTATGAAATAGTATTGTTGACCCGTAACACAATTATATAATACGCTTGCTTTGAGGTTAAATCAGTTTGTGTAATTTGTCCGGGGTTATTTATTAAGATATTGATTATATTATATTATATTAATTATAAAATTACAAATCAAACATGAATTAAATATTTGTGTTCAAAGATACTTAAGATTAAAAATAAGTTACCATTTCTTTGCTCTATTACCTTTGGAAAAGTTACATGTGGCTTTACATAAAAGAAGGGGGTAGATAGCATATTAACTTCCTCACTTGAAGCCTGCACATCTTGATATATGTGTACCTGTAGAACAAAATATTATATTAAATATAAATAGAATACCAAATTACGAAACATATGAAGGGAATAGCAGCACAATAAAACATGTAATCCATGTATACTATAATAGTGATAGACTGGCCAAAAACTTTTGCAAACGGTTCAGGGTTCTACCATAAGTTTGACAAAGCAGTCTTCACAGAGGAAAGTCCGTCATATAATACCATTACTTTTGTCGTACCTACCATGAGCTTTAAATCCGTCTTGTTTTATTACGGCAATGAATGAATGATTTTTGTTAGTTTTGTCTATTATCTAAAGCATTTCACACACGGCAGTTATAATGTAAAAATATACATTACAGCACGATACATTTCATTACATCTTGCTATTGAAATCGTCAGGAGACCACACACGACAGCTATAATATACATTTTTACATCTTAGTATCTTAAGTTGCAGAAAGATATCAAAATATAAATTTATATTTCAATACATCTCAATACATCTTAATACATCTCAATATATTTCCTTTCCAACAGGGTGTTCAAAAAGTTGCTGTAACAGACAGAGACCACATAATGGATTTCATTAGCGTTCCATCCCTTTTACTCATGTTGGAAAAGAGAGTGGGATAGAACCCATTTCCTGACGTTTGTTGGGTGTACTGTGTCTAATTTAAACGTGTACTAACAGTCTGTCTATAGTCTGTGTGTTCCCTTCCATTTTTCATGTTTCTGTTTTTGGCACATGTGGCGATACGTACATTAAATCACAATCCAAATCATGTTCTGATGAACTATCAAGAAAATCTAATAGTAAGTTATTTACTTACTAGATAGTAGTCCATAATAATAATATAATATAAAAATAAGAACAGCCTGTATAACAGATCAACATCTAAAATGTGCGTCAATCGGGACGTGCGCTAATGAAATGAAGGAAAAAATACAGTACCTGCTGTGTGTGATACACTAATGTAATGTAAAGTTGTACATCCCGGGATGTAACGTACATTAATGTACATTATAGCTGCCGTGTGTGAAGGCCTTAATAGGTACATTGTTTCTTTTATTCATCATCTTTCATTTAAATATGGCTTCAAAGCAATTGCTTTACACAATATAATTAGCCAATGTTAAGTATAAAACTTACTTTGAAACATCCCCTACACGGCAGACTAAAATTCCTTGGTTATAAATATTTCCTATTTTTTTTTATTCGATAAGCATTTTTCTTTCATTGTCATCTTAAAGGATAGCACCCACTGCTGACGGGGTGGAGCGTGTCGGGCCGGGGCGCATCACATTTCAAAGCATACTGATGCGGGCCGGGCCGCATCGCATCGGCGCGGATTTTTATTACTCAGTACCAAATTAGAGCAACGAAATGAAGAGGCCACTCGACGTTAAAATCGTCAAGTATGAAAAGTTGCGCCATCTAGTAGTTGTCATACGATCTTCAAGTATGGAAAGTGGCGCCTCTAGTAGTTGTCGTACATAACTTTAGCGTTAAAAGACCATAGTGCTCTTTTCTTAACAGAAATATCAGTATCTTTGGCACCTGTGGGCCGCATCGGGGTAAGCCAGCGGGGTGTCTCGCGGAAATCCGTCCCGATGCGGCCCGGCACAGTGGGCGCTGCTCTATACAAAATGTATGCAAGCGATCTAGGATTATTACTGCGATGCGGCCCGTCCCGGCCCTTCCAACTGGGCGCTATCTATAAGTCATACCAAGGTCTTGGGTAAAGCAGTGGCATCCTTTTTGAGCTTAGATAGGGATGCCATCGCTATAAGGGCAAGGAGAAAATACACATTACACCAATTTCTTTGTGAATATTTCACTTGTGCATTAGAGCTAAACAAAAATGTACACAAAAAATGAATTCGTAAATAAAGATTTATAAGATGTAAAGAACTGCAGAAGTCACTTATCAAGTAATGAAAACATTTCTGGCTATTAAAATTTGTTTTATTTTTTTGCAATACTTCCACTACTAATCTGCTGCAACCATATATAGAAAATCAAGATTTATATATACATCTAATCTAAAAATTTTTTGTCTCCCCACACTGGCTCGCACCAACTTGGCATTGTCAATTTACAGGTATCAATGTTTGATTGGTAGTTTATTTCTACATTTATTCACAAAAATTAAATCACGCTAACTATTTACATAGTATTTATTATCAATTTCTGTACAAAATAATTGAAAAGAAAAAATGATAGGTAAGTATTTTATACATATATTTTTCAACTGTGTTTAAATGCTATCATTCAAAGAAAGAGAAGACTTAGATACATTTAAAGTGAGGTGAAGATTATGTAGAATCATATCTCTATCAGTCTGCATTTGAAAAATAAAAAAAACTGGTTCCATCCTGCCTGCCAGTTTCATAAGCATAAAATTTTACTGGAAAAGACTGACCTCAGATTAGAAGAGACACATCAACTATTGTTGCTACCATAAAATCAAGCTTATAGTTAAAAGTTTTAATAAATTTTATCAGAATTAATAAAACAATTCAGATATCAAATGAAAATTTCAAAGTAGGTGTGAGCATAATTTTATCATTTAAAAAATTTGGTAGTTTTTAAACTACAAGGTCACCATATTCAGCCTACAAAGCCCTCATTTGTCACGGTACCAATCTATCAGATTTCTCATCATCATTTCATAATTTGACAATTCAAACAATAAATGTAATTTAATGTATCAAACTTATTTTAACTTACATCTTTATCCACCACAGAAATTCGAGTGGATGCTACTCGTAGTGGTGATGTTAAAGCCGGAGTTGAATCCTGTATTTCCTGTCTCTCACTCTCCACATTTCTTTTTTGCGTATTTAAAGGCTAAAAAATGTGTGAATGTAGATATTATTTTTAAAACAAATGAAAGTAAAATTAGGACTAATAAAAAGATTTTTTAAATTATAATAACTTTGAGACTTAAAGATAATCTTGCGATTTCAGTCAATGTGGTTAAAATGTTGAGCATATACAATTTACACATTGGTGATATTGCAAACTGGATTATGTCAGCCAAAACTGATTTTACAAAAAAAAAACATTTAATAAGCACAGGGCAAGTGCTAAAATAAAAACACATTGAAATATTTCTTGTTATTGGTTAAAAATGTGTTATATCAATTTTGTTGGTAAAAAATAATTTGTATATACAGTAAAACCCCATTTAAGACGATTTCGAAAGCGTATTATGCGGGATATAGGGAAATAAAAAAACCTACTACACGCGAATGTATTTATTTTTATTACCTACGTGTTTTTCGAGATGTAGGTATTGAATGGTACATTTAAAAAATATGAGCATTACATATATAAAATGTCGTATATTACTATCACGTTACTTAAAATATTCACTTATTTCAGTTTGACAGAACGATTTTAAGGCATTATCATTATTATTAGGAGTACGTGTAAAACCTACCCCGAGGATCACTGCGACCTAACTAGATCTATTGTGATCACAACTCTTTCTCTTTAAGCTTAGATCAATACCGCAAGGCCGAGAGTTTCTAAGAACTGTATAATGCTCGCAGGATTGATCAGCTTAAGATCTTGGGGATTTATTAATTGCCCCCCCAGATGCTTACTTTTAGCCTGAATGAACGCGGGACAGTCGCAGAGGACGTGCATTGCCGTCTCTTTTGCTTCAAGGCAAGACCTGCAATCAGATGTCTCTGCAAGGCTCATCCTGCTAAGGTGTTTTTTAACTCGAACTAAGATCCTGAGCTCTTTCCGATGCAAACTTATAGCAATTAAAGAAAATTTGACGTTAAACCCTGCCATGAGTGCCTTTGCATGCTCTTGGCCCGTGGTTTTTTGCAAATTTTATTGACTTTCTTGTTGAGTCCATTAATTAAGCAAGCTCCTAGAAGTGCTAATAGCAACTTCGCATACTGACTTCAGTCCTACAGGGAGTTCCCCTGATACCTTCCTAGCCAGCGCGTCTGCAACCTCATTTCCTTTTATCCCAGTGTGTCCGGGAACCCATGCAAGCGTTAACTTATTTTAAGGCATTAGCAATTACAATATTTTTAATGTAATTTAACTTTTGTAGTGCGTCTTCGCTTTGATTCAAAAAAGTAACATAGCATCTTAAATCATTAACTGCTATAATGCCTGGGCATATGTCAAAATCGGAGTTGACTCATCTTTTTGATCATTATCACTTTGAGTGTCTTCTTGTGTGTTATTCAGTCAGTTCAGGTATAAATATGTGTTGGGCGTATTAAACGGGATGACTAACTAACAGACAATGAAAACATGTCTCAAGTTGCAGGGACTGATGCAAAATTAGGTATTATGCGAGAAATCTCATTAAGCGTGATCGTCTTAAACGGGTTCTACTGTTTATATTATATAATACTAGCTGTCCCGGCGAACTTCGTTCCACCCTTTCAGTTTGTATGGGAAAAGTAAAGTATTGTTTTCCCATTTTCCCTACAATTTTCCCGGTTTTTCTCTTCATAAGAACCTTCTTCTGGTAATAACTAACACAAAAAGAAAGAATTATCCAAATCGGTTCAGTCGCTCGGAAGTTATGCGCTTACCAACACATTTAGCAATTCATTTTTATATTATAGAAGATAACTAGCTGCCCGTTCCGGCTTCGCTCGGATGGTAATCTTTTTACCATAAATTGAGATATAAACTATCCTATCACTCAAGTTGGATCGAACTGCACATGGTGTGCGAATTTTATTATAATCGGTTAAGTGGTTTAGGAGTCCATTGAGGACAAACATTGTGACACGAGATTTATATATATTAAAACAATCAGATTTTACATCATCATTTAATATAATTTTATAATTTGCCAATTCAAACAATAAATGTAATTTAATGTATCAAAATATTTTTACTTACATCTTTATCCACCACAGAAATTCGAGTGGTTGCTAATCGTAGTGGTGATGTTAAAGTCGGAGGTGAATCCTGTATTTCTTGTCTCTCACTCTTAATATTTCTTCCTTGCTTATTTACAGGCTAAAAAAATGTGTGTATGTTGATATTTTTTTTTTAATAAAGTAAAATTAGGACTACTTAATAAGGATTAAATTGTAATAACTTTAAGACTTAAAAATAATCTTGGAGTTTTAGTTTATATCAGTTTTGTTGGTAAAAAATAATAAGTACATGTTCCTTTTTTGACATGGAACATATTACAGTATTACCAACATTATCCACTCACACGCCCACGGATACTTTACTATCCAAAAAAAAGGTAGTTGAACGTCCAAGGATACTTCAGTATCCTTAGCTACTAATTTTATAAAACTGTCATCTATCGATAATATGCATTACTTTTTGCGTGTTTGAGTTGTGGAGTCAATAACTGACGAACTACTTTACCAAATAATCATGAGATGGCAGTGTAAGAAGCCTCGACAAATAAAAACAAACGTTTATATTCATTCCACTCACGATTTGATCAAGTGTTTTTAAAGCGCCAGCGATTTTGTCGTAAGTACTTTAGTTTTATTTGTTCATAGATTATTACACATTAAAATATACTAGATGATTTGTGCTTTATAATTAAGTATTCATATCACAGTTTTAAGAGTAAAATCGAGTCTTATTTTGATTTCAAAGTATAGCTGTTTTGAAAAAAATTACGTAGGAGCGGCCATTGTTGTTATTGACCCAATTTTCGTTATTCCTACGTAGTTTTTCAGTGAAATATGGAGTGATAGTTTGTCATTAACATAATAATATACTATAAAAACAGAAATATACAATATTCACGGAAGATTCCATAAAAATGTCATTGTATTTCTCAGGTTTGGAAAAATTTGCTATCCACGGACGGAACTAAAATTAAGGCTACGTAATTCGGTGATCCGCAAGAGAACGAGAGTAACCGACATAGTTCAGAGAGTCAGCAAGCTGAAGTGGCAATGGGCAAGCCACATTGCTCGCAGAACAGACAACCGCTGGGGAAGAAAGGTTCTCGAGTGGCGGCCCCGCAACGGAGGATGTAGTGTTGGACGACCTCCCACCCGGTGGACTGATGATCTGGTCAAAGTCGCGGGGAGTCGCTGGTTACAAGGGGCTGATGATCGTGACTTGTGGCGCTCTTTGGGGGAGGCCTATGTCCAGCAGTGGACGTCTTCCGGCTGATGATGATGATGATGAAGGCTATGTACAAACAGCAAAATATAATTAATATATTTTTTTCGTTTCGTGTAGTGGTGTTTCTTTGTCTGTTTGACATAAGGAATAATGTTATGTTTATTAATGATTGTCGATATTTGCTATCATTTTTGACTTTTCTTGGTGGTTTCATTTGACTTTATTTCCCTTGTGGTGGTTTATAATATAATTCAACAATACAGAAACACAGATGATACAACTAAATACAAGGCCTATACTGAAACATCACCATTTTCCTGTAAAAACTGGCTTTAAACAAAGTCGATGTTGGCTATGCGCCATCGAAGTGCCTAAAATGTAATATAAATATTTGCATTGGTGGCTATTTAATGGCGTACCACACATTATTGATTGATTTTTTATTTATTTTTACAGTTACAATGTTCACACATTTTTTATTTATTAAGGATTAATAAATAAAACACGACATTTATATTATTATTGGTGTTTATTTTAAAACCCCACTTAGAAAAAACCATAACCGTCTTTTTTAAGTTGCGTAAATAAGTTTGAACGAGTCCTTAAGCAGCCATCTTCTATTTTGAGTTCGCGAGCGAGTCGAAAGCCCTTGGGGCCATCGAGATAAAATTATTAAGAGAGGTGCTTTGTTTCCATTTATCGGTAGTTAATACCTACTTAAATTATACATAAAGATTCATGCATCATTAAAAAAACGTCTAGTGTAACATTTGTGATATTGTTTACTTGGTAAAATAAATAATATTCTTTCGTTGTGGTGTAAATTAATACAAAATTCATGTTATTTCATCTTCAAGTTCAATTTGTCCCTATTTTTAGTACGTTAAATTAAATTTTCAGATGCACAACAGATTCCTGTTAAAAGAGGGTGAAGCCGCATGTAACAGCTAGTAAAATATATTTCTAATTATCAACAAGGTTTCTTCAATTGTGGCTTCCAAAGTTCTAGTGAAAGAAACATGTGCGGTGTAAGGTAAAGGCCCCAAACACATCATACTAAGTACAGAAGTGTAAGACATTGAAATAACTTACCAAAAAAATTGAAGGAATGATGTTGTCACGCAATCTGACCACATCAAGTGATCTATTAAACTCACTTTGTTTGAAATGAAGTGAGCAGACAAACAAGTCCTTTGAAGAGGGATTGATATTTTTAATTCCAATGGCATCTTTCCATTTCCTGTTCAATTGTTCATTTCTGGGGAATCTAACATAAAATTAAACATTATTGAAAATAATATGTCTCACTAGTTGTAATTTGTAAATTTAGCTATTAGCAGGGCATTGCTTGCGTGGCAGTTAAAATATTTATTGATTATAAATAAGGACTTTCATATAAAGGTTCAACCCCTATTTCACCCCCTTAGGGATAGAATTTCCAGAAACGCTTAACCTTTAACTGTGGATGTCATATTTTTATCACACTACAATGGACACGCGGTCTCACAAGCCGTTATCTTTCTAGGACTAATTTATGTAATAAAACTTATTTTAATTATACAATTATTTACTTTATTATTGTCTCGTGATACCCAACTAACATTATAAGTAATCAAATCAAATCAATCATTTATTGCTCCATATGTCACATAAAGGTATTACAAATTATTCCCACTTGTTGTTTGAAGGACATAATATGTACCCTTTTAGGGTGTTGCAAATTGAAGCGGACCGATCTATTTCAGATTTCACTTTTGAAATTATCTACTAAATAATCGTTTAAAGTATAATAACTCTTTTCTATCAAAAATTTCTTTAATTTTTTTGAAAATCTTAGGTCATTCATCTCTGATTTTATCTCTACAAGTACAAGGTGTCTCAAAAGAAAGTTCACATTTAAATCTTTTTTTAAAAGAAAAGTCCTAGCTTTATTGAAAAAAAATTTATTTTATATTGAAGAACATTGTTTGGGAATTTATTTTTTAAAAATAACATCGTCCAAATGTAAACCGTTACACTCTCGGCATTCATTTAGTCGGGCACTAAAATTGCCTATGACAGCTCGGCAGGTAGTCTCCGTGATGTCTGCCATTTCATGACGGATATTTTCTTTTAATTGTGCCAGGGAAGTCGGTTTATTAGCGTAAACTTTTGATTTGACATAACCCTACAGGAAAAAATCCATAGGCGTTAATTCGGGACTCCGTGGAGGCCAATTTATGTCACCTCGCCTGGAGATTAATTTGTTCAGAAAAATTTCTCGAACTCGAGGCAGAGATCTGTTGGACGTGTGTGAAGTTGCTCCATCCTGCTGGAACCATGTTCTTTGGTTGTAACCAGGAAAGTTTTGCAGTTGGGGTACGAAAAACTCGTCTAACATCTCCAGATAACGCTCTGAATTCACTGTGAGTGTGCGTCCCCTTCCATCTTCAAAAAAGTAAGGGCCGATAATTCCTGGCGCCGACATCGCTACCCATACAGTGACTTTGGATGAATGTAGGGGTTTCTGATGTTTTTGTTTTGGGTTGGTTGCACTCCAGTAATGACAATTTTGCTTGTTTACATGCCCATTCTGGTGAAAATGGGCTTCATCGGAAAACAAGATGTTGGTGAACGTTGGAAAGCGCTCAATCATCTGATTTACAAAGGCAAGCCTCTGACCAGCATCTTGAGGCTTCAGTTCTTGCACTAACTGAATTTTGTACGAGTGCAGCTTTAAATCTTTGTGTAAAATGCGGCATAATGAAGATCTGTGCACATTTAAAGCAACAGCACGCTTCCAAATCGAGAGGTTTGGATCATCTAGATAAACTGAGTAACACTGTCCACGTTTTCGGCTGTTCTTGATGTTCTTGGCCGCCCAGATTTTGGTTTCTCCAGAGTTGACCCAGTCTCTTCAAACTTTTTAACCCATTTTGCAATGAGTCAAGTGCTAGGCGCATCATTTAAGTGATGAATATGTCGAATACTGCAGAATTTTCTACGCGCTACAGTCGCCGAATTACCGTTTTTGTAAAACTCACATACGCACAACGCACGGTCCGCACCAGAGAAACACTCCATAACGATTAAATTCTCAAGAGCCAGACTACCAACTGACATACCCCCCGCGCCCCTCAGAATAGTTGCTTTCGCATAATAAAATAAGCAAATGTGAACTTACTTTTGAGACACCTTGTATGTATGATATTAATTTTATTTATTTTCTTATGTTATACAGTAAGTAAGCTTCATAAGTCAATTTTCAGTCAAAATTTACGTGAGATCACTTTTAGGAACAAACTGTTATACTAAATAAAGTTTTAGCAAAAATCAATATGATAATCTTCAATTTTAAAGTATACCAAACATAAAAAACAAAAAAACACTTATCATAATAGAACATAAAAATTCTAACAATTGTTCAATATGTATACAATTTATTGACAGTCACAAAGGCTTGGAACACTGTAGGCATGTTATCTGTTTACAACTTACACAAGCATAGTTAGTCTTTCTTTTCAGTTTTAGTGACACTCTGCATATTTGTCACTAGGATTCAATTACCTGAGTAGGAAGTTCTTCCGTCTCATATCTGTTCCTAATATTCACTTCAGTGTGAAGTGTAACTCCTTTGGCAAATTTTGACTTACAGTGTGTTTTAATTTGTGGTACGACCAGAGATCTTCCCAATTTCTTTAAAAAAACTCCTCTTTTTATTTGTTTGGCCTGTTGCTTATTATACAGAATATAAAAAATTATTTTATTTTCATCTAAAATAACCTAAAGTAAAAATAATATAATTTTTATATTGGAAACTTGGAGATGCGGTCTCACAGACCGCCATGACATTTTACAGCGCAATAACTTACCTACTTTGAATCCACTGACTCAACCTCCTGCTTCAACAATCGTTTCACTACTAAATACAAAGCAACTGAATGACTCACATGCGGGAAAGTAAACACAAGAATTGTAAACAGTGAGCGATCTGTGGTACCGCGAGTCCACAGTCAAAGGTTGAATATGTATCTAGTCATTTTTAATAAGTAGCCCAAAAATAAAGTTCCATGTTTCTAATTAAAATAATGAGGTCCTTTCATACAAACTTTCTAAACCTATTTCACCCCTTTAGGGGTAGAATTTAAAAAATGTTTATCTACTCAAAAAAAGACCCTACTCACCAAATTTCATGCTGTAACAATTTTTGCTTGGCTATGATGAATCAGTTAGTCAGGATATGTTATAAGTATAGATTTATATTATTTATGAGAAAATACATATGACAAAGTACATTTTTTGGGGTTAATATAAAAATTCAGCCAATTAATAGTAACATCACAACTTGATTTTAGTAGTTCGCAACATACCTGTGAAAAGTTAGCGCAGGCTGTTTCTTTCCCTTTCTTGCTCTACACTGCAAAATACAACACGTAGGCATGTCGATTCAAAGTATAATAACCAATAACCAACAACAATAATTTTCGCTAACAATTAGGTAATTTGTTTTGGTATTTACACATATAGAAAATCGAAGTTACTTGCTACGGAGAATTACTGCGTAATTTTATTCAGAACGCAGGGTATTTTAAATACACGTTGAGTTTATTTCATAGGTTTAAGTACATAAATCAATATATTTTTTTAATATAAAATTTATAAATAGTATTTAGGTATTTTCATTTAGTCAGTGAATTTGACACATTTATTTACGAATGAAACTGACAGTTCTCAGCAGAGCCCTTAAGGCGGGTTTTCACAGTACGAGTATGCTCAGACCGAGTGGACACGTACGAGTTGGGTCGTATAGGAGTGCACTCGTATTGTTGTTTTCACTTTACGAGTTAACCACGGTACGAGTTGCATTCACTTCCTTCTACAACTAAAATGGCATCGACTGATCTGCTACTGAGAAGAATAGAAGTTTTTTTATGATATTGGAAGGCAAACAAGCAGACGGATTTCCTGATGGTAAGAACTTCCCGCCGCCTAGAGACACCAAAGGTCGTAATGGTGCGTTGCCAACCAGAGACTGGGATGTTAGGCCTCGAGCACCAGTGAGTTTACAACTTTACCGGCTACCTTACCCTCCGAAACGGAACACGTCATGACGTTATGGCGGCAGGAATAGGTAAGGCGGTGGTACCAATTCGGGTGAGTCGCTGCGAAACTCTACCACCTAGTCAAATGTCACGGTGTTAGTGACGGCAAGCCTACGCTCGCCTATTACGAGCTGCCTGGCACAGGAAGGCAGATGGTCTATTCTACAAAGGAGCCCGGACCAACACGGGGGATATGTTAATAATTGAAGTTAAAAATCACGAACAACGAAAAGAAACAAGAGGGAAACGAATGTGGACCCGAGAATGGGTTTTGAAGCGTAACCAACAAGATGCTTCAAATAATTTCATACGTGAAGTGGAAGAGGAAGATCCTAAAACTTTACAGTTTCTCCTTCACTCCACTTTTTCTTTGTTGTCGCCATTTTGTTTTCATACAATATATCCGAGTCAACTCGAACTACCCGACTACCCGAGTCTGCTCGGATTTCTAACCGACGTCCGAGTGTGCTCGGATTAGATGTTTACACGATACGATTAGAGCCCGAGTAGTCATCCGAGCCCACTCGGTCCGAGCGTACTCGTACTGTGAAAACCCGCCTTTACCATGAGATTACGGCTTTTAAACTTTGAACAGCGCCTCCTATCGGTAACTAAGAGAAATACATTTTCAGAGCCTCTACCATGAGTTTGTATAGATTACGTACGGTAAGTTACGTGTCGAAATCTATGACAAATTTGGTCTAAAAATGTGTTTCTCTTAGTTACCACTAGAGGCACTGCTTAAAGTTTTCATACATATAATTGACAGCGACGGTAGCGAGTGTAGTAAACTTGACAAGCCGTAAACTCATGGTAAGGGCCCAGACCAAAAGTGTCATAGATTTCGACACGTAACTTATTGAACGTAATCTATACAAACTCATGATAAAGGCTCAGGGATCACATTTGGATCACATATTCGACGGGGATCACAAATCACCGGTTTATGTCATATCCCGTACATAACCTCATAGACTGAATATAATTGACAGTACTAAATTTAGGAATATAATTTAATTCCTGTGAATAGATTCAAATGGATAATTTTATGAGAAATATTTTATTGTCCTGTCCGTTTTGTTTACATCAACAATAAGCAAAATGGCGTCGTATATTAAGCCATACTTACTGCGTTAGCACTTATTTTGTGTCCCGGCTGAAAATTTTGTAAGCATAGTAAGTGACTTACTAAATTTAGTAAGTACTTACTTCGGCCAAACACGCCGAGTCATTCCTATATTTTCTATGTATTGGGCGTGTTTGTCCGAAGTAAGTACTAACTAAACTTAGTAAGCCAGTAAGCATAAAAAAATTGAAGTCTTACAAGCTGACTGTAGCGCTTTTGGGCCAGGACAGACTTACTGGCTTAACATAACACAAAACAGCGGTTTATGTCATATCCCGTACATAACCTCATAGACTGAATATAATTGACAGTACTAAATTTAGGAATATAATTTTATTTCTGTGAATAGTTTCAAATGGATAATTTTATGAGAAATATTTTATGGTCCTGTCCGTTTTGTTTACATCAACAATAAGCAAAATGGCGTCGTATATTAAGCCATACTTACTGCGTTAGCACTTATTTTGTGTCCCGGCCGAAAATTTTGTAAGCATAGTAAGTGACTTATAAAATTTAGTAAGTACTTACTTCGGCCAAACACGCCCATTATCATGATTCATGACTTGACTTGACACTTGACAAACCAAAGTTGACAAGCAAATGTCAAAACCGTTATGGCGGGTTACGTTTGTACGGATTTCTCACATATAAGTCAAACATTTGTGAAATAATTAATTACAGGTGTTACGTATCACGAATCCTAACAAAACATTTGTTTCGGAAGCCTTTATTTTAAATTATTCAGGTAAGGTGTTTACAAATATTGATAAAATTGTTTGGTGTATTATTTTAATGTAGCTACCTAGTCAGTTTCATAATTCCTATTTTAAGTCGTGACGATATTTGTTTCAATTCATAACCCATTAGTCAACATAGACGCTTATATTTTAAGTTATTTAATCACGCACCTCTGCCCTAATCCATACTAATTTACGTTTTATTTATGAGATTTAAATTATCAAATACTATTGTGATTATTTTTATTATTTTATTCACTTTAAGAATAATTATTATTCGCTTAAATTGCTAAACTGATACTACCTATGAACTAAACAAACATTTTTGCACTACTGAGAAGTAGGCGTGTATGTACTTAGAAAGCAACACTCTTGCATTGTTTATTTAAACTTTCTCTTATTGTATATTTATTATGTGTGTAATGCATGAGTAATTATAATTTCTAAAAATCGATTTTATCAGTAGATTATGTTATCTGGTATTTGTCGTTATTATTGGTAGTAATATGAGGGTCATAGGACTTTACTTGTATGACATAGCATTTGCTTGCTTCTACTTGAAGGTAAATAATATGTTAAGAAGATAAATATTCCTGTGAAACCTTATATGAATATAAACAGTTTAAATATGTCATACATTGAATATGATACACATTTTGGAGGCATCTTTCAATTACCAGACAATTTTAATGCTTTTCTGATTCACCCACACCATGGAATGTGTTTCACTCAACCTGACTATTAACCTCTGACAACATATAGTGGTGGTCTAAGGACCACCTAACTAAGGATGATTTATATTATAGAATAATTTTTGAAAAAAACTCATATGTGTCCTTTTAAGTACCTTTTTAAAATTATTAAATGACATTGTGAAATAGCTAAATGTGTAGAGTAAATGGTAAATATTACAGACCTTTTAATAATTTATTTTTGACACTACAAATTTAACTAAAGTTCCCGTCACGTGAAGCTATAAATTATGTAAACAAACGTTCGGGAGTTAACAACATTTGGTTCAAAGATAAAAGTTTTTTTAAATATTTAATTATAAATTCAATTAATTAATAATTTAAATATGTATAATAAATTACGTATGTTTTGACATTTTTTTCGTGGCAAATTGATTTCCTTAGATGTACTGGGTACTGGCTTCATTATACGTTAATACACAATAACAAATAATGGATAAAAAAAATTAAAATTAAGGCAACAATTAACAAAACTAACAACAATAACAAAGTGATAATGAAAAGATAAAAAAATAACAATAACAACCAAATCCGCGATTTTAACAAAGCAATGAAAAATTCAAAACTCGAATGACGCATTTATTTCAAAAAGGTTTGCATTCCCGGCGACCGGCGCGTCCCCGTACCAAGACACTTAAACGTCAGTCGTTAGATATGATCCGACTAAATTAAGTAGGTTGTTACTTTCATATAACCCGTCTATATTTTTATTTCGATTGAATATGGTCAGTTCATTATTGTCTCGAAGTAAAAATAATTACTTGGTAAAAGATGTTTGTTTACATAATTTATAGCTTCTCGTGACGGGAACTATAGTGTTATGGCTGGTCAAATAATTAATTGAGAACAACTTTTTAACTGCTATTTAATCTATATTCATAAAAATAAACATGATAATAAAAATGACATTTGAAAAGTCACATTAAATGAGACATTAGTAGGGTTAAAGATTGCTATTTATTACATTTATTTTAAATTAGTAGTTGGTACTGTGTCCATGGTGCTTAGTGACTATTATTTTTGACATTTTTTAATAGAGATGGATCTCTAATTTTCTAAAAAAGCCTTACACTGCCAGCACTACAACCACTTACTTTACCACAATGTCGATTTAAACCCTTATCTTAGATTCTCACCAAAGATGCTCTATATGATTTAAATAATTGATGATGAAGTGATAAATATTTGTTTGAAAAAGTTTAAGATCTGAGGAATTCTTTGACGGTGTAAGCAGTGTGTTTGGGGTCATTGTCTTGTTGGAATGTCCAATTAAGTGGAAGTACATCCTCAGCATATGGTAATGTGGGTTTTTCCAGTATATTTCAGTACTGCAATTGGTCCATTTTTTCTCCTATCCCTCTTAACAGGTCCAACTCTAGGATCAGAGAAACACCCCCAAATTTTCACATTTCCGTAGCCATGCTTTCTTATTTTGGGTCTAACACTGTATTCAAAGCGCAATGCATATATTGTTTCCCATCAGAACATAATCTGTTACTTTTATTCAAATTTATCAGACAAATAAGCATTCTTCCAATGTCTTGTAGTCTTGTAGAGGAAACACCTTGTAGATTCATCACAACTTTTATTTTTCCCCATTGTTTTTTATGAAACAATCAAATTCTTGACATTTGCAGTTCTAAATGGCACCAAAATAATGCAAACTGTGTCCAAAGTTACAAAGTGTTTTAAAAAAATATATCTTCACGCCCATATCCTCGAATAGGTAGGCAGACACACAAGCACAACCCACAACTAGCTGAATAGGGGATAGGTGGTAAGCCTATCGCCAAAGTGTTCTAAATTTGAATAAAAAATAAAACTAACTAGCTTTTTTAATTATGTGGCCACCCAGTAATTTTGTAATAATATGTTAAGGTGTAGTGTAAAAAGTTTATTCACATACATATAATTGAAATAAAAACTGTATGCAACAATAGTTGGGAACTATTTTGAGGTACAGAGTGAGATGTAAAAATACTTACTGTAAGTATTATTCCCATTAGTTTGAAAAACACTTTTAAAAAGTAATCTCAATCATATGACCACCACTGTACGTAGTGATCAAGTAGCTTGCAAAATTACTTGCGGACAATATGGCCATGATGTTGGCACAAAACCAGTAGAAATACCTTAGGTGTCAAATCATTGCTTTTTAACTAATTGTAAGAAAACATTCATAAATTTTACAAGACTATGTGAAACTAAAAAATAAAGATAAATAGCAACAGTTATGAATGATATTAGATTTAAAAACTCATTTGTTGTTTGGTCTAAAAAATAATATAGCCAAATAACTTGTCAAGAGTATCCGAAAAAGGGTGTGTTTGTATGAAAAGGGTAATTAATGTAGAGGAAGCCATACAGGTCTGCTAGGATGGTGACATTTGGCACTTGATATTCTCTGCCTATTTTGTAAGGGACTTAGTGTGAAGATATGCATGTAACCTTGTCTACAGATTAGTTAATGCGTGTGGGAAATAAGCTGGCCAAAAGTATGTATGTATGCTGATAACAAACACTTAGTCATAGTTGATAATGTTTTGGAATTTTCAATTTGATATTGCAATCAATGCTTGATTACCTTGTTTTTAGTATTAAAAATGTATAGTTGAAATTTTATAAATTTTAGTGTAGTATTTTTATATTTCAGTGCCTTAATATACATTTCTGATTATAAAAATTATTGATACAAAAAGAAAGCTAAGCAATTAGCAATTAATTATTATTAAACATTTCATTGGTGAGGTGAATGTCAATAAAAATATTTTCTATTCTTTTCTAATGAAGGTAACATTTTTCTAAATGCTTAGCATACTTTATTATGCCTATTGAAGTTTAATAAAAACCTGAATTACTAATTTAAGTGGCTAAGATGCTAGTAACGAGAAGGGTTGAACATATTCCTATTAGGAAATGTTGCTTACTTTAAGCAAAGACATTAAATCTCAAGTGCTAGTTATGTGCTAGTTATATAGCTTACAAATGATATTATTAGGGATTCTTGAGTAATGAAATGGATACTGAGCTGCACACTTATAAATGATTAAAAAGCTGGTTACACTACACTAGTTAGTCCTGCCTAAATTCAAATATTGATTTCTAGCTTGTCACAATTAGACTTTTGTTTTTTAGATTTTAGGTTGACAGTGTAAGAATGGCAGAAGCGGGTTTTCCTGGTCAACACACAACAACCACTACAGTTACATCAAATACTACAGTCCAAACAAACATACGGTTTGACCCTTCCTATATACGCACAGTTCCAGGGATACTCAAAATTGTTCAAGTCGTAAGTATACACATTTATTTATACAGATTGAAATATAGTTCTAAATGTATATAATACACATTAAGTATCATTGGTAGCAAACATCCTACTAAATAAATGCGAAAGTTTATTACTTCAAGCAAAAACTGCTAAACTGATTTTTATGAAATTTGGCACACACTTAGTAACTTGGATTAACACATAGGACAATTTTTGTCCCAAAAAAATGTTTTTGTGGGACCATTAATTACGCGGGCAACAGCTAGTTGGTACATATTTACTACATACTTTTTAAGTTATTCTGGAACCTTTCAAGCAATTAAGACAGAAAGCTTAGATTTTATTTTTTAACTTTATCAAAAACAATAGATGTTCGATAATTTAGGTGTGTCAAAAGCATGGTATTGTATGTAATATTTTTAGTACTCACATAAATCGTTCTCACCCATTCTATCTACCATCAGATATACAGTGTGTATTAATACATACAGTTATACAATGTTTATTAATATAAATGAATGACAGCACTAAAAGTGTTGTCTCTTTCCGTTACTATTGGTTACAGAAGATAGCTATAATTTATAACTAGAGTAAGTGTGCAATCAAATTAGATTACGCTATTTTTATAATATTTATATTTCAGGCATCCAGTTTGTTGGGGTTCATTTGTCTTCTGTTCTCAAAGATAAACAATGGGAAGAGCTCATTCTTCAATGGTATATCCATGACAGCATTCTGGTTCACAGGCATCCTGCTAGGATTTTATCTGTTTCATATTGTGGAGAAGTTCTACAAGATACCGTGGCTTAAGGTGGAGCTTGGTTTCACAGGTCTGTGGACACTGTTCTATCTGGTCGCTGCAATACTGGCTACCACTGTTGGGGATAATCCACATGCAGCTGCTTCGGTAAGTTAATGATATATTTTATATCTTAATATATATGTGTTTCTTGTATGTGTGTGTACATCACTGAACTCCTCCCAACTGTCTGGAGCAATTTTGATGATTTTTTTATGTGTTTAAGGGGATTCGAGAATGGTATTATTTGTAAGTAGTTGATTTTGGAATTTTTCACATTTGGTTTGACTGACTACTCTACTATCGGAGCACCAAATATTATGTAGTAGCTCTTACTGTCAAGTGATAGGAAGTTTGCTTTGTCAGTGTGTGTTATATATTTGTATGTTTACCAATCTCATTAGTCTTAAAATAAAAAGTACCCCTCCTCATCAACTAACAGAAAAAACTAAATTCGAACTTACAAAGTGTTCTGAAGCTGTGATTTTAGTTTGATAGGGATGTAATTTTTCTACTTCAACTTATTTTTTCGATAGCAAGTCTATAGTATATTGATACTTACTATTTGTTTTATTTTTAATGTTATAGGAAGGCAAACAAGCAGACGGATTTCCTGATGTAAGAAATTCACGTCGCATAGCATCACCAAAGGTGGTAATAGTGCGTTGCCAACCTGAGGTTGAGATGTTAGGCCTCGAGCAAAAGTAAGTTTACCGGCTACCTTACTCTCCGAACCGAAACACGTCGTGACGTTATGGCGGCAGGAACAAGTAAGTAAGTAAGTAGTAAGTTAGTGCTGTGATTTCAGTTTTTCGGTTTTTGCGCATTTGCGGCGTACGGACTGGACGCGTTCCTGAAGTGGCGTGCCGTGCAGGCGGGGGGA
>NJDD01002156.1:10667-21094 GCA_002245505.1 Calephelis nemesis | reverse complement strand
GCCGCCACTCTCCCGCCCAGGGAGGGGTACTAGATACAGCCAGGGGGTTCAACATATGCCCAGGGGTCGACACCACCGCGTACCACTAGCTATGTAGGTATCACTTATTATAAAACGGAATATTTTATACCCATAATTCAAATCAATATGAACAAATTAAAAAAATTGGGTAACGAGGATTATTTATTACTAATGATAAAAAAGTAAGTGTAAGTGTTCTGACTATGTTTTATCTTAACTCGCATCTGTTTTTACCATTCACTATTTTTTATAATTTTATTGTTACAATTTGTTGATATAGAAACATTATTTTTATACTTACCTCTAACTCTAATGATTTAAACATGAGGTTTTTGAACTAGGATATTAATTATGCTAACGCCACCTCCAAAGCAATGAAGGAAGATTGTACATTTTTATTGTTTTTCATCTCTGATTATAAATAAATATAAAAATTATTTTTATTACTTTTCGTAACATAAATGACCTCAAGAAAAAAATTATGTGTGTCGGTACAGTACCTGCTAACGATAAACTTTTAAAGTTTTCAAATATTGTTCTGTTTTCTTGTTCATATTTATCATTCATTGTTCATATTTTTACGGAGCCTAGATGACAACAATAATTTCCCATTTGTTTCACTATTCTGTTATAATGTCACGGGCAACACTGTACTGCACCATATCATCATCCACATCTACTTCATTATATTCATTCAAAATTGTCAAACTCTAAACTAACACAGCACAGAAAACTAGGTTTAGGTGAAACTAAACTTATTTAAAATAATAAAGGAAATATACCTATATTATGTAGAAACTAGCTGTGCCCCGCGGTTTCACCCGCGTAAGTCCCAATCCCGCGGGAACTCCGGGATAAAAAGTAGCCTATATGTTATTCTGGGTCTTCAGCTACCTACATACCAAATTTCATCGTAATCGGCTTTGTAGTTTTTGCGTGAAAGAGTAACAAACATCCATACATCCATACATACAAACTTTCGCATTTATAATATTAATAGGATTAAGATGTGTCATTCAAAATAAATTGACACTAATACTCACATGACATACATTGATTACATGACAAATTATATAAAAAAATACAATTTTTTTGAGTCATTTTATTTTGTAAAATTATGGGTAATTAAAGATGTTAATGTTCAATTAATCTAAGTTGTACTGTTTAAATTTAAACTAAAAAAGGTTGCGTCTTATAAAAATGAGTGAACCCATTTCTGAAAAAATAATTTTAAATATCTACATATTGGTAAAATCAAATAGAATGCAATCGTAAAAATGTATTGAATAAAATAATTTGAATATCACTTAAGAATTATATTCTGATTATACATCACAGATATATTTTGTATATAGATTATGAAACATTATATATAAACAGGGTATTCTTGTTACAAAAGTAGTTATGTACACTTTATATGCACAAGGTCTTTTACGACGTATAATCCACATTGATACATTTGAGATTGATCTGCTGAAAGCTGGATACATATTATCAGTCACAGCTTACAGGTGCGACTTACAGCCGCGACTAATAAGTGTGTACATGCCGCCCGCGGATGCTTACGGCTGGCAAAAACATTCAGCGCGTCAGATATCTGCAGGACGTCCATTAAAGCCCGGTGAAGTTGTAAAAACCGAAAGGCTAGTAACACAGTCATTCCAAAAAAATAAGGACGTCCGAACGCTGAACGTCACGTTTGCGACTTACATCCAATAGTGTGCACAGCTCAGTCTACTTTCATCATCTAGATACCCTGTAAGTTGCTGGTATCTGACGCTTCCGATAGTATATTTCCAGCTTTGAGCTCCTGTTACACTGCCCAATTACACTGCAGTATAACGATTACAAGGCTGTTTGTCTATTGTAATGTGTCATGATGGTGTTGAATAAAAAAAGTAATATTTAGCTTAATACTGTCAACTCAGTCTGCTTTTTTTTATTATTTTTTAATAATAGTTTACAAATAATGTATTTTTTTTTCATTTCAATGAAAGTTTTGCTTTAAAGCCAAAGCATCCTTTGGTCGAAAGATGTGGTAATTAACAGATAAGCGACCACCCGAAAGTCAAGTTAGCAAAACAATAATTTACATCAGCCAATAATCAACGTACTTAAATATTTAATTTGTAAGATGAATGCTTACGCCGTAAGCTTAATTTAAAAAATATATTAACTTTGTTCTTGATAACCATTTTATGTGTTCATTGATATACATTTAAAATACTTTTCTATTACGAAATAAAAATAAGTTCCTAAATTTATTTTATTTTGTCGTGTAAAGATTATAGAATTTTTTGCTTTAAGTTTTTAAATCTATATCTTAATTTTGTATTAATTTGCATTTAATCCAATGACATAAGATCGCACAATTTTATAAATCACTGTTTAATATATTTTTATGCTAACTAATTTATATTATATAACTTACACACCTCACTTGTAATCTAGGTCACTATTATCACTCTAGAAAATATTTCTCATATACTAATATATATTCGAATTTATATTTTTACATATTTTTTATAAGAACAACACTATTAAATTCAAATGTATTTTTAGTATCGTAACTAAACATATAAAAATGAGGGTAATGTAAAATATTTTGAGACTTAAGTTTATGACAAATTATTCTAAGTACCTGACACAATTTTTATACATGTATTAATACATAGATATTAGATATTTTCATATATATAACATACTAATCTCATAATATGATATATTGTAACATACTTTTATTTTTTGGATGTTTTACGCACAGTTTTTGTAAAATAAAAAAGTAAAAAACTTATCACTTGTACTAATATATTATGTTTATTTTCACAATACATGACAAAGTTTACTAAATAATATACGTGTATAGAATTTATGTATAGATGTATTACATGGATCTGCTAATCGAGATGTTTATAAGTGTGATTTTTTCACCAACTTTTTTTGGTTTTTACAAAAATTTGCTGGTGTTTACTTATTCTTTTTTCATGGAGTATTTTGAGGAGTTAATAACGTTTATTGTTAATATTAACATTAAATTACTAAAACTTACGTATCGTCATTTGAACTAATACATAATAGACTTAGAAAAGAACAGGAATGATGTTTAGGAAAAGGAAAAGCTCATATGCAAAAAACGGAAACTATTATAATCATATTTTATTCATGTTTTAATTTAAAAAAATGTTATAATTAATTTTTAAATGTTTCTTTAAATTGCACCATGACATATTATTGGTAGTAATGTTAAAATTATGCGCTTCGGCTATATTCGTCAAGCTTCGTAAATCCGAATGTATTTTAAAAAGTATCTATTTAAAGTTGTTATTACATAATAAATCATTTCGTTTAAATTTAGATTAGGTCAGCCAATTTACAATTAAAAATATAAAGTGTAAAGCCGAAGCGCATAATTTAAATATTACTACTGTTACTTATATATGTTATGTTGGTATTGTATATATTTCATCATAGTCAAATATTATTTTCAACTGTGTCTATTTTTTAATCTAATGTTATTTTTTTATTACTTTAAGTTTTTAAAAATTTATTTATTATTTACTTTTGTATAGCAGTGTGTCGAAAGCTCCGTTTTGAGATATTTGAAATTATGTGAATGCAATAATTAAAGTATTGAGTTGGTTTTTAGCAGTTTTATGGTATTTCTGCCAATTATTTCTATGTTGGTATTTTTTCTGTTACAATTAGAAAAGTTATGTATATGTTTAAAGCCTTAAAAGTGTACTGTTAAGTGTTATTCCATAATCTGCCTCATTTAATATTTAGTGTTGTAGCATTATAGATGTATTAACATGTGTGTGTTGGTAATGTTACTTACGATTTTTAATATTAGATAGCTTAAAGACAGCTTTTTGAAAATAAAAATGTTAGCTTGTTTTTAGTTTTCACATTTTCATTTTTGGACTTTTCTCGTTGGCATCTTTCGAGATTTTGAGATAAAAAATAAACGCAAGATATCTGAATGTAGAGTCAGTATATCATACAACTACTAAACGAAATGGAAATATAATATGTCATGAATTGGATGTTATACTGGTAATTTTATATGATACATGATGATTGGACACAATTAATGGTAGTAGATTAGCATGTATGTAAGTATGTTACATAAAGTTCTTACTGCAGAGACGTCAGTTATCTTTTAATAAGTCATTAACATCCAATATTAATAACCTATCTAAGATTAGAGAGCGTGATATTTCAGATCAGTTACCAGGCAACTGCTGTTATTTTTCAATAATTAACAAGAATATCTTAGCAACAAAACTTTAGATCTGCTATCTTTATCTGTAGATAGTTTATTTATATCGGCCTTAATTTTCCATACAAAATTGTGAAACAGATTTTATGCTAATCTCAGTCCGGCCGATAAACGTGTATTTAATTAAACATTTGTTATATTCAGTATTGAATTATATACTGATTCACTGCAAAATGTAAAGAACTTTACCGTTTTAATAAACAGGGCAGGATTAAGAAGTCTAGAGGTCTTGAGGCAACAAAAGAGTGAAGGACCTGGCCCCAAAAATTTTTCCAAATAAAATAAACATTTTTTTTCAGTCGAGTTGTCTATTAATATTTCAGGACAATATAATCATGTTTGTACAAAGTTCTGTAATTAAATGTACAAGCAATGAAAACAAAAAGGAAATGAGGTTTATTAGTCAGTCGTTTATGAACTTTGTTTTCCTTCCCTAAGTCCAGCCCTGGTGATAAATGACTTAAAAAGATTACAGATGCAAGGCGGGTTCTGCGATTTAATTTTTAATTCTCTTTTACGTATTGGGCTAAGCAAATTAATGAGCCTTATCGTTAATTAACATTTTAATTGAATTCATACAATAGTCTATTGGTAAAACTACGTGTGTACGAATGAAGTTAAGTTTTACACTACTCACACCCCACAAAATAACATTTATTTGGCCGAGTGAAAAAGAAAACTTGTACATTACATGCTAATTTATACAGGATGACTGGTGAGATACCTTCAATATTTGAGGACGTGATAGTATGCGAACATATATCATGAAATAAAATAACATAAAAACGAAATATTAAATAACTTCTTAGTAAACTTCGTACACAGTACACCAAGAGTCCAGTATTTAACTGCGGAATAATTGGACACCGCGGTAGCGGGATGGAGGGCGGGGGTGGCGGCGGCGTGACGTGTGCCGCGCGGCACGTGACGGAGTATAATATCCAAATTTCACTTATTTTTAGAGATATTTCGATAAAAAATTAGGCTTCTATTTTTTTATATCAAGTTAACGAGAATCGAGTACTCTCCATAAGTATAGAAGGTATCTCACCAGTCAGTCTGTATGATATGCTACTTGGTTAATCCACAAATAAGCAATAATATGAACATAAAAATCGCGGTTCGCTATCCACATAATATGTGGAATGGAATACATATACAGATACCCGGTTTTGATTCTAATCGACATACATGTAAACTAGCTGACCCAACAGACGTTGTTCTGCTATACGTTTATTGTGATTTTAGCAAAAAAATTGGAGTGGGTCACCCTTATCACTTAGAGGTATGAAAAATAGATGTTGGCCGATCCTCCAAACTGTTCAATATGCTCACAAAATTTCAAGAGAATCGGTCGAGCGGTTTCAGAGGAGTTCAATTACGCACACCGTGACTTGAGAATTTTATATATTAGATGAATATATATAAAATATTGTAAAAGATTGCACTTCATGACTATAGAACGAAATAAGTTTTGAAAGCCTTATATGGGTGCCTTTTTAAAGTAACGTACTGACATGCCTTTAAACAAATATTTATTAATTTTGTTACTCTGATATATCTTAGTAGTAAGAGAATTTATATCACAATTATATTCAAGTATTATATCGTAAACACCGTAACAAAAGTTTTTAAATGCATTGTTATATGTGCTTGTTTTTATTTTTACATTAATAAAAGTTAATGAGCATATTTTTGTAGTTTTTTTTATTAACTGGTTCCTATAAATGTTTGAATTATGATTTCATGAGAGGATTTTTCACACTAAGAGCCGGTCCAGAAATGGCGTTTTACGCGCGTTGAAATTTATATTTTGTCAAGATACAAAGAGACTGAATTCTTTGTCTGTTTTCTCGAATATAGCGGTTAGGGTTTTATACCGTCAATGGGAACGTAAACGAAGAGAAATTTGACGATTTAGCATGCATCCAATACTATAGATTCTATATCATATAGGTTAGATTTTATAATTATACATATAGACTTATCACAGGTACCCAAAGAGTATAATAATATATCTATACAGGACTAAGTACCTAATGTATCATCTAGGTGTGTGACATATTCTTTTCAAACTAATGGCCACTTATCAAAAGAAAGTTCCGCATAGAAATTTTTACTATCGATTTTCAACTGTTTTTGTCTTCTGACGCGTAATTCAGAACGCAGCAATGTCACCAAAGTATCTTAGCACCAACGAGTCCTGTTCAGGAAACGTGACGCAGTATAATGGGTTAGTTATAACTCATGTATGTATGGACTGCACGTTTATCTACGCGCTTAAAACGCCCTTTCTGGTCAGGCTCTCAGGATTGCCCCACATCTGTCAGCATCAACTTGAATCGGATATCAATAGTAAAGGAATCGCACGCGACTTTCAGTGAATTTTAACGATCAGGGTTGAAAGGATGCTACAGCATGCTGACATGTGCTTTTATAGCGTTACGTGGCTATTACATTTTGTCCGTGTTACCGATCCTATGGAAGGTCGCTCGCTGTAAATGACGATTTTGAGTAACAGAAACGATAGGTTAACGGAAAAATCTAATGTAGTGCTGACAAATGCAGCACAACCTTAAGTCAAGAATTATACACGCAAGTGTTTTAGAAGATATTTTTCTTCAGGAATTTTTTGACAGCTCGTAGAAATTGAACTAACTTCAATTCAAGCTTATAATGCTTATGTTAGGGTGTTATTCAAAAAAACATTAACAACTGGTTACGAAAAAGTAAAAAAAAATCTTTATACGGGGTAACATTTAAAAGACCAGCCAAATTTCAAGAGAGTGCTGGGAATCGATACATTTTCCATGTGCAAAGTATTAGAAAAAAAAGCAAATCACAATTTTTGTGTCACATATAGTACAAAATGCATGGTTATAACGTAAACGTTGACCGCAACTGCATACCCAGGGCTGGTAACGTCATAACTCATACTAGGTACGACGTAGCGTGACAAGTGAAATATCAACGCGGACTATTTTAAATGAATGTTTATAAAAGTAAATCTTACAAATCTTGGCAATTAATATTTAAAATAGACTATCATTTTGGCCTTAAGTCCCGTAGATTAAAATTTGGCCGATCTTTTGAAAATAATCCTGTATATGACCAGTTATGAAAAAGTTGTTACGAACGGACAATATCTACTATACGAACGAGCAGCTAATATTGCGACTTCATGTTTATTTCGTAGATGCATACCTAAAGAGTAAAAACTTACTTTAGAAAAATAGTATGTTAAAAAATCATAAAATAGACAAAAAAATTACACTTAGAAGAAAAAAAGTATAATATATATTTTTTTTATTTTAAACTATTTGCTGAATATTTTTTATTGGGGAGCATGTAAAATTTTAAATATTATCTTAAACATTTTTGTAACTTCTTATTAACGCACATATTGCGCAAATGATTAATTTCATGTTTGTTTCAACTTTCAAGCAAAAAAAACTGCATCGAAATCGGTTCATTCGTTTGATTTTTTAAATTACTAATAACTAAGAATGGTGATCCTTACTTCACTTGATGATCGAAATCGGTTCATTCGTTTGATTTTTTTTAATTACTAATAACTAAGAATGGTGATCCTTACTTCACTTGATGTAAAATAAAGAAAACTGTATGCCACAAACACTAACAGATACAAGTTAAACTTATAACCGGTTTTTCCTTCGGGGTTTAAAAATAAAAGAAAAACGAAACTATTTTTTTTTAATACAAACCTGTTACTAGCTGAGAATGATAAGTGGTAGAAAGTTTGCCATACTGGCTGGTAAGAAAAAAAAAACTATTTTTAATCTTTAAATATATTATATGCATTTAATTTTATATTAAAATTTATAAAGTATAATTTAAAACGTAAAACAATAATACACAGACGATCACGTTATAACTTCAAGCGTTTGATATCTTCTATTTTGATATCCGTTCTGAAACAAGATAGAATATATATTAGCTAAATCAAATCAAAATATTCATTCATTTTAGCTGAAAGTCTGCTGAATTTTTATCGGTCCATTTTCTCTACTGAAACTGTTTGTATTTCATATTCATGTAAATATACATGTGTAAAGGTGTTTTATGTTTTTATTAATATTCGTTCGAGTAGTAGTAGAGTTTGTGTGGTATAATACTTGCACAATAGGCCTCACATTCCGACCTTAGGACAGCGACGCACCTGTAACAACGATGGTGTTTATAAACCACGATTATCTGTTACCATCAGGAGAACTGTGTGAATTCGCTGACTTCTATATAAAAATGAACTTAAGTCTAAACAAAATTATTTAATTTGCAATATTCCGTCAAAACAAATGTATACGTACTATGGCGTGACAAAACAGGCAAAATAGTGCAGAATTATCCAAAAAGGTCGAGCAGGTAATAGTATCTGCTCGACCTTTGTGGAGTGCAGTCGAATTGTCCTGATGATGCTTCGGTTACGAAGCGAAAGGTACGTTGAGTTTTTAATAGTATGTGTATTGTTGGTACTAATAAAACAGTTTAATGCTGTGTGTTGTATGGAGCTGGATATATTTGGGAGTTTTAGCTTACGGTAAGTCCATTTCATTCATAGCGCACTATTTTGCCTGTTTTGTCACGCCATAATACGCATACATTTTTTGGCGGAATATTGCAAATAAAATAATTTTGTTTAGATTTAAGTATGGATTTCCGCAAAGTAACGCCTTCTTCTATCAATTTTCTAAAAATGAACTATCCAGAGGCCAAATCAAAAGTACACAGAATAAGCTTGTAAATCGCATGTGTAAGAAAGGGATATAAACACGCATCTAACAAGGAATGACCAGTGTATGATGAACTCCGATAAATATCAAACAAACACAAATAATTTATAATGTAATTATGAATTTTATTATTTTTAATTACCCTGTGGAAAGATATTCCATCTTTTCGGTAATTGAAGTCTGGCTGTCTTTCTCGCACCATTTAATTGAACAAATAGTCATTTTGTTTTTGATTTTTCTATTTCTTATACCTAAAATAACGCGGCAATGTTTATGGGTCACAAACCTGGTCGGAACTCTTCGTATTTTTTTCAGTAATAAGCTACATTAGAACTATTACACTTATGTGTTGACAGAACCGTGTTGCCTTATATACAGTATATATAAGGCATTATTCCTTCCCTCCCTTTTTGGGATGTGTGGTCGATGTTACACGGTGGGTAGTCGGTGGCCATCCCAGCTACCCTCACCAAATTTAAGGGTAGATTGTCTACTGGAAGGAACCTTTACTGGTCCCTCTTTAGATCTCAATTGAAGGGTTGAGTTCGAAAATGGTTTAACTAACGAATATGTGATTAGACGCAAATAACATTTTAAACATTGGGAGCATTATTTTCGATTCTACTAAATAAAATCACCAAAAATATGACGCTTAAAAGTTAAAAGAGTTTTAAGCGATATAATCCATTTTTATACTAGACATGAGATAATTATGATATTTTATGTAGGTTTAATTAATATTAATATTTTTGGTACTAGCGATCTCGACATCTATGTCAGTTAAACCGTTTAAAGACTGAATATTTCAAGATCTAATGCGATTCTTGTTATTTTGAAAAGGGCATTAGATAGATAATTTCTTTCTGAATACATGTCACCAAAAACTAATTTAAAAAAAATGTGTGCTTGTACTAGCGTACACTCGTAAGAAGTGAAGAAGCGAAACTTCTTTATGACGTTATTTTTCAAAAAATAATTTACTACAATATGCAACTTTACAGAAAGTGGTTAAATAAAGTTTATTGCTAATCCCTACTCCGCTGGAGAAAGTATACTTCGAATCACGCGTGGCAAGGATAAGAACAAAGATGGCGCGTAACGGAAAGATGTGACGCGTAACGAAAAAATGTTACACCAAATTTTTTTCGAACCCCAATAAAGTTTCACTTCAAAAAAAAAACAGGTAAACCATTCTCGAACTCAACCCTTCAATTTACTCCTGGTAAGCAGGATGTCCCACTTCTGGTGGCGGCGGATGTAGTGTGTACGGACCTCCTGGCGAGCAGGTCCCGTACGCGGCGCGGCGTGAGACGGTCGGTGGGGTGGGCGGCGGGCCGGTCGGCGGCCAGCAGGGCGGCGGCGGCACACAGCGCGGC
>NJDD01002154.1:222812-279965 GCA_002245505.1 Calephelis nemesis | reverse complement strand
CAGAGTTATTTGTAATGTAATTTGGTACATTCTCGAATTGGCAACTATGATTATTGGGAATATTGCAAGAGGTTGACTCTATTGTCTCCAAACTTAATTTAAATGATTGGGAATAACATCTAAAGTTTCTACTAAAATACAACTAGACTGCTCAATAAAAGCAGTTGAGTTAGCCAACGAATTGGCTGGATTAAAAATAAAATAACATAGCGTATAAGCTATTTGTCTCTTATAATACTTTCCAAGATAATAGTTATCTTCGGTCTGCGAATACTTAATTTTAATGAAGACATTAGAGTCAACAAACTGAATGTTACTACTGTAAGAACACATGATTTGGAGTTTTGCATTACATTTATATCTGATATCATTCTCAACCTGTGAAAAGAAGCATAGGACGGCCACCCACGAGATGGACAGACGACCTTATGAGGGTCGCGGGGTCTCGCTGGATGCAGGCCGCTTCCATCCGGTCGACGTGGAAGTCAACGGGGGAGGCCTATGTTCAGCAGTGGACGTCCTATGGCTGAAATGATGATGATGATGATAATAATATCTTTCAGTGTAACTAATTTTGTCACAACAATGTCGTTATAAGAAAATTCGTTGTACCTTTAGTTTGTAGTACTTTTTTCAATAGATTTAATTATAAATACTGTTCATACGCTTTTAGGTTAGGTTTTAGGTAGGTTTAAGCAGATGTGGTATCTTTTTGTATAATAAAAGATTGGTAAAATAAAGTCCACTTTATTAAAGGGGCCTGATGAAAAGTGTACAAAGAATCGAAAAGAAAGAGGCTTACGTTAAAAGGTACTTATTTTCTCAGTTTTCCCAAGTTACATTCATCTAGAAATCCCCTCCTCATTACAGCGAGTTTGTATCCTTAGCTGTTCAAACGACAAAAGAAGAAATATATTATGTAACTACAAAGGCTGCATACCAAATTTAAATTTTCAATAACAAGCCAAAGAATTCGTTAGAGAAAGTGTATTTTTAACATGTCAGAAATAAGCGCCGCTTGCATATAATATGTGTCATACGCTTATTAAAATAATAGATAGTTAAAAATATTTTAAAAACAAATTTTCCTGTATTTAATTTTTACATTAAGTGCAGGAATTTTTACATTAATATTTAATTACATGTAAATATTTTTACATTAACTTTTACATGAACTGTGTTTTCTTTTCAAGTCCTTTAATTTTAATGTCCATATTATAGGTTAATTACATTTAATTATTCAATTCGCTATCTCATGATGGCCCTTACCTTCACCCGAAATCTCTGTGGAAACGAAAAGAGTACCGAGTGTCAAGTATGACGATTCTTACCTGTTTAGCTTCATTACTCTTTTCATACAACCGCTCATTCCGTTCGTTTGACCGTCACGTTGGTCGAGTGGCTAGCGTACACCGATCACCCGCCAGGCTCGGGTTCGATTCCCGATAGGGGCAGGCATTTGTGTGATGAACATTTAGATGTCTGCATTTCCGGGTCTGGGCGTTTATTAAAATTTTCTGTTATTTATTAAAGTATTTCTATGTATTAGAATCATTGACTAACACCCATAACACAAGCATATAATTTGATTACTTTGGGCTTAGATTCAATTTGTGTGACTTGTCCATGGATATTTATACAAATAACACGATCCCGGAGACTTATTACTACTCTCGGATAACACTCGAGTGATTTGATTAGCTACATTCGCTTTATATATCTACGTTCTATAGCAATCATAATGTTTAGCTGGCCCTCCTTCATTATTTCTTTACCTGCTTACAACAAACCGTCCGTCTCGTCCTTACCCATAAATTCAAGTCACCACATATAATCATTTTTTCATTTACTTTAACCATATCCAGAACATTCCAAGCAAAAGCACAAAACTTTTCCAGGTCATGAGTGGACGATGAATTTACGAATCTTAGGTAGCAGGAGACAGGCCATAATTGCATTCCAGCGGAATAACAGGATCATGAAGAGCATGCTTCTGACTGACCTGATTTTGAGACGGGGGCCAATTCAAATTTAATTTCTCTTATTACTGTATTGTATTTTAGTTAGTTTTATTTATTTGATTTTTAATCATATCGCGTGAGTTTTACAAAAATAATTCATCCGCCATTTTAATGTGTTTCGAATTGACAACAACATAAATATTAACTTTTACTAGGTGGTAGAGCTTTTTAACGACTCGTCCCGATTGGTACCACTTCCTTACCTATTTTCACCGCCATAACGTCAGTGCTCCCCTTTGACGTGTTCCGGTTACGAGGGTAAGGTAGCCGGAAAACTTACTTTTTGCTCGTAGCCTAACATGTCGGTCTTATGTTGACAGCGCAGCATTACCACCTTTAGTATCTCTAGACGGCGTGAATTTCTTACCATCAGGAAATCCATCTGCAATACATATTTTACATGTCTTTTTGTTGCCCGACCCAGGATTGAACCTGGGAGCTTAAGAAGTCAAGTCTAACGCAGGACCGCTAGACCACATAGACGATAGTAGCATTGTTATCTACAATAATATTCTTTACAATTTATTTAAGTATTTCTATGTATTAGAATCGTTGATTAACAACCAAAACACAAGCATATAATTTGATTACTTTGGGTTTAGATGCAATTTGTGTGACTTGTCCATGAATATTTATACAAATAACACGATCCCGGAGACTTATCACTACTCTTGAATAACACTCGACTTATTTGGTTAGCTACATTCGCTTTGTATATCTACGTTCTAAAGCAATCATAATGCATAGTGTAGCTGGGCCTTCTTCATTATTTCTTTAGAGACTTCACCTCTTTATCCCACTGTGTGCTATTATTCATTGACTTGAACATCTTTGCAATACCACATAATTCTATTTAACGACATCCAACATGCTTTTCAAAAATTTCCAACATTCATCTTCGTATAATTCCGGAATGCACACACTTTCCAGCCTGGTTTGGACTTTATTCCTATACATGTTTTCTTCGCTTTTCAATGTATCAACTTTTCATCTTAATCCTTCAAGCCCTCCAAATGGTACACACATTCATGTCAACTTCACTTCTTAAATAGACCCTTGTTTCAGCTTGTAACCAAATAGAGGTCTGTGTAAATTCGGGCACCTAAAAATACATTTCCTTCCTTATGTAAAATTCCTTATTAAAATTCAACGTCAAATAACGGAAAAATGGTAAATTTTTCGAGAAAATTGCATAGAATCTTTTTCAAGGTAATAATTGCTTTTAAATGAGGGTTATTAGAACTCTCTTGCATGAAAACTAAGAGAGTTACGGGTGAAATAAAATCGATCTATATTTTTTTGTTGAAAAAAAAAACTCAATTTCACCCTTGGCAATAGTACCCAAATTGCAATAAAAAAATAACTCATGGTCAATTTACTTTATTTATGTACTTATAATGATTTGTGATAGTTTGAACGATTTAGAATGCATAGTTTCGGAAAAAAATGTGATTGAAGTCGAAAAACTATTTTCGAAATTTTCAATTTTTTTTCTTTTTTTCAAAATTTTGGAAAAACTATAGGATATACGTCAACATTAGTAAGGAACAAAAGTTTGATTTCTCTTTAACAAACATTTTGCTCGTAAATAACTGAGATATGACCTTCCAAAGCTTGCCCTAAAATATGACTGATGCCATTTTAGAACCCTTTAAACGTTGCCGTTTTAAAAATAAAGGGCTCAAAAAATGTAAAATTTAATATATTTATAGCTTATAAAATTCCCTTTAAAACCACGTTTTGATCCACTAAATCGTTTGGAAACTTACCGAAATACGGCCAAAAAACAAAATAAACTATTTTTTTTTAATTTCAGAGCAAGGTAGTTCTTGGATTGTGAGTGAAAGTATACACCGGAGAACACAAAAGAAAACACCGTGCAGCTGATTTCATCCGATTTTTTGGTGAAGGGCCCTTTTGTATATTCGTTTGTGTGTGTATAAATGTAAATATATATATGTTTTTTTTTGAAATAGGGGATGATTTATAGGGGTTGAAACTTATAATAAATTCCAATAAGTACAAATAAAAAAATATCTATTCACAATAAATAAGTCATCAAAAAAATATATACGTCTATAGGTAAATAACGTTTTTCATTTTTTTTCAAAATAAGGGGTGATTTATAAGGGTTAAACATTGGGGGTGTAAAATTTTTGTGTTGAACACAAACAAAATGAGTTATTTCAACATAATTAATCCAGAAAGAAAGTCTTTTTAAAAGTCAGAAAAAATAATTTTATATTATCATATTTTATAAAAAGAGTGCTTTAAAAGGGGTGAAATACATTAAACAGAGTTAAAAAAATCATAAATATCGTATTGAAGCAATAAGCAACTTTTAAATGACTCATACAAATTTTTTTTCTACTCATTAAATGCTTATACTTATAATTTTATTGATATTCTGCAAAAAGGGGTAGTTTTCAACACTTAGAGTAATTTGCACATGTCGAAATAGGAAAGATTTTTAAAATAAGGGAAAGATAAGCTTAATTTTAAAATTTCATGTAAATCGATGCAGGTTCAAAAAATTTGGAGTTAATATCTCTTTTCTACCTTTGTAGCTTGGACTAAACCATATCTAAAACATTCCTTGCTAAAGCACAAAACCTTTCAAGTCGTGAGTAGACGACGAGCTTACGGAGCTTTGGTAACAGGAGACAGGCCATAATTGCATTTCAACGGAATAACAGGATCATGAAAAGCATGCTTCTGACTGACCCGATTTTGAGACGGGGGCCAATTCAAATTTGATTTCTCTTATTTATTGTATTATTATTTATTGTATTTAAGTTAGTTTGATTTATTTAATTATTCAACTATATTGCGTGAGTTTTACAAAAATAAATCATTCGCCATTTTAATGTTTTTCTGAATTGACAACAACAATAATATTAACTTTTCCATCCATCTGCGATACATATTTTCTATTTCTTTTTGATGCCCGACCCGGGATTGAACCTGGGAGCTTAAAAAGTCAATTCAAGCGATAGTAGCATTGTTATCTACAATAATATTCTTAACAATCTCTTGTGTGGCTGGATACAAAAGTTTAGTTTCTTCCTTTCTTTCCCAAATTTAAATATTACATTCATAATAGATCATCGCAAATCTGTTAGAGAAGTTATTGTTAAGGTTTCTGTTTATTCATCATTTGAATAAAGCAAACTCAACAAAGTATACAAATCTTACAACTGTTTCGTCTTTCACTAAACAAACAATAAACAATGATAATGATGATGCTAATAAAGTGATCATAGAAATAAAGAACATAACAGGCACGTATCGTTTATTGATTAAACATTTTAATAATGCAATAAAATGAATTGTAAAATAAACATTATCAGATTGTTGAATTAAAATCAAAGTTATTTCCAATATCAATTTCCTAAAACATATGAAGATGAATAAATACATGAGTTTTTCTATAAATATAGATGTTGTCTGTAGAAAACTAAAATGTTAACGATCCGTCGCTAACCTGAGGTTAAGATGTTCGATTTCTTGCAGTTATCACTTCACTTTCCTTTATTCTTCAAGTCAGACATAAATCGCTCAACTTTGGTATTGGTTCAAATTCTTACATTGTCGTTATGTTCCCTTACAGGAAACATTTCGCATAGCTCTCACCTCTTCGCTACTAAGAGTTTGTGCTCTTATTTACATGTCAATCTTAGGTAATGACTCAGGTAAGAGATGGTCTAAAATAATCATGTTTAATATTTTTCTGAAAAGAAACACTTACATTCGATGTCAACCAACATTGAGCCGTAGAGTGTTTTGGACTTATATCTTTTTCGCATGTTTTCATCAGTTACATTGCAATCTAGATAACTATTTAAAATATGATACACCCTTGTATCTGACATCTCCAAAATTCAGATCATCTCCTTATAGCGCTTCATGTATTTGCGTTTCAGGTTTTCTGTCTTTTCCTGCTTAATCTTGAGTCTTACTTATTAACCCTATCTTGTGTTATTACGACAGACGTCATTGGTTCCGTTTTTTAAGACTTAACAAGGCTTGATCATCAGCGTACCGTAGGCATCCCAAGTATCTTTCACATTAGATTCAATTACTTATACGAAATATATAGCATAAACGTTAATTAAAATTAAGCCCTTATCAGTTTAAGTAAAAATTCGACATAACATTAAAAAAAAACAAAGATTAGGGGTTATACTCAAGGGGATCAAAGATTAGGGGGAATCAAATAGCTCGAATTTTCTCCGAGGGTTAAGATTCTTGAAAACCGGCAAAATTATTTGTTGACGCCCTTTTTGAAGAACATTTTCTTGTCTCAATTTGTAACTGTGTTTGTTGGTCCTGTCGAATCGATATCACGAAAATTTGCTTACTTACTAACGCCAAGTCTCTATTTTCTTGTTTATTAGGTCTGCAAAACTGAGATACAATTTTGTAATACACTACAGCATTCTAAATAAATGGGTAACAAAAACATATCTCGTCCCAAATTAGTTCTAATGTCAGGCAAGTAAGAAGTTTTGAGATTGTGTAATAGTGACATGGGTCTAGGTATTCTTAAATTTATGTGTGCTAATACAATTATGTAAAATTTTGTCGAAAAACATACAATCTACTACATCTTTTCGGCTTTGTAAAAACTGCATTATAAATTGAGTCAGTAGTTCTTTATAAAATGTAAGAGTTATACACCAATTATCCTTATATGTCAGACAATACGATCGCAGTGATCTTCATGTCCCGGGTTCCAAATCATACTTTTATACTTTTTACCGCTGTATATGCTTTTTCCCTGTTAATTCCCTGAATTCCTTACGCCATGTGAATGAAGATATGAAGGCCTGGGAAAATGTGAGAAGCAAAGGCACAAGGAAGAATTTAAGAAGCATAAAATCGCGTAGCAATCGCCACCATGTTTAATGTCAGTCGCTGTTAAAATATACGCCGGGCATGCACGCAGATTCGCAACCTTAAACTATAAAAATTCAATTAAACCTATTCGCCGCATGTGTGTGGTGCTAAAATACTTTCAAGAAAGAAGTTTGAAGAAGTGAGAATACAGGCAGGTCAGTCGCTATTTCCTTTATTCTCGCTTAGAACCAGTACTCGCTGACCGCATTCGTAACAGTGAGATCCGAGAAAGAGTGGGATTGAAAGAAAGTGTTGGTGTTAAAATGCGAAAGGGCATGCTCCGCTGGTTTGGGCATGTGGAAAGAATGACAGATGAAAGATTGACAAAGCAGATATACAATGCGAATGTGGATGGATGTAGGTACCCGGAGAGACCAAGGCTGACATTTCACGATCAGATCAATCGGATATTATCCGAGGGTGGTGTCAAGAGTCTCCGAAACCGGCGTGTTTGTATGAAAAGGGTAATGAATGTGAAGGAAGCAAGACAGGTTTGTCAGGATCGTGAGGTCTGGCACTCGATACTCTCTGCCTACCCCGTAAGGGACTTGGCGTGAATATATGTATGTATGTAGAATCAGTACCTGTTGAGATATAGTCAACCGCATGTCTGTCAAATACGGACATTTAATTTATTAACTTCGCATATCGCTGTTCTAATGGTGTAATCTCTTTCACCCACCACATTGTGATTCTTTTATGCATCAATACTCTTAAATTGTACGAACAATTGTATCATACACAGTCATAATTAACCAAAAGTCCTTAAATACTATCATTTGTATGTTAATAAAAACTGACAACTGCGAAGATTTAGAAATTATATGGTAATAAGGAAAATACGGTCTAATGAGGAAGACAGAGAGTATCGAGTGACAAATTTCACGGTTCTTAATGCTAGGGATTCCGAAGATCTGAAATCCTCATGGGAATTATTCATCTTCCACAAGTATTATGATACCATTTATGTTCAAACACAATCCCTTAATTACTGCAACCAAATGGAATCAAGGCAAGCAATCTAGAAGGAAATGAACAGTAGGTTAGTCTTGAAACTCGATTTCATGTAAATTGGAAATTGGAGTAGGATTTGCGCCATTTTGTACTCCTAAACACACAACTAGCGAGTTATTAACACTGAGTTCCAAAAAACTTCAACGAATGCAATAATAAATTTATTTATTTATCCCTGGACAAGTCACACAAATTGAATCTAACCCCAAATTAAGCAAATTATATTATGCTTTTATTGTGGGAGTTAGTCAACGATTTTAATACATATAAATACTTAAATAGATACTAGAATAAATTTAACAAACACCCAGACCCGAAAATGCAGTCACCTAAATGTTCATCATACAAATGCCCGCCCCCGTCAGGAATGGAACCCGAGCCTCGCGGTACGTCGATGTAGTTAGGCGTGTACGCTAGCCACTGGATCAACGAGGCGGTCAAATACAAATACAAATTCGATTCCAATTTCCAGTTTGCGTCATAAAGAGATTCAAGAGTAACACAACACACCACACAGATCAAACCCAAACACTAAATTGATGAATTAATACAAAACAATCGGATTATGCGCTGATTACTTGCTATCCTGATTGACATTTATGCGACTCTTTCACTTATAATTACTTTTATCTTGAAATCAAATTATTAAAATCATCTTCACGCGCGTACTTCGAAGTAGTAGGCTGAAATACAATAAGGGCACCCACGATCAGCCGACACTAATTCTCAGGATGTGATAAGTGACAAGCGCCAACCTTGACTATTGGCCCTATGTATGACCCGGAAAATGTTGGTTTCATTTTTCGAAAATGTTTTCTGTTTGTTGTCCGACGAGAATTGAACTCATGACTTCATGATTCAAGTCCAACGCCGGACCGCAAGAATACAGAGGCGAGAAATTGTCATTAAATATATTAATTATGATTTATTTAAAAAAACATAAAATTTAAAATACTTGAAAATTAAATATATCTTGACAGTTGACATTTTTGACATATATATATTAATTAGTTTTGTGAAATGAATTCATTCCCGATTTGCCGTAGATAGATTACAAAGTTATTTTTTAGATTTAGCTTCTTGTACCTTTTCCCGACTTTTTATTGAATGTTGGATCAACCTTTGGCAGATTGGTAGCTCGTAATAGGTGAACATAAGTTAACGTCTTATCAAAGCGAAATAAAGGATATTCCGGCTGATCAAACACAAAACGCGAAATGCTTAGGGCGGGATACGAGTGTAGACTCTGATTTCGGGACCCCTGAGCCCTTTAATATGAGTTTACTTATTATAGCAAACTTGACGACTTGTCAAGTTTACTATACTCGCTATTGTTTCTGTAAATTATTTGTATGAAAACTTTAAACAGTGCCTCCATTGGTAACTAACTGAAACACATTTTTCCATATTTCTTATCTTTCAAACCTTCATTGGACTAGAACAAATAATTTGTAACCAAAATTAGCCAAATCGGTTCAGCCGTTCTCAAGTTTTAGCGAGATTAACGAACAGCAATTTATTTATATAGATTAAGATATAAATATATAGATTATTATGTAGCTTGCGCTCCGTTACTTCAATTTTCAAAAGATATCTCGTTATGTCAATCTAAGGATCCTATTAATATTATAAATGCGTAACTTGGATTAACACATTGGACAGTTTTTATTCCGAAATAATGTTCGGGACCACGCGGGCAACGCCGCGGGCAACAGCTAGTTTCCCATAAGTTTAATCCAAAGTGTTCAAGCCATTTCAGAGTCTATACAAAACACACATACTTAAACATGTCGTCTGGACGTTGCTATAGGTTCCTCACGAAAACCAGTAAAAATATTGTAATAAATAGTAGATGATGTTTTTCTAAGGTAAGTATTAGAATTAATTCATCAAAATTATTTCTGCAACTTTTGGAAGGGATAAACAAATTATTGATTTTTTGACAACATGTGAATCATGAAAACAAAAGTGTTTGACCGAAAATCTATCACGAATAAAAATAAAGCTCTATCAACAGAGCTCTATCGTTAAAATACTTTAAAGGATCATCCAAAAACACAATTAACGATTTCTTTAAAATATGACTGAAATTGGCCTATACATTCTGGAATTCATACTATACACACATCGATTTAATTTATGTAAAATACTGATTATTAATGAAAAAAAAATGTCTGAAACTGTAATCAAAATCGGTCCGTAATAGTTGGACCGTTACAAGTCTATATATAAGGAACACGAAAAAATGATCCCTGAATAACATCACTTCAATTTTAATATTGTTTCTTCTAACTGAATATCAAGTTCCTTCTAAATATACCTGACCTGGACTAAATTTTAATAATCCGATCGGATACTACAAATTTGAGTTGAGAACTTCCTTCTTCTTTGGAAGTCGGTTGAAAAAGACAAAACAAATAAACAAGTTGGTATGAATACAAATATCAAAACAAATATAACTTTATGAACAACAGGATACGGAATATATGGAGAAAAACTATAAATAGCGAAAGCGGTAGAACCAGGCAAGTAAATATAATGAAAGACTACATTAATTCCTTTTCATGTTTGTGTAGTGGGTGTTAGTTAACGATTCTGATAAATAGAAATACTTAAATAGGCACCGGAATAAATTTAAAAACACTCAGATCCGGAAATCCAGACATTGAAATGTTCATTAGATTTTTTGTTTGAGCTTTGCAGTTGGTCAGTAAAGTTAGGCGTGTACGCTAGCCTCTCGACAATAGATTTTTAAATCGAAGCTTTATATGACCATAATAAGCCAATAGATTAGTAGAAGGTAAATACTTTTGTTACAAATAAAGTTAGGATTCCGTAAGGAATAGCATTGTACAATTAAAAACTCTAAGATAAATTAACACTAACTATTATCTTAAACATACAATATGTCTACAAAAGATCTATATTTAACCTATGAGCAAATTATATGCTTGTATTATGTTGGGTATTTATGAATTATACTAATACGTAGGAATACTTAAATAGATACTGGAATAAATTTAATAAACACCACTCTCAACACCATACACAATGTAACAAATTTTAGCAAAACAATGCAATGTTTTTAATACATAGATCGATTATTAATAAATGGTTAATTAGAAATAGAGAACGCGTTTGGAATGATAACAAACGGAGTGAAATTTATAATGGAGGTGATATAAAATATTTATGCAGCTTAGTTTATTGCAATAATTAAATGATGAATATAGATAAGAATGTTGGAAATGTTTGTTCTAGCGTGTTTGTCAAAAAACCGTCCTTATTTTTCTTACACGTAGTAAAAAAATTGCATTTGCAACACACAGTTCGATGAGAGATAATGATCTGTTTTTTATTCGCGAAATTCATAAACAATTCAACTGAATTTCTAAATTTAAAACATCACAAACAAGCATTTCGGAAGGCAGGTTTTCTATTATTTTAGAGATGTGGTACGGCAGTTCTTTCTTAGTAGTTTGTTGTACAGAGGCAAGGCGTTTTCAAATGAGAGCTTATACATTACAGGCATTCGCTCACATTATTATTTTTCTTTTTACTTCAGGTTTGAAGTCGGTGTCAAGTCTTAAACTAAAAACTATATAGTAAGTAAGTATTAAAATGGCTTATCATCGACTTTAAACATATTAGTAAATAGCACATATAAATAATAGATAGTGTGTAATTAATATTAAATCTTTATTATTTTTTACTTTTTAGTTTTAGTTTTCTAGTTTTAGTTTTGAAGTCAGTTTTTATTAACTTAGTTATTTTTTCCATATAAAAGATGTGAGCATGGGCATCATATTCATAAGTCTTGCCAATCAACTATTGAAGTTTTTCTCAAAGTAACAGAGGATAATCCAGGGCAGACACTTAGAAAATAGTATTGGAAAAGTTTAAGCTCTCGTCCCTTGTCACTTCAAAATGTTTCAGGGATATTCCTAAAGTTTTGCTTTTGTTTATATTTCACTAGATAATAGACACTGTACCGCAGCTGTCCTGGTATACAACTCTGAAAGTAGTTTAAGGGGATCAGATATTTCGTTTGCTTGCAACAACAACTGCAAAGTTGTACAACAACTGCCTTACTTTTTATCACCTTAGGATCAGTTCTCGTCATTGTCGTATTTCATACCCCGATGAAGAGTAGCCGGTAAACGTAGTCACATGTAAGGATTAATAAAACAACTCACACACATACACGCACACACACACACACACGTTCACAAACTCACACACGCACACACACACACACTCACTCACTCACTCACACACATGGAGAGAGAAACAGACACTTCAAATACAGACACCCATCATTTTCCGTTGGGCGTTAACAAATGATCGCAGCTGTACTGACTGTACTGTACTACTGCACTGTATCCGCTGCTGTAATTTAAGCTATAGGTTCCTATGCTTCAACAACACGTTACACTTCTAACAAAGAAGAAAAGTCAGCATTATTTGGGAACTCTCTCTAATGTACCGGCCTCTCTTTCAGAAAGTCTTGTGTCATTTAACAAAGACAAAATAAGGTAAGGTAAAATGGCATCAGTTTATTAGGTGTGTTAAGTAGAAGTCTATAGTTTCATGGTAGTGTCTATGTCTAAAAAAAGGATGGAATCAAAAAGAATGTCATCACTACGATGGAATAAACGTCATTACACTAACACTTTTAAACTTTCACAGTCATATATTAATTTAATTAATTAATTAGTAGTCACAAAGCAGTAAATTTAATTAATTAATTAGTTAATTCCAAGTTAAAAAACCCCACACCTTGCAATGCTAATAACAAAATGTTCATCACAGAAATATCTACGCCATCGGGAACCGAACCCGAGCTCTGCAGTTAGTCGGTGAAGTTAGAAAAAAAGCTAAGGATAAAATTGTCAAATAAAAATTATCTTGTTCAAGAAAGTAAACGATATGCTATTCAAAACCTATTTCGAACGGCGCTAGAATATTTGCAATAACGAATTTCACAATGAAGAATTTTATAATGGAGAAGTATTCAATAGAGAAGTCATCGCGTCTTATGCACTTCGATGTGTCGTTCACTTTGAAAGAGAATTTCTGCTATGTCCGATGTGAATTGAGTTTGAATAATCAAGCATTATGGTAATTCTTCCCACTTTAAATAGCTGTTAAAACCCCTTTTAACGGAGGAACTTCATATTTGAGTGTAATAGTTAGTGATATTACACTCAACACGCCTTTTATTGAATATTTAATGTTGATATCTCCAAATCTCTGTCATCGTATTAACATTAATTACATTTAGCCAATTAGTGTAATACTTGCTTCTACCAATAGCTTCACCGTGTATAGACACGGTCGAAATATTAATCTGATGTATAAACTATACTATTGCAAAGTTTCACATTTATTTCATTCAGAATTTTTTGCATGAATAGTAATATACGTCCATCCATCCTTACATCCTGTACACCTAGGGCATCCATGACTAGACAAGAATACAATAGAATAGAAAAGAAAGACTCTAGCTACCTACCTAAGAAACTACGTCCCACAAACTTTATTTTTACTACAAAATTGAAAACACATATTCTTTAGCAGTTAAACAAATTACCATATTTTGTGAGGCCACATTTAAAAAGTAGTAAAAACAGTTTAGTTTTAATCAACTCCAAAAAAGGAAGACATTCTTGATTGGGCTCTATGTTCTTTGTATGTTTGTTAAGTGATTGTTTGGCAAATAACTGATTGATTTTGATGTGTTTTTTTAGAAATTTAGGTAACAATTGTGAGGTGATCCCATATTATTCTATTGTAATCCGACTAGTTCTTCTTTAACATAATTTTAATACGTGAAGCAAAAATTTTGGAAACCCAGTTTACGAAAATTGGGCGGACGGAGGAGTACAATTTATAAACTGAGTACTAATTTGGGCACTTAAAGCTTATGTGGAGGAGAAATGCAGAACGCTAACATTTTTCAGTTATAATGCTTATAAAGTGAATTAAATTAATTATACATACTACCATACTTTTGACAAACACAACCAAAAATACAACTGATAACGATAACAGTTCACAGGTGGTGCACAAACTATATTCATAATGTTTCAAAACAAAGTAGTTGGTCTTGATAAATGAAGATGGCGTCTTTATCAAAAAGATAATTAACAATAGAACCTTAATAATGTTTAAACATTATATTTTAATAATTTATTTTGAATAACTTATAAATAAAATTTATTATGGTCGCATTTTGACCCATGGGCGATCTCTAGTAAACAAAAATATGCGTTATTAAGTACAATAATTCAAAACTACCAAAAGGATGTTGATAAAATGTTTGTGGGACTATCTTGGCCATCAATGCGACTTGATATTTTTTTTTCGAAAGACAGCTTTAAAAAAATTAACAAAATGCGACGTAGTACCTACTTATGAAATCTTTAAAGCCGGTATTTGCAGTTTTACTGTGCTTGATTATTAACAAGTAATGATTTAAACTTCTTTACGAAAGAAATGTCGTTTTTATTTAGTATCACAGCAAAGTTGGGTTTGCCATACTTTTAAATGATTTGCTTATTTACAAGCTTACTATATATTTAATTGGAATCTCGGAATCGGCTCCTACGATTTTCATGAAATTTAGTATGTAGGGGGTTTCGGGGGCGATAAATCGATATAGCTAGGAATCATTTAAAAAAATACTGAACAAAACTAGTTATTTTGTGTATAATACAAGCGGATACGTTATCAAAAACACATTTCGAGAACAATTTCGAATAGACGCCGTTGTATCTAATGCACCTCGTCTCTTTGACGGAGACTTATGGTGATGCGAATTGAGTTTGAATTATTGAGCATCCTGGTGATTAGTCATTGGAACTCTAATAGCGGCAAATGGGTTTTCATTTTGCAGTCAAATAGCGGACAACTGAAAACTTTGGACTGAACTCTTTGAAAACGTAGATGTTTTCCGAATCAATTCGGAAGTGGTGTAAAGTGCAGTTTGACTATTTCATGTAGAAATGGATAACAGTGAACATCAAAAACTTTTTAACTATTCATAGATAATTGAAAATAATGAAAAGGTGACATTATTTGGAAACACTTCCGGGAAAATTGGACTTTATTAGGGATGCTTATTATGTTTTTATTGAATATATACGAGTATTTCTTTACAATTGACAGTTGACAACCACTGGAGAAGAAAGGTTTTCGAGTGGCGGCCCCGCAAGACGTAGTGTTGGACGACCTCCCACGTGGACTGATGATCTGGTCTTGCTGGATACAAGCGGCTGGTGACCGTGGACTCGTGGCGCTCTTTTGGGGTAGGCGTATACGTCCTCCAACCGACTATCCTACTCTCCGGTCCGGAACATGACAGTATTATTAATGCGGAAAAAATTGGTTCGGCAATGCAACCCTACCCGGCCATTGACTTTATTCATCTCTCACGGGAATCTTAACATGAAGTACCTAAAATTCCTCCGTCACCCTGAGGCAAAGAAGATTGTCTACCAGAGATTGTTTCGAAGCGATAAGACCGCCTTTGTGTACCTTAAGTTAAATGACGTAAGTGCAAGAGTGTCTTGTTTTTGTACAAGTTTTGGTGCATTAAAAAGTGTATTCATAAACTCATACCAACCAGTCATATTTCGTTTCGATCATTTTAGTAGGTTGGGTGGAAATCGCGGTCAAAAATGTATTCTGCTGCCCATTTTTAATAGCCTGCTCATTTTTTGCAAATTTAACATGCAGAGTTCACTCTTCTACAGTTTATTTTAATTATTGATTTGCTATAGACTTTGGAAAATTTATATTGTTCGTGTATACTGAACCGTTGATTTTTTTTATGTCATTGGAAGGCAAACAAGCAGATGGATTTCCTGATGGTAGGAAATTCACGCCGCCTAGAGACACTAAAGATGGTAATGGTGCGTTGCCAAACTGAGGTCAGGATGTTAGGCCTTGAGCAAAAGTAAGTTTACCGGCCTCCAAACCGGAACACGTCATGACATTATGGCGGTAGGAATAGGTAAGGCGGTGGTACCAATCCGGGCGAGTCGATGCCTGAGTATCAGGATAATGTGGAGAGATACCCCTTTTAAAGGACTGTTTTCTTTAAAGCCGGTAAATAACACTATCCGCAACTTAAATGTAATTTATGTAGCTATATATACAGTCATATAAACCTTAAATGTAATTAAAGTAGCTACATATACAGTCATATAAACCTTAAATGTAATTAATGTAGCTACATATACAGTCATATAACCGACGGTCTATCAATCAACCGTAACCGCGAACCACTCCAATATTCGGGGATGATTTATTATCAGGATACTCGTGAAGAATAAATACTACTAGGGGCCATAATTATTTTATTGTACTTTAAGGTCCAACGTCAAAATGTTGTTAACTAATTATTGAAAACGCCTATTCTTTTTGTACTATGGCCTTGTGGCCTAGTGGTTCAGTTGTTGGACTTGACTGCTTGAAGTCCCGGGTTCGAATCCCGGGTTGGGCAATAAATTAAGTTGGATTTTCCCAATTTTCTAATGAAAAAGAACGTTTCTCGGAATTGGACACGTGTCCGGTTGGTATAAGCTTGCCTCCCATCACATTGTGGGACTTAGTGTCTTCGGCTAATCGTGGGTGCCCTGGTTGTGGCTCTGCCTACCTCTTTGGGGATATAGGCGTGAATTTACTTTTTGTACTAAATATTTGTTTCATAGTTTATTTGTTTTGGGTTCAGAGGCGTTCTAAGCTTAACATCCAGAAGTAGATTGGCGAAGCTCTCAATTATATTAAAAAAAATATGCAACTACTTTTTCTTACTTACATACATAAATTCATGCCAAGTCCCTTGCGAGATAGGCAGTAAGTGTCTAAAAAAGTAGACGTAAGTGTGAAAACAAGTAGACGGATTTTCTGATGGTAAGAAATTCAAGCCGCCTTAGACACTAAAGGTTGTAATGTTGCACTGTCAAACCAAGCCGAAGTGTAAGGCCTCAAGCAAAAGTAAATTTATCGGCTACCTTATCCTCCAAACTGGAACACGTCAACGGTAAGCGCTGACGTAATAGCGGCAGGAATAGGTAAGACGGTGGTACCAATCCGAGCGAGTCGCTGCGAAACTCTACCACCTATTCAGATGTCACGGTGCTAGTGAAGGTAAGCCTGTAACCTTTTTTCGGTTTTTCGATTTTTCGGTTCGAAGGATAAGGTAGCTGGTAAACTCAAGTCTTTTGCTCGAGATCTAACATCTCGGCCTCAGGCTTGCAATGCACCATTACCACCTTTGACATCTCTAGGCAGCGCGAATTTCTTTCCATCAAGAAATCCATCTGGTTAATTGCTCTCCAATATCTTAAAAATAAAAATCTTTGGTCTAGCGGTCCAGCGTCCGACTTAACTTCGTGAGGTCGCTCGTTCAGAAGAACTCGTTCGTTATGAAGAATCATAAAAATAATTTTCTTTTTGTTGGGAAACAGAGTTATATTCTCACTGTCTCCAAAAAAGGAGTAGGCTCTCAGTTCGACTGCATGTATTTTTTTATGTTTATTTGTCACATAATTACTCGGCTAATAGGCAACCGATTTAAACGTTTTAGTAAGGTAGATCAAAACTTAAAGATAGTTCCATATTAATTTTATCCTTGCAATTATACCGCGCTAAAATTACACTGTGCTTAAATTGTCCTCATTTTGAGAAAAAAAGTCCTCGTTTATCCCTATTTTACTATCTAATTTTTCTCATTTGTAAGAAATACCTTCACAAAATTACGCTAAAGATCCTACATCATTTTTCAAGGTGCAAGAAGAGAAACGTGAATAGACGTTTTCGTCTTGATGAATGTTTGGCTTGACGGTACCGCTTTTGAAATACGTAGCCCTTGTTAACGAAGACAGATTGTGTCGCTTGTAACCGCTGTGCGTTGTAATACGGAATAACATTTGTCGAATTACTTTCGGACGTACGGAGAGTAAATCTATTAAAGTTAGTTTGATACTAACTTTAATAATACTTAATTTAGTAGTAATTTGTAACTAAGGCTCAAGAGTTTCCCTCTCAAAATCAAATAAATTAATGTTCTAACTGTTACTTCCCAGTATATCTTTGAAAATTTAATATATATTCAAAAGAATTAACATTCATATAAAAAAATGTGATGTACATCATGTAAACACGAGGAATTAAAACAATCTCGTTGTGCATTGTCCCGTCTCCACAAAGCTAGCCATTCTTTCATGGGCCAATGTATACGATTTTATAATAAACTTCCCGATTATATGAAAGACCTGCCATTAAATAAATTTAAAAAATGTGTCATGTTGAAATTGTATAAAAAAGGTTACTATGCCATTTCTGAATATCTATCGGATAAGAGTGCTTGGGATAAATTGCTCCTCATACCAATCTCTTTTTTGCAATAATGTGTGATGTAATACAAATAAATTTGTATAGAGTAAGGAAAAAAAGACAAGCCCGTTGAGTTACTTTCCGGATCTTCCCAGTATGTGGCCGCGTTCCAATCCGGTGGTAGTTTTTAGTATTATATAAACACATCACAAGTGCCTCTTGTAATGTGAATGTAAATAAAAATATTTTCCTTTCTATTATATTCTATTCTAGGTACCTAACGAACGCTGTCTACGAATGGTCTATACGCATTCATAAACTCTGACTTATATAAGTAAATTAATGTCTTCTATTTTTGCAACATGGACTTGTTCTTTCATTTAGGCGTAGTTACTCTTAACTCAATTTAACTTTAAACTTTATTTTTTATGTGATAAGACAGAGAACAAGCACACGGCTTTCCTGATGGTGACAGATAACAGTGGCATGTAGACACCACAAATATTATAGGTGCGTTGCTATCTTTTTGGCCGTGCTATCAGGCTCATTATTGTGCAGTTTAACCGGCAATCTTACCCTGACATTGTCATTATGGCGACAGTAACAGGTAAGGCGGTGGATCCAATGGTCTTGTTGGTCCTATCTAGCGTTTGACCGTCTCTTACGAGCTCCCTCGCTTGCTGGTCTATACAGGAGACTCGGACCAACAACGGGAAGTTTATGAGGAAACAAGTTTTTTAACATAAGCTACTAGCAGCCCGCAGTGGCTTCGCACGGGTATAAAACATAAACAAAAACCTTCCTCATCAATCACTTCGCGGTTAAACATATCGTCCACAGAACAGTGACGCACCTACAACATCTTAAATGTCTTTGGGCAACCGTTGTCTCTTAAGATCAGAAGATACGTGTGCTTGTCCGCTAACCTGTCATAAAAAAATAGTGTAAAATATGCTAACGCTCTTGGTGAAAACGAGACACTTAAATTCTAAATATGGTTTTATCAAAATCTGTCAAGTACAGGCGAACTATGACGCTAATTTGAAGGCAAAGTTTCGGGCATAGAATAGAAAGAGATATTTTAAGACCTCATTTTGTGACCAAAAATTTAGGTCATGAAAAGATAATACCGATAAGTATTAATGTTACATTGTTTTCTTTGCTCACTCTATATTCATCACTTGATACAAAAGTTAAGGCGCGATTACATTAGTCAAGTTACCGCAATATAAGTTTGTAATTGTATGTAACTTGTTAACAGTCACCGAAACTGTCATGTTTGTATGACAAAAGTAATGAATGAATGAAATGGAGGAAACTAGGCGTGGCCTGAAAATATTATGTAATATGTGTGTAGAACGTCTTTGTGCAATTAAGTTAAATTTTAGAAGTGCAAGAGTGTGTATTATTTTTAAATTTTGGTGCATAATAAAGTCCATTCATTCATAAATTGCATTGACCTGTTCATATTAATTATTAGTTCGCAATAAAGTTTCCATTAATTTATTTTTGCATTCATTCATTTACTCATTCATAATAATTAACATTTATTATTTTAACATATATTAACATAATATATTTACATATAACTTTTATTATTATTATAATTACTAGCTGTTACCCGCGGCTTCGCCCGCGTAGTCTACTAATTTGATATTTAGCTCTCCAACACTGCTCGTTAAAATTTTAAGATAAAATGTAGCCTATATCGCTTTTTAAAGTTTCATCTATTTTTTTGTAAATATTAAAATCAATTCAGAAATTTTGCGGTCAAAACTGAACATACACTTTCTCCTTTCTATTTTCACCTCAGATAAATAGTAGGAATACGTTATTGCGTTTACAGTTTTATCTGCACTTCGGCAAATCCTGTGAAAATAAACTGTATTGCAAGTTATAGAAACCTCTTTCAGATTTTTTTTCGAAATTTTAGAAATATACTTATCGTCTCTGAGGTCTAACCGTCCGTCTTCGGAATTACTTCTTGAGATCTTGGGTTCTATTTCCGGTCCGGGTAACAACAAAAAACAAATAAAAACTTACTGTTTACTTTTAAAGTTTTTTTTTACTTTACACAAAGAGGTTTACTGGTTTAAGCGTGAAAGCGTAACAGACAGACAGACAGTTACTTTCGCATTTATAATATTAGTAGGGAAGTAGGGATTTTTAACCAATTTTGCTACTATGTATATCATAATTTCTTTGTGTGTTTTTCGTTAATGATAAACTGATGTACGTGGTTCAATGTTATGGACTTATGGTAAAAATTACTGTTAAATATTTTTCCTACGCAAATTGTGCCACCTCCGTTCACCCTCATAGGGGTTGATTTTCAAAAAACGCTTAGATATGCATCTCATAATTTGTATTGCAGAGCATTATTTCAGTGTCACGCAAAATATTTCAATAGAACTAAACTTCCCATACAAACTTAGATACCCCCTTTAACCCCCAATGGGAAGGAATTTCGAAAAATCCTGAAATACGTGTTTCATCATTTGTACTAAAAAGTATTAATTCAAAATTTCCTGCAAAAATGTGCAATAAAAATATTTAGAAAATTGTAAAAAACCCAATTTTCTTTTTGTAGCCCGACTAGGGATTCAAACCCGGGACCTCATACATTCAAGTCCTGCAAGTGAACCGCTAGACCACACAGGAGATATGTTTTTTTACTGGTTTGGTACAGTTCCAAAATTTACAAGAGTTTATAGCCGTACGATATAGATTAAAACCAACGGATGCTTATAATCATAAACTGACATACGAGTAAATTAATATTACATATTTTTATTAATTATATTGAGTAAACGTTGCTTACACGTAATAAAAACGTAATAAATGGCTTCGTTATCGCTCTGGGTCTTCTGCAATATATTCTAATTGCAATAGATTATTGTTGTTATAATTGATCATTTGACCTCTTCGTAGGGAGATGTATAGATTAGATTTCCGAAGAGGATATTTATTTATCTGAAAATAATAGACGCCTGGACATCTGGGTATTAAGTTATACCAATGATAGACCTGAATTCACAAGAATTTATTACGCTTACTGGAATTGTGTAATTTTTGTAATCGGATGTTATTGGACAAACAAATAACATTTTCCCAGCGACTCTAGTTTGGAAACAGCTCCCACTTAGCTGCAACAACGTATTTTTTTAATTGGTAAAATGTTTTTATTTAAAAAGTAGGTCAACAATAAGCACCAACCCTAATAGTGTATTGGTAACACAGGCCGACATGATTTTTGGTGTTTTGAATATGATAAGTGTCCTAAGTTAATATGGGTACGTTGATTCTGAATGTGAATTTGGTTTGAGTCCATCACGTCAATATTTTTTACAAAATTAAAAAAAAATGTAAGAAATTTTGTACTAGAACAAAGAAGTACCTTATTAATTTTTCTTAAATCGCAGTCTGTCAAAGCTTTAAATAAACAAGATGACTGATTTAAATTCTTATGCGACAAATTTCCTACACTTTCTCAAGCTAAACTTAAGCAAGGAATATTTGTAGTCCCTCAAATTCGAAATTTAACAGATTGTTCCAGAATACAATGACTTAGGATGTATCTGAAGCACGGAGTTTATTTGTAGAAATCATAGATGATTTCCTTGGAAACAACAAGTCTCCAAATTACAAAGAAATTGTAGCTAAAATAGTCCAAATTTATAAAAAAAAACTGGGATGTAACATATTGCAAATATATATAGCGTCAAACTTCATTTTCTTGATTCCCATATTAACTATTTTCCCGAAAATCTTGAAGCTGTCAGCGAGGAACAGGAATAGAGGTTCCATTAAGCCATAAAGGAGATGGAGAGCCGTTACCAAGGATGATGGGTTATTAGAATGATGGCTGATTACTGCTGGAACTTGAAGAAGGACTCAGTCACAAAAATTCACAGAAAGAAAACCACAAAACGCAGTTTCAGGGAAAAACAGAATGATTTCATTACAAAAACCAACGTTTTCTAACACAGGTTATTTTTTTAATGACCAACTCAATTTTGCAGTGTAATTTTCTTTTAAATATATTTGAAATAAATATTTTGTAAGTATTTTTTGGCAGTTTCTACAAAAAATTTAAACAGACTTTTACGCCTCACCTGACGTGTTAGAAAAAAACTAAGCACAGATTCGTGATCAGCACACCCCATTTACTATAGGACACCTAGTAAACTTGAAACACTTTTTCGTGAAACAGAAAATGTAGGCCTGTCTAATTTGTCTGTGCAAATAAAACGCGTCATTTGTATAATCTTAAAAACATTTCTTATGAAACAAACTTGCTAACACATATAAGGTCATAATTTTGTAGATACAAATACATTAGTTAAGTCATATCGACTTACCTAATGTAAAAGCGTCCTTATCAAGTGTTGTTTTTACAATTGATATTAGTTAATAAATAGTATTGACAACTATGCTTTTACCTAATGAAATGTTGAAGGAAAATGTGTTTTGTCTTTATTAGATTGCGATAGAGTAAGCGTGTACAAAATGTTGCCACCTGCGGTGCGTGTAAACCCTTTCCTACAAAATACTGCGACATTTTCTGTTGATATAATATCTAAAATCTTTATTTATTTTGAGATTATATTCGGTGTATATCGTCTACTAATTGTGGGCCACATCAGACGATTATACCATTTCTTCGCTAGCAGCTATTTCATTTTGATCAATGTTTTAGTCATTGCAATGGTGTCGAATCAAATTTACTACGAAAATTTCCAATTCTCTGCAGTTTTCGATGCTTTGAAATTTTTTACCTGCAACATTCTGAATTTCTTTTTGAGGAAACGATTATTGAACTTCTATAAGGAGTTAAACAAATTTGATACAGGTATTGGGTATGATGAAAAAATTTCGAGGAATTCGATCAAAAACATCATTCATATGGCAATGACGTTTGCAATCAGCTTAGCTTTTATTTTCGCCATGAAGCCGGGAGAAATAAAATATTTACAGTTGAATAATATGTGTTTTATCATTCCGATCAAAATTTTTCATGCTTTGGAACTCCATTACTTCGCGCACTTGATAACAGTAATATCACCGAGAATTCGCATGATCGTCTACTACATGAAAGTGTCGTATCCGCCGAATAAACATTATTCAGACTATAATATATATTGTGATGAAGATCTTCGAAGATTTAAGAAACGAGCCAGGAAATTTTCTCGAATCGATATGGATGTTTTAATGGATTTGTACCACAATATTATTACCGCTTTCGACTACTTGAACTCAGCTATCAAATGGCAGGTTTGTGAAATTAAATTAAAAGTATTAAATTAGTACCGTTTACTTCAAAGATTTTTTCAAGGTTTAAATTTTTTTGTCACCATCCGGTCATGAAGCCTTTCATGATACCTCTTATTCCACGGCGCTCCTCAATCTTAAATATATAATGAAAAAATGTTGCTTTGGTAGAATAGGTAGGTATTTTTCTGATGATAATGGAAGGCAAACAAGCAGACGGATTTCCTGATGGTAAGAAATTCACGCCGCCGGAAAAAACAAAAGATGATAATGGTGTGTTGCCAACCTGAGGCCGGGATGTTAGGCCTCGAGCAAATATAAGTTTACCGGCTACCTTACTCTCCGAGCCGGAACACGTCAACGGCAAGCATTGGACGTTAAGGTGGCAGGAATAGGTAAGGCGTTGATACCAAGATGGTACCGGTGGTCGCAGCGACTCGCCCAGACTCCACCACTTAATCACGGGATAGTGACGGTAAGCCTATGCTCACCTTTTATGAGCTGCCTGGCAGGAAGCCACTTTTTTTGTTATAAATAGCGAACCAGAGTGCTCGCCAGCTAACTTTGCGCGCGGCATAAATTGAAAACACTAGAATATTCGTCGAATGTTATGAAGACAACCAGGGCACCCACGACTAGTCAAAGACACTAAGTCCAAAACGTGATAGGTTGCAAGCCTATCGCCAGCCGGGCACACGTCCAATAACGAGTAACATTTTTTGTTGACCGAACCGGGAATCGAAACCGAAAGTTCATGCAGTCAAGTCCAACACCTGGACCGCTAGAACACGGGGACGAACAATACATTTGTGAAGAATACATAAAACCTAGAACAACAAGTAGGTACAGATGGAATATACAATATACAACAAGATAATATGTAATCGCATGTCAGAGGATGATCACGCATGATGATGGCCACGACACTTTAAGCTTAACGCAATGTATTAATCTGAAACTCAGCTGTGAGAATCAAAGCACACAGTTCCTTAGAGCATTCGCCAACATCTAATATATATAAAAATCTTGTGTCACGATGTATGTTGCCGATAAACTCCAAAACTACTGAACCGATTTCAATCAAATTTCACATATACCCGTATTTTGGTCTAACTTAAAAGATAGGATAGTTATCATCTCAATTATTCACTTATGTCGTGAATGTAAACGAATAAAATGTATTAATGAGCCACAGCAACGCGTGGCTGGGCCAGCTAGTATCTTATAAGGCAGAAAACGTTGAGTAACTTAACATCTTTTCTCAATGCCAAAAGATCAAGTTAATTGGTAATTTCTTGGTCACTGATATAATTTAATACGTTTTATTTTGGATGCGATCAAAAGGAGCAAGTTGGTGCTGAGAAGCCCCAGCTCAAAAATGAGACTAGCTCAAAACGTCACGTTTCTTCTTTTTATTTGTGGAAAACAGAGAACAAAATAAATTATATCTTTGTGAACCATGTGGCTGAAGTCAGAAATTATGATCTTTTGAAATATGGACTTTGCCTCACAGTGTCTTTTTCTCGAAACTTTCAAGGCAAAAGCAGACGAGTGCTCTAATGGTAAAAAATACTTTGCATCACCAATTTAGGGCTAGGATATTAAACCTCCGGAATGTATATACCAGCCGTATCGTCCTCCAAACTGGAATTGATGACGAGCACCAATGTCATGGAGGCACTTACACAGTAGGACCCAATTTGGGTAATCCATTCCAGAACTCTACCACATAATTTGATTTGTGTGTTTGTGTAGATAAGAGCGAACCTGAAACAAACGGCAATGATGGTGTCATCGCATTTCTGTACCAATACATATTTATTATTGATTTTAGATGTTAACTCTTCTCGTGGTATCATTCTCTGTGACATTGGTATTCTTGTATGAAATGGCAACAGACATTATAGGTGGAAACGTAAGTGTAATAGTTTATTAATAAACATAATATTATATAGATAAATAGATTACTACAGCAGAAAAGTCACAACATGCGTATTAGTTACATGAATAGTGTTCTTCATTCTAAGGATTATCCGGCTTGAAGGACCAATATTGAAGTCATGGCGACTTTAAATAAAAAGATCATGGACGGCATAACGCTGACGCTGAATAACGGAACGGAAACGGAAGCGCGCCTTGTCCGGTGAGCAAACTACTACATGTCGCTTTTACATACCAAAGGTGATAATAGTTCGTCGCTAACCAGAGAATGAATAAAGCTTTTCAAATCAGCAAGCATTACTAAAATTAAAACCGGAATATGTAAATCAGTTTTAAACATTCTTTGGAAAACTTTACCACCTGAAACTACCGAGTAGTATTTCATCATGATTACCATGCATAATTAACATGATTATTAGTAACTAGCTGTTGCCGTACCGTTGCCCGCGTGGTTAATGATCCCACATGCTCATTTTTTCGGGATAAAAACTATCCTATGTATTTATCCAAGTTACCCTCTATGTGTGTGTCAAATTTCATGAAAATCGGTTCATCAGTTTTTGCGTGAATGTGTAACAAACAAACAAATAGACAAACAAATTCTGTTTCTATTCTATTTCGCATTTATACTGTTTATAGGATATTCTAAATAATATTACCGTGTTTTTATCTCCCGACGCAAAAAGAGAGGTGTTATAACTTTGACGTATCTGTATGAGTCTGTCTTTGGCGCTGTAATCTTTGAGTGGATGGATCGATTTCGGTGCGGATTTTTTCTTGAATAGATGTCGTAATCAAAAAAGGTTTTTAGCAAATTAACTTTTAAGTTTTGTGGGGTGTATAATTTTAGAATGTTTAATTTTAGAATTATTTAGCATTTTGATAATTTAAGCCTTAATAGCTGTATTTTTTTAATTCGGCAAATCTTTAGTATGGTTTGGAAGTTAATTAGAAAATATACACATTGGTCATGGTAGATGGGTTTACTCTGCTGAGACAAGATACCTCGGGCACCATGTCTCATAGACCTCGAATAATACCGACATATAGTAAGTATGTACCAGTGAAGTTCACGAATAAATCGCTTGGGTATTATCTAAAGGTGGCGTGAAGAGTCTCCAAATTCGGCACGTCAGTATGAAAATAGTAATGAATGCCGAGGAAGCTGAGCGGGTGTGCAAAGCCACTCTCTTGGGCACTTGGCACTCGATACTCATTTCCTACAAGTGCAAGTGCATAACCACATCATTTATTTTGCAGTTCGTATTGGCTGATTTATTTATAGACGTTGGATTAATATCTCTGGAGATAATACCTATATTTGCAACGTGTTTGTTCAGTGACCAGGTGTGCAAGGAAGTTCGACAGTTGAGAGAAATGCTTTCTTGCAGCCTGTATGAAAATTCATTGGGTAAGATTTCTGCTAACAGTAACTTATTTTATGATATTGGACGGCAAACAAGCAGATGGATTTTAGATGGTAAGAAATTCATGCCGCCTAGAGATACCAAAGTTGGTAATAGTGGTTTGCCAACCTGAGATGTTAGGCCTGGAGCAAAAGTAAGTTTACCGACTACTTTATACGAGTACTTATCCTCTGAGCCGGAACACATCAACCGCAAGCGCTGACCGGCGGTGGTAGGTAAGGCGGTGGTACCAAACCGGGCGAGTTCTTCGTAACTCTACCACCTAGTCAAATGTCACGGTGTTAGTAACAGTAAGCCTATACTCACCTTTTACGAGCTGCCTGGTAAGAAGGCAGATGGTCTATTTTAAAAAGAAGCCCGAACCAACACGTAACTAAAAAAATACGTGCTTCATTGCAATGTTTATAAAAAAATTTCGTAGGAACATAAAAGTAAAATAAAACAAAGTTACTAAGAACGACCTTATCTGTAAAAATAATTTCGTTCACCCTAATCATTAAAAGGAAATAATAAATTATACTAAATAACTACATACAGATAAATATTTTACTTATCATAGACTAATATACATGCATACATATTATGTGGATTCTTACATTAAGTAAGTACATACTGTTTTAGACAAACAAAGCCGGACTGCAGCGCAAGCATTTATGGCCCTGACTGAAGCAAGGGATCTATCATTTACTCTCTTTCATATGTTCAACGTTGATATTTCGCTGCCTTTCAAGATACTGGGCCTGCTTCTGACTTATCTCATAATATTGCTACAATTCGATAAAGTTATACATCCAAACAAATCCGAAGATAATTAACAAAGGCAACATGACGTGTAGGATGTACTTAATTAATAGTATATTAATTACTGTCTGTGTTCACACGTGCTTTAACTACACAATGTTTGATAGATTTACTATTTGACATGGTTTGGTTTTGTCTTTATATAATATAAATATAATATAAAAAATTACTCCCAATTCGCGTGGGATTCGCATCATCTGGACGGATGGACAAATTTCGCAAATTCTTTTTTATTGTTTGCATTTTTGCCAAAAGATTCTTATGAAAAAAAATCGGGAAAAGGGAAAAAAATTTGGAAAACAATACTTTATTTTTTTATACAAACTGTTAGTGGCCGTTAACATTAAGAAATACGAAGTTAGAGGAGTCGGCTAGTAATAGCAAATTTTATATCACCAAATTTTTGTTATTTCAAAAAATCTTATTTTCTAAGAGCTTACCTCCGAGGTGTCATTGCTTCCAAGCCTAATGGAAATCTCGGACACATGGCCATTAAGACTAGATCTGAATATGGAATTTCACGAAAATCGAGGAAAATGTTAATTTTTGAGAACTTAGGCGTCTCATATTGAAATCATAGTTTTCTGCAACTTAACTCCACTTATATTATAATTATAGCATAGCTTCAGAATAATCAAAATATTCATCGTATGCATAAGTAAGAGACGGAATAAAAATTATTATTTATCCGTGTTTGTTGCACATGTTTGGATTACGTTTTAATAAATGAAATAAAAACTGTGTTGGAGTTTTATTTCTGACAACAACAATTATTTTAATTTTTAATCATCACGTATTCTTTACATTTTTTAATTATCTAATATAGTTGTTAGGACTGATGTCCAGTCGTAACTACGGTCTATACGACTAGACCGAAATATCGTTAATCTTAAAATTAAAAATGTTCAATAAGCCCCCGACAAAACCTATAAGTAATATAGCCAAGAATCATCTTGATTACGGCAGCTTTCAAACAAAAATATCTGCATCGAAAATGATCAAACCGTTCAAAAGTTATAGATACGTTTTTCGTCGAGGGTTTATAGACACCCTCATTTCGATTTGGGGGTTGAAACAACGTATCGCAATAATTTGGCACAATGCCACAGACAAAAATACATACACACACAAACAAGTCAAACTTACATCTCTCTTCTTTGATGTACTTTAAAAGAACTGCAAAGATTACGAAACAAACATAATACCGGAACTTTTAAACTATAACCTAGCTATCTCTCAAATATCTCAGAAACAGATCTAGTTTAGGCAAAATGAATGAGTCCAAACTCGACGGTTTTACCAGTAATCATTCCATCATGAGACCGGCTCAGCTGTGCCGCATTCATTAGTGTTTAAACTGTAAGGTCTCACATAAGTTTAAAAATAATATTAATACATATAATGTGTCTGATATCCATTCCAGTACTTGTAAATGTATTCAATCAACTGCTGATCTGGGGGTTAATTATGTAACTCAGTTGCCCACTCAAAATGAAAAAGTGTACATCAAATAGTTGTCAAATGAGGTGTTTTATATTTGCTATCTCCAGTGACAAACAGAAATACAATAGAGATAGCAAACACAAATGACGTCATTTGATGTACACTTTCCCATTTTGAGATGGCTACTGAGATACATAATCAGCACCCAGGTCTCCATAAATGTTAGACATGAACCATCTCAATCACGTCAGTTCTCAAGTTTATGCTTTAAATGATTTGCAAAGGTTGCAAAACGGAATACCGCAAATTTTAAACTTTGATCTATTAGCCAGCTCCCAAATCGATTATCAGGCACGTCTCATCAAGTCCTCGTCATACAAAAATATGAACAGATCTAGTTAAGGAATGTTTTTTTTTTAAATTTCTAATTTGTTGCTAATCTCGCGGTTTTTTGCAACTTCACCGAGCTTTGACTTAAGGAATGAATGGAATGAGTCCAAACTTAATGGGTTTACCTGTAGGCATTTCAGAGTTATGTCTCCTATCTTCGCGCTTTATCACAACAAGTTACTGGAGGCTCTAAAGAACTCAGTATTTATAAGGGTTTTAAGTAATTATATGCTAGTTTTGCATATTAGCTTAAAAATATCATGGATGCCTTAACACCTTATAACCAATCCAGTGTCTGTCAAATTTTACCACCGACGTGCATAAAGAAAATTATTAGTTGGAAAATATAATAGGGCCAACAAATATTCCCTTGTTGGTCCAAGTTTGCTTATTATTCTATAATATACCACCTGTTTGTCTACCTGAAAGCTCGTAAGCGGCGATTTTACCTATTTCTTCCATCTTAATTATTTACGTGTTCGGGTTTGAATGGTAGAGTAGCTGGTTGTCTTGAGCAATAAGATCTACACTCACTCAATAATAAATTGCATCAGTAATTTATTTATTAAAGCACAAACAAATCACATAGGAATCTTACAACCTGACTTATAATAGAGAAAAAAACGAAGTAGGTAGACACTGCACAAACTTCTTAAGAGCTACGTATAAATTTCTAATAAACATATTATAAAAAACTGGATACGTATTTTTTTTATTTGCTTAATACCAATACGTTCTATAATCTATATAATTATAAAAATGAAAAATGAAAATTATTTATTTGCGGAATATGTGTGTAAATGAGATGTTACAAAAATGTGCATATATTTTAAGATTTATAAAAAAAAATATTATTTAATTACATATAATTTCACTTTTCAGTCAATTATTTATATTTATAACTAGTTTCATTATTTATTACCAAACATTTTTAAACCTAAAATTTAACCCTATCTACCGTAAACTACCACCATTTCCAAACCTAGCCAGTCAGGATAAGGGACGGCGAAACAAACTCTTCAATAATATTATCAATAATAATATATTGTACTTGTCATGTAGGGTATTGCCGATACTGGCAAGGATTGGGATTAGAGATAGAAAATAATATTTTATGAGCTTAAGGCGAAAAATGTTTTATTCGATTTCTGAATGACATTATGGATTTTCCCTATGTATCCCTATAACCACTAACAAGAACGCTGGTGGTAGAGTACTGTGCTACTACCTGCCCGTGTAGGGATCCACCGCTTTACATGCTCCTGCCGCCATAATGGTTATGCCATGTTCTGGCCCGGAAAATAGGATAGCTTTTAGACTTGCACAATAGGCTCAACATCCCGGCCAAAGGACAGCGACGCACTTGTAACAATACGATGCCTATAGACCACGTTTGTCTCTTACCATCACGAGAGCCGTGTGTTCGATCGCTTAACTCTAACATACAAAAATTCACTGTGAAATTTTACAAGGGAAAAATTTCTTTGAAATGAAAAATGGAAGCATTAGCGAATCGCCACGTATTACGTAGACGTCAAAATTAAATATTCATTTAATAAAAAAAATCGTAGCTAGCTTTGGCGGGATCAAAATAATTTTAAACACAGTTTTTTTCTAATCATTGAGTTTTATGTACCTACATAGCGCAGAAAGTCAGCCAATGTTGTATGATTTAACAAACTTCAAAATGATATTAAAATTACTACTTAGTAATTGCTCTTTCAACAACGAATAGGTTTTGATGGAAAGGTAGATCGTCAGAGGTGATCCCATTTGTATTTTATTACAATTATATTAGAGATTTTTTAAATTATACTTAACTAGCATTTTTATGGGATAGCACGTTTTTATGGGATAAAAACTATCCTGTGTGTTATTTCAAGTTACCCTATATGTGTATGCAAAATTTCATGAAAATCAGTTCAACAGTCTTGGCGTGAAGGAGTAAACTTTCTCATTTATTATAATAAGTAGGATAATGCATTTACTCAACAATCTCGAAATTAGGGACTGTCTTTTTGAAAAAAAATCCAATCACGACGAAATAATAATGTTAAGTTAGTTTTTCTATGCGTAAACTATATTAAGTTAAATTGCACAAAATTAATGAAAAAAATTTGCGTATCCTGTATTTTCTCGTTATCGTAACATTAAATCCGATTGGTTTGGGTAAGAATGCCACCGCTTTTCGTCTTTCGTCTTCACTCAGAGTCGTCAATTTAAATTTAATCTAACATTAAGTCATAATTTTGTATGGAAAATGTCAACTTAATGACTGATTAAAAGACAATTGTAAATTTCGAGTGAGGCCGTTTGACTATTGAACCGACCTTCAGTTTAATATTCAAAGCTTTAGCTACGAATACACTTACCCTGACATGACTGAGTATTCATGAGAGCAACATATAACTATTCTAAATTATATAAGGAAGATTTTATGAATGACACCTTTATTAAATTTGACTCAAAGCACATGTTTATAACCACGATTTAAATAAAATAAATAAATATCTCAGGACAAGCTACACAAATTGAACCTGACCCTAAAGTAAACAATTATATTCTTATGTAATGGGTGTTAGTCAACGATACTAATACATAGAAATATTTAAATATATGAAAATCGAACGTCCGTCGGAAATCGAACCCGAGCCTCTCAGTTGGTCGATGTAGTTAGGCGTGAACGCTAGCCACTCGACCAAAAAGGCAGTCAATACATTTAATACTTTCAGCAAAAATTTAGACAATGTCAACAAGATATTAAAACGAATTCACTTTTAAAACGATGATTCAGGAAATCTGGAAACATAAACCTTTAAATAATACACCCACCACAAGAGATAAGCCCATACAAAGTAAATTTGACTTAACAGTGTGGAAATTTAATTAAGAATTTATGCTAATTGGCGCGGGGTGGCGCTGCGGCGATAAATTATTTAGGGCTTTATAGAAATAACTAACAACTTCATTCCCAAACGAGTCGAAATTATAAATTCAATCCGATTTACGTTGGCCTCTAGATAAACCAACTTGAAGATTAAACCTGGCTTCGGATATTACTTTGAGATTTAGATTTTTCTTAACGTTATTCTGTAAGAGATTTTATTCATTAATTTTACTCTTAAACATACATCAAATAGCCTTTCTGTGCTAATAATAGTCTTTTAAATTTGTACTCATTGCTACAACTGTCAGTTATTTATGAAGACGCATTTTTTCATACATTAACTCATTCAAAGATTTCTATCAGTCATTCATTTAGTGAAATATAAAAAAAAACTATAAACAAATAACAAAGGAATACAGCGGACTTGTGATAGAGAAAAAAAATAAGTAGGTAAGCGCTGCACAAAATTCCTAAGAGGACTAACAAACAACTTATGTATGTATGTATAGTATAATATATGTTATAGTATAATATATGTTACTAAATATCGATACTTACTATTATTTATATTATTATACAATACCAGCTGTTGCTCGCGGCGTTGCCCGCGTGGGTAATGGTCCCAGAGGAACGTTTTTCGGGATTAAAACTATCGAATGAGTTAATCCAAGTTACCTTTTATGTGTGTGCCAAATTTAATAATATAATGAAAACCGGTTCTGCAGTTTTTGCGTGAAGCAAACAAATACACGACATTTTGCATTTATAATATTAGTAGGATATTGTACTTGGCATATAGGGTATTGTCGATACTGACAAGAATGGGGATGAGAGAGAAACAACTAGAGAAGTAAAAGTGTTTTATTCGATTTTTAACGACAATATGTATTTTTCCCCGTGTTGTTGTAGGTCAGCTGAGTTGAATAGACCTGCCTTCCTGCCAGGCAGCTCGTAGATGGCCAGCATAGGCTTACCGTCACTAGCAACGTGACATCTGACTAGGTGGTAGAGTTTCGCAGCATCTCACCCGGATTGGTACCACCGCCTTACCTATTCCTGCCGCCATAACGTCACGACGTGTTCTGGTTTGGAGGGTAAGGTAGCCGGTAAACTTACTATTGCGCGAGGCCTAACATCCCGGGCTCGCGTTGGCAACGCACCATTACCACCTTTGGTGTCTCTAGGCGGCCGGAATTTCTTACCATCAAGAAATCCGTCTGCTTATTTGCCTTCCAATATCATAAAACAACTTGCACACCGGGTAAAGTCCGTCGCTTTACCGATTGTGCAACCGCAATGGCTCTGTCATGTTCCGGATTGGGTGCCGGTAGTTTTGCACAGTAGGCCTAACATCCCGGCCACAGGACAGTGACGCACCTGTAACATCTATGTTGTCTATAAACCATGGTTTTCTCTTAACATCAGGAGAGTAGTGTGCTTGTTCGCCGACCTCTCACATATTAAATTGGTGTTACAGATGTCAAAGTGATAGAGTTGCCACAGTCTGGCAGGCCGTTTTATATAATGGCATAAGACAACTAACAATCATAAGTATCTTCTGATGCTAAGATTGTACCTATAGATAGCTTTACAGGAGCGTCGCTGATCTGTTACCAAGATGCAGTGCGAAAGCTATATCCTCTGGACTGAAATAAACACACCAGGAGTTCCATATGCTTGTCTATTGTCACAACCTCTTAATAATAGCTTGTTTGAGTAACCCTTCATTCTGTTTAACCTGTATGTTAGACAAAACTTTAATTTTGACCCTGGTTAAGCTAATTAATTTTAGGACCGGATTTTGACGGGTTTCAAGGAATTTTTGGGGTTTATATATGCTTAGTTTTGGGTTAACTCCAATTACATATTTTAAATGAACGTCTTGTTAACAATTAAAACCAGTTGTATAAAATTTTAAAACTGACTTGGTGCGAGTTAATTTTGAAACCGTTTACAAAACTTCAGAAGGGGTTTTGAGTTACAATTTAAAATAATAAATAAATAAATATCCCTGGACAAGTTACCCAAATTGAATCTAACCCCAAAGTAAGCAAATTATTTGCTTGTGTTATGGGTCAACGATACTAGTACATGGAAATACTTAAATAGATACCAGAATCAATTTAATAAGCACACAGACCCGGAAATACATGGCATCTAAATGTTCATCACACAAATGCCTGCCCCCGTCGGGAATCGAACCCGTGTCTCGCGGTTAACCAGTGTAGTACTACAGTGTAGTAGGCGTGCTACTCACTCGACCGACAAGGCAGTCAAAAGTACAATCATGTTAACCAAAAGATTGATCGTAAATCCTTATTTGAATAAAAGGGTTTCTCGATTAAGCTCAAAAACCCTTTAAAGTGTAACCAATTCCTGATTCTGGGGTGTGATTTTGTATCTCAGTTGCCAACTCAAACTGCAAAAGTGTACATCAAATGACGTCATTTGTGTTTGCTATCTCTATTGTATTTCTGTTGGTCACTGGAGATAGCAAATATAAAACACGTCATTTGACAGCTATTTGATGTACACTTTTCCATTTTAATTGACAACTGAGATATATATATTCAGCCCCCTGCTCTTATTCCACTCGAGTAATGTATTTAAGTGGAATAACTTCAGGACCCGGAATGTCAAGTGATACATGTTTAGAAATGATTATTCTATCACTTTCCCAACGCGAATATGAAACTACATTGTGAAGATAATGAAACTGTCGTGTTACAGAGATTTATCTGTCGGCTCGTTACATATTAAACCCTTGTGAATGTCGTGTGTTCATTTTGTACATTTTATGTGATTATGAAGTGGCTTGGATTATTAGTTATTTTAATATTAAGTTAAACAAGTCACCTCTGTGGTCTAGCAGTCCAAGTGTTGGACTTGATTTCATAAGTTCCCGGGTAACCGGAACCGATATACATGAAATTTGGCTCACACAAAGAAGGCAACTTGGATTAACACATAAAATAGTTTTTATCTCGTTTTTAGAGATGTACCTGTGGGACCACAAACCACTCGGGCAACGCCTTGGTCAACAGCTAGTATGTCATATAAAAATATCCACCCCCTACTTTGCTAGTCCGATGGGGGAAAAGTTACGTGTAACATAATAGGGATTCTGCACGGATTAAAACATTAGTTGTAAACATTTATTTGCATTTTTCAAAGTTTCCACCAAGGTCACCTTTGTGGAAGGCGAGATTGGGGCGTGATTACAATCGCCTGGATGATGCCTAAATATGATGCACGGTTAACTGATTTTATTACTATTGTGTTTAAAGCAAATCTTTATACACAGAAATAGGCCCCGTTTCCCATCGTCATCTCATTACGCATGAACGGATGGACCATTCTGCTAATTCTTTTTGCTGTGCTTCCTATTGTCAGAACAAGGTTCCTATCAAACAAAAACCCGGAATATTGGAGGGAAAATAGAAAACACAACACTATATTTTTCCCCATATACAAACTGTTAGTAATTTCAAGCGATACGAAGTTCGCAGGGTCGGCTAGCCTAATTTTAAAATGAATCCTCATTTCACGTGGGCATCGCATTACGCTTGAAAAAAAGGAACAATTTCGCAAATTCTTTTAATTGTGCTAGTTATTACCAGGTGAAGGTTCTTATGAAGAGAAAAACCGGAAAAATTGCAGAGAAAGTAGGGAAACAATACTTTTTTTCATGCAAAATGTTAGAAGCTGTTACTGTCAAGCGACATAAATTTTGCCGGATCGGCTAGTTAGTTATAAATTTCATGTGTATCACGATAAATTACATACATCGTTTATTTATTTTAATCAGGTTTTCAGTGTCTTCGAAAGTGCAGAACCCTTTTAAACATAATATTTTAGTTTGTTTCTAAATTAGCATGTTATAAATATGAGGCAATAGAAAGACACTAAAGCGTGTAGAATTAGACAGTCGAAAAACTATTTTAGACTATTTAATTTTAGCACTAATTCGTGAAGGATTAGTGAAGTAAATAGCAGCAAGAATTATAGAATATACAATTTTATTTAACCAGTCTACGAAGCCAATGAAATAAATGTTATTTTAATACAACTTTGAAACTAAGTGGTATTGAGTTTTCAGCGATCGAAGGTCAAGGTCATCAGTAATCATTATACAACACTATTACACTTATCCACCAATTTCTGACATATTTTTAAAAATTTAAGTTCTATAAAACCCCAAGAAACCGACACAAATTTCATTTTAACGACGTCTCATTACATATGATTTACTTTGTTAAATGTATCTTAAGAAACTACCTACTAGTGGGAACTTGATCAAATTTATGAGGGATTACAATCCATCATTTACCTGTCATGAGAAGAACCATCAAAATTCATTTAATATTGGTGGCAATTTTGTTGCACACTCACTAAACTAATATTGAGTTACCGCTATCTTCTTTCAACGAAAGTAATAAAAAGAGACAAATAGTTTTATTGCTGTCAGATTCAGTCTTTACATGATATTTTAGAGACGTTTAATGTATTACTAGGAAAACGTTGATTTAATCTCAAATTGACATTTCCGGACTAATCAATAGCCTTACTATTGAATCTCAATTTCATGCAAAATGGAAATTGGAATTGTATATATCATTTTACGTACTCTACGTCCTACGACACGAAAAGAGTCCTAGCTGATTATTAACATTTAGTTACAAAAAATCAACGATTACCATAAAACAATTTATGGTTTTTTACTAACTTAATTGTTTTTAAGTGTTAATAATTCACTAGTGCTCAAGAGTAGGTACCTAAAATGATATATCCGATTCCAATTTCCAATGTTTCACGAATCGAGATTCAAGAGTAACTATACTCATAATATGTCTTAAATGTTTCATTTCTTTCGTTTTTATTTTGTTCGAAATACAAATACATCTAAAATAAGTTCAGTTTGTGAACAGCAGAATTGAATTTTGTAATGTATAACGTTTTAATTTGACATTTATTATTTTTTTTTGACATCATTTGTAATTTTCGGTATTTCGAGATGTTTTTTGTTATACAATGTGGTTTTTACCAAAGTAGTTTGATTTATTGATTTTATTTTACCATTATTAGAATAATTAATTTTTAATTTGATTTACATTTTTCAAACATTTATTAATAGTAGAATTTAGTTTAATAAATATCATTATTAGTACTTAGTTAAGGGAAAATTTCCCCATTATTGGGGTAAAAATCTAACGTATCGACCTAGTTAATTCAAATTTGTTTACTAATGTCATCACTCAGTATGTTTTTATTTAAATACCGTCATTTTTACCCTGATGATGCTTGTATAGCGAAACCGGTTGGCTAAATTATAAAAATAAAAAATAATAAAATATATTGTGGAAAGTACAAGTGTTTTTAAATAAATTACAGCAGAATTTTCATTATTGACCAGGTACAAAAAAAAACTGTCGACGATTTTACAATTTTTCCCTTTTTGAAGTCGTTTGAAAATATGTTTCATTTCAGTATGAAAGAAAACCCAGTTGCCAATTAGCAAGTTAAGAGACGATACTTCTTGCTTTTGCGGAATATATAACTTTTCCAGCTGGAAGTAAAAGAAAATATAACCTGGGATTACGTTTACCACTTTTTGTTATAGAAAGTAAAAGCTTCACAATTAGTAACTTTCTACTTTGAGACTTTTGAGCTTTAAAAGATAAGAAGCTTCTTAAGAATATTGAAACTCTTAATTAGATACTAAAGTCTGACTTTCCAAGATGAGTAACGTTAACCTATTTTACTGGTCTAACATCAAAGCTTGCCAATCTTTTGTTGTGGTTTGAAGATCGGCTATTAAAAAAATGGGTGCGCATAATTACGTACGCTCATGAGAAGTTATACTTACTTATTTATTTTAGTTAGTTAGTTATACTACTAGTAAAAAAACTACAACGAAAAATATTTAAATCGCATTGTATGAAACTTAAAGACGTGCGTGAATGTAGAAACATGTTTCTTAAGCAGGCAACTTCATGGTGTTACTTTTGTGTTACAGATTCGGGTGCATCTTAAATTTTTATTCTTTCTTTTATTATGCGGGCAAAAGATTGTAACTTCAAAAAATATAAATTCTTACCAAAACTGCTTAGACTTAGAGACAGTCCAAAAAGGTCTAAGCTTGTAGATACGCGCGTGTTATCATTGAATTAATTGAGCTACATTCTGTTAAATGCCTAAAACGCTTGTAATGAGCGAGACAGACATTCGCGCATACTCGGACGTATTCAATTACAAATGGAGCGCAATGGCTTCAACTATATTATTATTAAGTTACTAAGAGTAGCCATGGATTAAAATATAATGGAGTATTAATTATTTATTTCACTTATACTACACAATGAGTGTTTTAATGCATCTTTGTCTTTTTAAAATGTACCATGATATAGGATATGGAATTCGTAGAATTGGAATGTGATTGGATTGAATAAAGCCGAGGATTAAGACTTTTTCTTCATTAAGACATTAATATCTGGATGGCCGAGCTTCGCTCGGTATTTTTTTTTAATTGATTCCTAGCCAGATCGATTTGTCACCCCCGAAATCCCCTACATACTAAATTTCATGAAAATCGTTGGAGCCGATTCCAAGATTCCAATTATATATATACAAGAATTGCTCATTTAAAGGTATAAGATAATAGACGGTATTCAAGCTGCATACAACACAACCGCTGTATTCGAGAAAAAAGCAGCGAACTCAAGTCCCTCTCTATGTAGCTACACGCGTACAATGTCCTTTGAGGACAGGCTATTGAGTTTCACAACGTTCGCGTTGCAAACAGTACGTCACAGCAAATTTAAAACAATTTTTTTTCTAACCACCAGGAAATTTGTCTACTTACTTGCTCTTTTTACTGCTTACTTACTACTGAGCTGGTCTGACGATGGATCTGAAGATAGGAGACGTAACTCTCGAATGCCCGCTCGTAAACGCATCCAGTTTGGACTGATTCGATTTGCCTTAACTGGATCTGTTCATATTTTCTGATAAAGAGGACTTTATAAAAAGGGGCTGAATGAATAAATTTTAAAAATAAATAAATTTTATTTTAAAAATTGCGGTTTAAGGTATGTTTGGTAATCTTTACATTTCTTTTTAAGCACAATAAAAAAGGCAAAGTGCGAGTCGGACTCGCTTGTAAAGGGACCGTAGCAGCAAGTAACATCATATAAAAGTTCTTGCAGTTCATATACAGTAGTCGCGATTTACGATTTATGACGTATTGTAAGCGGTGGGTTTATGGTGAACCGGAAGTCACTATCACACGATGCCAGTGAGAAGGAAAAACAACTGCTGATGTGTACCTGTACTGTTTAGTTAAATGTATTTCGCAAAGGAAATATTACAGTTTGACACTATCTCTGATCTTTTTTTCAAAGCAGCTGCTTATTATTCAGTCTTGTCATAAGCTGTCTCACATAGCTATTATGTATTCAGACTGAATTTGAGAATTTCACCCTAAGTGATGTGTAAGCAAGCAAATACGGAAGCGCAATGATGATAAGACTTTTACAATTAGCACCGAATTAATTTTGAATGGCTTCAAAGTTGCTAACCAAGCGTTTTTTATAACTTCACCGGGCTTTGTAGGCCGAGCAGAATGTTCAGGCCTAGAAGTCATTATTTAAATGAATTGGACTGTTCCCTACAACGCCAGCAACAAGGGCTGTCTCCTGGGAGACAGTACCTTGACTTGGCGCTGCGTGCTGGTTACCGGGTGGATCGATTAAAGGGGTTGCGGTTCGTCGCTCGGCGTTAGACGCCGTGTGAAAAAGATTTTTTGTCTCCAAGACAGGAGGCGACGGTTCAGTTTGGTGTTAGGAGTGCTAGTTGTGTTAGGATTGGAAGGGAAGCTCGATTAGCGATCGGTATAGTCCAGGCTACCAAGATAGAAAAGAGATATTACCTCCGAAATTTTTGAACCTGCATCGATTTACATGAAACTTTGGAATTAATCTTATCTTACCCTTATCTTCAAATTCTACCCTATTTATAGAAAACTACCCCTTTTTGCAAAATTTCAATAAAATTATAAGTATAAGCATTTAATGAGTAGAAAAAACATGTAATTGCTTCAATACGATATTTAAGATTGTTTAACCCTGTTTGATGGATTTCACCTCTTCTTGGCTTTTCATGGCCTTTTCTGTACGAATTACGTTGAAATAACTCATTTTGTTTGTGTTCAACACAAGAATTTTACATCCCCAATGTTGAACCCGAATATACAAAACCCCCTTCACCAAAAAAACCGGATGAGGCCAGCAGGCAGCAGCACGGTGTTTTCTTTCGTGTATCTCCAAAGTATACTTTCACTTACATTCCAAAATCTATCATGCTCCATAATTAAAAAAAGTTGTGATCAAAATGATTCTTGACTACATTACATACTTGTAGTATGTATAGAGGGTTCTTTGTTTTTTTTTAAATTTTTGAGTATTATCAAGAAGGGGGCTATTTTGTAAAGACCATGTAACTTTAATTGTTATTTAATACTTAATAGTTACAAAAACTTGATTTTTTTTTCAAAAAATGCTTAATATGCTACTCTTTATTTCGTAATAATATTATTTAAAATGAAGTAACTTCATTTTTTTCTAATATTATTCAAAAAGAAAAGTCAATAATAATAAAATACACACACTTTTACATTTAATATACATTCATATTCTTTCTCTTTCCCACTCACTTTTTGACACACAAAACCCTTAACTTTATACATATAGTCAGTTTTTGTTTCCTAAAGAAAAATAAATTCTTGAATAATTAATAGTGTTGACATCATACTACATTTGATCAATATTGGAAATATACAGCACTAAGCACAGTGATGAAAAAATATGATAAAACATCAAAACAATAAACCAAATAAATTATCTATATTGAGGCCCTTAAAGGCGGATACTTTCGGCGGGAACGTTTTTACTGCTTGTAAATGTTTTACCTTTATTCGGCACATGGACAAAGTGATTTAGAAACACTTTCCCTTCCTTCAATATTTATGAACTTATGTGTAGGTGTAGGTATTTACATATTATGTTCCTGTTTGCCGATAGAAATTCTTTATTTTTTTATTCATAACACAAGTGCAAAATACAAAATTATCTCTAAATAGGATTTATTCTGGATTATATAAAAGATTTAAACTACCTTCGCATACGGCTAACTGACGACCGCACTCGGAGAGGTCAATTACTTCATAATCAATCATTAAGTTAACATTTAGTTAACATTAGTAGTTTATAAGTTACTTTTAATAATGCATACATTTTTCACTTAACTTGAAGTGTAACTCAAAAACCACTAGTAGGGTCATGACAAACTATAGGATGACCTCGGAATCATGACTTAACTGCCTTAAAAAGAACAATTAAAACCGCCCAGCGATTACGTAACATACATAGAGCAATTGGAAACCTCTTTTTTGCAGCCAGTTAAAAAGAACATAAGCGACTTCATTTCGAAATTGTAACCCATTCTCTCGCTGGAGTCGCTTAACTTAAATACGCATATAAAGCTTAGCGGAAAGAGCTTGTTTAATAAATAATCTTAAAATTAAATTTTCAATGAACCCCCGAAACAAATTGCAATATAGGCAAGAATCATTTCAATTACGTCAGCTTTTGAACAACAGCATCCTCATCGAAATCGGTCAAACCGTTCAAAACATTGCCACAAACATACGTACATACGTTTTCCACGATTGTGATGCTTTGGGAGCTACGATGCTACTGACAAACACACATACATACAAACAAGTCAAACTTACAACACCTCTATTCTATGTTGTGCTTTAAAAGAACTGCAAAGATTACAAAACATGCATAATACCGTAACTTTAAACGTATGATCCATCAGCCATCTCACATTAAATTCATCATTCCCCGTGTTGGTCCGGGCTCCTTTGCAGAATACACCATCTGCCTTCCTGCCAGGCAGCTCGTAAAAGGCGAGCATAGGCTTACCGTCACTAACACCGTCACATCTGACTAGGTGGTAGAGTTTCGCACCGACTCACCCGGATTGGTACCACCGCCTTACTTCTTCTTGACGCCAAAACGTCATGACGTGTTCCGGTTCGGTAAGGTAGCCGGTAAACACACTTTTGCTCGAGGTCTAACATCCCGGCCTCAGGTTGGCAACACACCATTACCACGTTTGGTGTCTCTAGGTGTCTAAGAATTTCTTACCACCAGAAAATCCGTCTGCTTGTTCGCCTTCCAATATCATAAAAAAAATCAGGTCCTTGTCATCAAGTCGTTGGCATCAGAAAATTTGAATAGATCTAGTAAAGGCAAATCGAATAAGCCCCTACTCGATGGTTTTACCAATAGGCATTAATAAGCATCTGCTATAGTGGAGCTCCGTCATCAGACCAACTGAGTTGTGCCCGCCTTCGTTAGTTAGTGTTTTAACTGTAAGGTCCCACATAAGTTTAAAAGCAGTATAAATACCCATAAAATGTCTGATATCCATCCTAATGCTTGCAAATAAGCTAATAACCTTCAACTTTAGAACAGATTTCCATAAATGATTGATCAGAACTATCTAAATCGCGATAGTTCTCAAGTTTGTGTTTTAGGTGATTTGCAAACTTTGCGAAACAGAATACAGTAACTTTTAAACTTCAATCCATTACTCCGTTTCCAGTTGAATCGTCAGGTCCTTGTCATCCTCAACCCCTTGTCATCGAGTCCTCATCATCAGAAAATATAAACATATCTTGTTAAGGCTAATTTAATTAGTCTGATAAAATCCGTCCATTCACTGAAGAGACACGATGTTACACACACACACACACATACACACACGCGCACGCGCGCGTCGGGGGTTAATGATAAATTAAACAGATGATATAGTGCTATCAAATTATCTGTCGGGTAGTTGAAATCGGAACTAAACTGCTATTTCATAAAAAATCGGTTAGTTTCTGAAGTTTGAGCACCAAAAATAAAATGCCCACTACATTTCTTTATTTTTTTGTTACTTTTATTTTCTATGTAAAGTTCTCAATCAGAAACACCAAACACCATACTAGCGACTCTGTTTACTGAACAGATAATTTGACCGCACTGTACTTGTGTTGGCACTACTTATATTATTACTTCAGTATTCTGCGGTCTTCACAAGTTTATATGGAAACTTCCACCAGAATATATTTTCAGGAAAACTAATTATTTATAAACAATGTTTATGCAATATTTCTATCGCCTCTGTGGTCTAGAGGTTCTATTGTTGGACTTGACTGCATGAGATCCCGGGATCGGATCGGGCAACAAAAAGAAAATATGGTTTTTCCAATTTTCCAATAAAAAAAAGTTGTTCGGGATTGGATATGTGCCCGGTTGGCGATAGGCTTGCCACCTATCACATTGTGGGACTTAGTGTCTTCGGCTAGTCGTATATGCCCTAGATATGCCTCTACCTACCGCTTCGGAGATATAGACGTGAAGATACTTTTTTTGTGCAATATTTAACTAAACCAGAAATGGCCATTCCAGTAGTACTTCTTTAAGACCTATAATCCCCATTATTAAATATAAATAATTGACACAAATTGAATCTAACTCCATAAAATCTAAAAGAAAGCTAATTACCTCAACAATCTTAATATATATAAATCTCGTGTCACAATGTTTGTCCTCAATGGACTCCTAAACCACTTAACCGATTATAATAAAATTCGCACACCATGTGGAGTTTGATCCAACTTGAGAGATAGGATAGCTTATATCTCAATATATGGTAAAAAAATTACCATCCGAGCGAAGCCGGAACGGGCAGCTAGTATGTATATAAAAATCAATGCCACGTTTCGTTGTAATTTTATAACTCAAGAACGGGCGCACCTATCCAAACCAAATGTTTAGACTTTGCTCGGACTATTTAGTAGATGGTTTATGTGAAGTTTGCATAAAATTAGTCAAGCGGTTCTTCGTTCATTGCATTTTTTGTAACAAATGAATTCATTAAATGGCGGATCATTTTGTTAATGGGTATTTTTCAGCCAAATTAAAACTTTTTACAGATGGGGATTGTGCTGTCATATTGAAACTTTTTTCAGTTTTTTGTTTGTTTTATTGTGTTATGTCATTCATGCGGTCATATGCGTAAGCACGTACCGGGCCGCTAGTACTAATATATTTTCATAAAAAATCAAAATTTTGATTTGACACCATAAGCGTAGACTTTAAAATCATTCATGTTATTACTTCTAACTCGAGGTTTAGCCCAGTCTTAATTTATAATGAACTGACGCAGATTTGTAATCATTTTGAAAAAATAGTAGTAAAAGTATTTTCATTAAGGTTCAGGTACCGCAGAAATTCAAATTAGTATTCGGTAAGCGTTCCAACGAGTTATTTATTATTCCTTTTATTAACATAGCTTCAGAGGTCAAATCCAACTTGTTTCTTGAGACGCCTTAAATGGATAAAATTTGAATTTTTAATTAAAAATTAATGATAATGAATTAATTAAATAATGGTCTTAATAGTCAAAGGGTAAAGACACACAATACATTCAGACTCAGAATCAGAAAAACTACATGCTTACAACCAGTACATGTGGGTGTCAACATTGATTTGAGCTCCCACCAGATCGAAATCACGACCACACATTGAGAAACAAGTGAAGAGCGAGATGAGAGTGGAATAAATTCAGCTGGCTTTTAATTTAATCAAACTCAAACAAATAGGTACGAGTGCCACTACTACTTTTTGTGCATAAGCCAAAGACGACATGCATCCGACCGCCGAGTGTAGTTGTGCAGGTAAAAGCGAGGTATTCTGTATTTCATGTCTTTCTATATTTTGTACTGAAACCACAAATCATAAAGTTATATACGCTGAACCCATATACACTGAAAAAGCAAATGGTATTCTCGTAAATGAAAAAGCATTAAGTTACTAGAGAGTTCCAGTTTCAAATTATGTTATTGTTTATTTATTTTATTTATTGCAAGTGGCCAATTCCAGAAACTATTATGCTCCGCGTATATCAACTGTGTAGACAGATTTTTTAATATTTATCCTCATTTCATACTAAGTATCAGTCCTGGTCCTCTGTGTAGAATAGACCAGCTGCCCCTAGGTCTGGAGTCTCGTAATAAGTAAGTATAGGTTTAATCATTCATTAACAAGACCACTTGTGGAAGATTGTACTACATTAATTTGCAGGGTAAAGATCCACCATCTTAAACTTCGATATTTAGCCTTCATTTTTTTCTTTTATTGAAGTATTGATAAGATCATAATCATTACACTAAACATTATTTCACAACAAATACCACCAAAGCAATTTGACATCAAAAGATCACGTTTAACTTTCACGGCTGTAATTTTAGAAGTTTCAACTTTCGTTTTGAATATTAAAAGGTTTAAAAAGTTTCATTCAAAGAGCCCTTCATCATTTAAATAATTCTTATGTTAAAGTTTTCGCTGCGTTAAAGCCATATTAAACGATTTCTTTGTATTTTGTATTAACTTTAGGTATAGTAGGGGAGCCCTGGTTGCTAAAGATATTTAGTCACACCAGCGTCAATAGATAGTGAAGAAAAAAAGTCATGTAACGTTTATATTTTTAGCAGGGGCGGGGCGTCTCCAAGCTGTACAATAAGCTGGGAAGCTTGTTACAGTCACTTGATAACATACGAACGCATCAGATATCAATTATGTGTACGTTGTGTCTAATGTGTGTCCAATAACGGAAGTAAGCTTAATTATCCAGGTTGACGTAATAGCTTATGAGCTAAAGTTTCTTACCTTTCGTTATGTCTAGATCAAATCTTGAGATTATTGAAATATACACATACCGACTTACACTAAATCCTCTGTTCTTTATCTCCAAAAATAATTTGACAGATACGGAGTTCTATACGCAATTTTATAGATTTTTATTTCCTTACAAAATCTGACGCACCTGAGTAACTCCCCATATCCCTTCTTGGGCTACTATTATTATTTGAAATAATTATAATAATTAACTCGTCTAGTTAAGTCTACGCTCCGACCTGGTGTTGCCCAGATACAAAACCCCGAGAGCTTTCAACTCGAGTTAACCAACCGCTTTGCTTGCCTGGAAGAGTGCGTATCGGTGGACGAGATAAATGATAGGTTGGTAGAAACTGTCCATACTGTGGGGTCTAAATTTCTCAGGCCTCTTCGTAGAGATAGACCCCAAAAGCTCACCAAAGACACCCTCAACCTCATGTTTAAACGACGCGCCATGACACTGCAGACTCCTGATGATGCTAAAGCATACCGGCAGCTCAATAGACGGATTTCCAAGTCCTTGCGACACGACATTCGTAAGTTTAATATGAATCGCATTAAACAAACAATAGAGCGGAACCAAGGCTCTAAAGTGTTCGCAAGAGACATGTCTATTGGGCAAAGTCAGCTGACGAAGCTGAAGACAGAAGACGGTAGTGTCACGTCCACTAAAGTTGAGGTATTGAGGGAAATTGAGAGATGTTATGGACAGTTATATACCTCGGTCGCAAAACCTGTCACTAACACGGCGAAAGACCCCAGAGCCAAGTTGACCCGACACTATACTGAAGATCTCCCTGACATCAGCCTGTACGAGATTAGAATGGCCCTCCGTCAGCTTAAAAACAATAAGGCGCCGGGTGAAGACGGAATCACCACCGAGCTTCTGAAAGCGGGTGGAACACCAGTACTTAGAGTCCTTCAGAAGCTCTTCAATTCCGTATTGCTCGGAGGTACTACGCCAGAAGCATGGAACAGAAGCGTGGTGGTACTTTTCTTTAAAAAGGGCGATAAGACCCTTCTGAAGAATTACAGGCCTATCTCGCTTCTGAGCCATGTTTATAAGCTGTTTTCGAGGGTCATTACGAATCGTCTCGAGCACAGGTTTGATGACTTCCAGCCACCCGAACAAGCCGGATTCCGAAAAGGCTACAGTACCATAGACCACATACATACGCTGCGGCAAATTATACAGAAGACAGAGGAATATAATTTGCCCTTATGCTTGGCGTTTGTGGACTATGAGAAAGCCTTTGATTCGATCGAGACCTGGGCAGTGCTACAGTCTCTCCAGCGGTGCCACATTGACTATCGCTATGTCGAAGTGTTGAAGTGTTTGTGCAACAACGCCACTATGTCCGTCCGAGTACAAGATCAGGGCACAAAGGCGATTCCATTGCAGAGAGGTGTAAGACAAGGAGACGTTATATCTCCTAAGCTCTTCACTAACGCAATGGAGGATGCTTTTAAGCTTCTGGAGTGGAAAGGAATGGGCATCAACATCAACGGCGAGTACATCACTCAGCTTCGATTTGCCGATGACATAGTCATAATGGCGGAGTCGCTGGAAGACCTTAGTACAATGCTCGAAGACCTCAATCGTGTTTCCCGACAGGTGGGCCTTAAGATGAACATGGACAAGACGAAAATCATGCGGAATGTCCATGTAGCGCCCACCCCAGTGTCAGTTGGGAACGCGATCCTCGAAGTTGTCGACGAATATATATACCTAGGACAAACGGTCCAGTTAGGTAGGTCCAACTTCGAGAAAGAGGTGAATCGACGAATCCAACTCGGTTGGGCAGCGTTCGGGAAATTGCGTAGCGTCTTTTCGTCCGAAATACCTCAGTGTCTTAAAACAAAAGTCTTTAACCAGTGTGTGTTACCAGTGATGACCTACGGCACCGAGACGTGGTCTCTTACTGTGGGCCTGATAAACAAGCTCAAGGTTGCACAGCGAGCTATGGAGCGGGCTATGCTCGGGGTTTCCCTGCGAGATCGATTCAGAAATGAGGAGATCCGCAGGCGAACGAAAGTCACCGACATAGCCAGCCGGGTTAGCAAGCTGAAGTGGCAGTGGGCGGGGCACATAGCGCGAAGAACTGATGGCCGTTGGGGCAGAAAAGTTCTCGAGTGGAGACCACGTACCGGCAAGCGAAGCATAGGACGGCCACCCACGAGATGGACAGACGACCTTATGAGGGTCGCGGGGTCTCGTTGGATGCAGGCCGCTTCCATCCGGTCGAAGTGGAAGTCAATGGGGGAGGCCTATGTTCAGCAGTGGACGTCCTATGGCTGAAATGATGATGACGATGATAATAATTAAATAAAAAATGCTTTTAGCAGAGATGAAAGGTACACCGGGAGTGTAGAAAGTAGAAAGTGTGCAGGGAATAGTGTGAATGAAGTCGTTGGTAAGCCATTTCATAGCGAGGTTTAAATTCAAGGTGCTAGACTCGCTTTGAAATTCTGTGCTTATCGCAACGTTATTTTATGTAAGCGAGAGGGTATATTGATAAAAGCGTGAAGTTATAAAAATGCCGTCGAAATGAGAGCGATACGAAAAATCTGTGGCGTAGCGCCCGCTGACCACATTCATTACAATGAATTCTGAGAAAGAGTAGAATAAAAAGAGAGTGTTGGTCTAAAAATGAGGAAGGGCATGCTCCGTTGACTCAGTCATATGGAAATAATGATAGATGGAAGATTGACAAAACAAATATTATACCGGTCTCCCGGGTACTTTATTCATTGACATTCACATTCATTATTTAATTGCTGTCAAAGTCAAAGAGTCAGGACATATTATACATTCAGAATCAGAATTAGCAAAACTACATCCACATAATATATCATACAAGCGGTACTTGCGCGCGACAACATTGTTTGATTTAAACTCCCTCAGGAACCACATGAGCCACACACTGAGACGATCTGGTAAAATAAACTCGACGGGCTTTTGAAATAAAGACGATTAAAAGTAAAACTATCCTACCTACATTATAAATGCGAGGTTTTAAGAATGAGCGGATGTTTGTTACACTCTCATGCACAAAATTTTACGGATTTAGATAAATCTTTATAGAAACATAATTTATACATCAAAATAATATATGACTACAATTCATAAAAAATATACTTGGTCACGCAAGCGAAGCCGTGAGCTAGTTTAAAACAAATGATGAGTTGAAAATATATCTTCAAATAAAAATAAAAATTACGCCCAATATATTTATTTTTCCGTACTGCAAATGATTAAAGGAGACTTAAAAAATATGGATTTAATTTTTTTAAGAATCCAATTCATTAAAGTTGGTTCGGTCATTCGGAAGAAATGACGAATGAAAGATTGACAAAGCAGATACATATACAATTAAAATTTGGATATATGTAGGTGTCCCTACACCTATATCAACATTCCACGATCAAATAATTCAGATTTTATCCGAGGGTGGTGTCAAGAGCCTCCGAAATCGTATTACTTGTATGAAAAGGGTAATGAATGTAGAGGAAGTTAGGCACAACTATAGTGATCGTGACATTTAGCACTCGATACTCTCTGCTTAAAGACACAAAGTAGTCAACTATGCAATGCCAAAATGAGACGGTGTTAGATCTCTTGCAAAACTTGCTGGGAAAATCTTTGCAAAAAAATACTTTTAGTTTCCAAGTATACAGGAATGTTTATGGGACTTTGTAATGATAAAATAAATAGAGGTATTTATAGAGGTATTATTTATCTTTGACGAAATTGGAAAACTAACAAGCAGGCAGATTTTCTGATAAAACACTATTCCTATTAGCACTTTACGTAGTGACAAGTCTACCTCTTGTTTGATCAAGTTTACCAGCTACCGCTCTCCTCAAAATCAAAATACGTCATTAGCCAACGGTCATCATACGTCAGGTTTTACTTGTAAGACCATTTGCCATTTTACCATTTATATCTTGTTTTTTTTTATGAAAATAGCGAACAAGCACATGGTTCTGAGTCCAGGGTCCTTAGATCCTTAGGCTTAACTTCACTTTCTTTAGATTTAAGTCTTATTTCTTCTTCTTGTATAACCTGTCGCCTGATTAAGCAACGATGTTCAATTTGTCATATTTCCTCTACCAAATCTAAAAGCAGAATCAAAGACTGCAGCAGGCCAGAATAAAAAAAGTATAATATGACATATAGAATACCTACTATTTTTTATAGAGCAGTCATTATAAAATAAAAAAAGCTGGTTTTGAAACTTAAAAATGTTTAATATAAATCATAACATTATGTTATGCAAATGTTATACAATCAATATATAATAAATAACATTACATTACAGAGTACAGACCCACGCAGGCACTTACTTTTTCATACTCAATCAAACGAATAACACCCCTCTTTTTTCGACGAGGGATAATTAAAAGATAAATTGTCAAGAGATTTGTAAATATCAGATTCTATTTTAAGCTTGAACGCAGATTTTTAATTAAAAATGAACTGTCTTGGATGGAAACGATTTTAAAGAAAAATAAGAGCAAAAGTATTTTCATTAAGGTTCCTTCAACAACCGCAGAAATTCAAATTAGTATTCGGGGAACGTTTCGACGAGTTATTTATTATTCCTTTTATTAACATAGCTTTAGACATCAAATCCAAATTGTCTCTTAAGAGGTCTCAATATGATGGCGACTAGGCACTAATTTTATAATCGTGGCACCCAATACGACCGTGTTTTTTTATTTATGTTATGTTTCTTTCGTGATTACTCGGCTAATAACCCACCGACTTTATTCCGATGGTTCGAGAAGCAAATGTTGGTTTGATTCCGAGGTGTTCCTATATAATTTATCATGACCCGACTTTTTTTTTATCATAATAAATTTATCTGCTTGTTTGCCTTCCTAAAGGAACGGATTTCCTGATGGTAAGAATTTCACGCCGCCTAGAGACACCAAGGATGGTAATGGTGCGTTGCTAACCTAAGGTCAGGATGATAGGCCTCGAGCAAAAGTAAGTTTATCGGTTACCTTACCCTCCGAACCGGAACACGTCATGACGTTATGGCGGCAGGAATAGGTAAGGCGGTGGTACCAATCCGGGCGAGTCGCTGCGAAACTCTACCCCCTAGTCAGATGTCACGGTGTTTGTGATGATAAGCCTATGCTCGCCTTTTACGAGCTGCCTGGCAAGAAAGGCAGATGGTCTATTCTGCAAAGGAGCCCGGAGGGTAAGTTAGCCGGTAAACTTACTTTTGCCCGAGGCCTAACATCCCGGCCTCTGGTTGGCAACGCACCATTACCACCTTTGGTGTCTCTAGGCGGCGGAAATTTCTTACCATCAGGAAATCCGTCTGCTTGTTTGCCTTCCAATGTCATAAAAAAAAAACCTGTATTTTTATTTTTCCATGTTCTATTCTTTTTACCCGACTCTAAAAAGCGATGAAGTTCTCAATTCAACAGGTTTTTTTTTGTATTATTGTTACTCGAATTTTTGTCAATAACTATTTTGATGGTAATATTTTTTATAAAGATGTCAAGTTTCCGAGGTATCTCATTTTAATCTCTTAAACAAAACCGCTAGTCGGAACTCGGAAGTCGAATTTCGAAAAACTACTAGCACAAATACTACTAGTAGGATATTGATAAAATTTAGGTGAGACCATTTAATAATCTTTTTATAACATTTGAAATAAAAAATATTTTCAAATCGCGACGTGATAACGAATAAGATATAGTCACAATCTATCTATGTTCCAAATTTCAGACCAATCCATTCAGTCATTCGAGCGTGAAAGAGTAACAAACATCCATACACACGTATTACAAACTTTCACATTAAAACAACACTAGCTGTTGCCCGCTTGGTCCCACAGGTAGGTACATTGTTACGGGATAAAAACGGTTCCATTCATTAATCCAAGTTACCATCTATGTGTGTACCAAATTTCATGAAAATAGATTCAGCAGTTTTTGCGTGAAGGAGTAACAAACAAAACAGACAAACTTCGACATTTATAACATTACTGGGATTTTTAGTAAAATCACATCAAAGGCATAAATGCTCTCAAAACCAGCCAGGCATAAATGAACGCGCAGTACTAATCACTTCCATATCAATCATATTTTAATGGCGTTATTTGTTTGCAGGAAATTAATTTTGTGTACCAACAAAACGACTTTTGTGTTTCGTCCATGAATAATTACATCCATTAGTATGAGGTAGCGGTTCGCACCTCCTACATCAATTTGTTAATTTTGTTTAACATGAAAATGTTGGTGTGTGGGACCATCAAACAATTTTTGTATGTTTTTTTGGATGTTTCGTTTCACTATCTTAATGAACAGACTGACTTTATTTCAACAATAAAAGAGGGTTGGGACATAATCAAACAATTTTCCGGTGTTGAAATCGATGTGTTTCGTCACAGTGGTACCGCACACCGCTTATAAACTATGGTATTCATATTTAAAACACGTAACATTTAACATTATGTTGAGCTTTTCCAATGAGCCATGACACAGACACCCAAGCAGTGTTTCCTTAGACGTAAAACGTCCGTAACGAACGTACGTACGTAAAAAAGGTGGTTTAAAATCCGTCTGCATGATTTTTTTGTTGCGTGATTACTCTGCTATTCACTTATGGATTTTGATCGTGAGTCGGAGGAATAGTTTTTGAATTATACTCAAAAACGTAACGTTTTAACTTTTTAACCCCCGATGGAAAACGAGGGATATTATAAATTTTATCGTGTTTTTGTGTGTTTGTGTCATCATAACTTTTGAACAAATGGAATGAAAAAAAATGCTTAGATCTGCATTTTTTTTTGTTTAAAGATAACGTGAACGAGAAAATTCGTACGTACAGTATATACCTACAGGTTTTTTCTCTGGTCTAGCGTCGACCTTGACTTCTTGAGATGAAGGATTCGAAATCCCTGGGTCGGGCAACAAAAACAAAAAAACATAATTTCCTGTAAAAAATATGTTTTTTTTTTTGTTTCCCTTGGTGAGTATTTTTGTCATCATTACCAGGCTAATTTACCTGGTTTACCCTAGGGTAAACGAGGAAAAAATGATTACGTCAATGTAAGGTCGCCTGTGATGATGTTTTAGTGGTTACACTCACTTTATAATTATTGAGAGTTTAAGTCATAATTAACTTTAATCCACAAACCTCTAAATCTTATATTTAAATAAATAAACATGTAACTAGTAGAATGCGTTTTATAAGCAAACCTTGGATGCCTAATCTGATTTTTATATGAATACTACGAAAAATAAATCATTTGATTACAAATATACTCGCAAGTCATTTTGATGGCAAAAGATGGAAAACAGTTCCTCTGAATGTAAGAAACAACATTGGCCTATGTTCCTGTATCTGGAGTTTAACACTCCTATTGTGCAAGTCAACGTTGTACGGAGAGAAATAAAGAACAGAGTGATAGAGTGCAAGTCCAAATACGATCCATGCCTCATCTATTCCTGCTGCCGCATAGACTTTTACCGGTCCGTAGGGTAGAGCAGCCGTTAGATTTGCACAATTAGCCTGACATAACGACCACAAGACTGCCACGCACCTCCAACATCTATGGTGTTTATTGGTTAGTTATAGTCATTACTTAGCATCAGGAGATCTGTGTTGCTTGCTCTGTTATCTCAAAAAAAACAACTATACCCACGACAATTACCATACAACAGTAATAGGTCATACAATTCTTGATGTAACATCAAATGCAAAAATATTTCATGTATCAAACATACATAAAACATTTCTACAATAACACATAAGTTCATAAATATTGAAAGATGGAAAAGTGTTTCTAAATCACTTTGTCCGTGGACCGAATGAAGGTAAAAACAAGGCAGTAAAAACGTTCGCGCGCGGATACCTGTAAGGGCCCCAATATAAATGATTTAGGCTTCGGACAAACCTTCGCGACCAAAGCGAAAGCTAAACACGAGCGTCTACCGCGCGGTAGACACGGTTACAATGTATTTATGGACCCTGGTACACCTATGCGTACGTTATGAGGAAACAAAACGTCATCAACGCGGGACGGACGCGACACGTGTGTATAAGTATGTCTACCTATTTGTTAGGAAAATTATAATTTAATAAAAAAAAAACAAAATTCTGGTAATAAATGTAACACAATAAAAATATGAAACAACCAGGTACTGGTGGTCAGGTATGCTTCATTGACCACATCGTTGGTCTAGGAGAACGCGTGCAACCCTAATCTTACATCCACTGCTCATCCAAGAGGCGAGTGTTAGACTTCCAATAGTAACAATGTGTGACGAACACAGAAACATATTTGTATTTCTGTTTGTATTTATTACTTTTGTGTGATATGTGTAGTGTTTTATAAATATTTCTTTGTATCTATCCACATATCCGCACCGGATCGGGGTACACATCGATTTTGCATTGTTGACGCTCCCACTTCACGTCCAGCGTCTCGCCCGCTTATCGCTCAGATTTGGATGAAGCTTTATTTTGTTTATTGCCTCGAAGTTTTATTATATATTTCATGGCCATTCTGTGTTTGTAATATTTATTGAATGAAATAAGATTCCAAGTTAACTTCAGCAGATACATTTACTAGGAATATATATTGATTAATCTAGTAAGTTAAAAAAAAATCTAGTAGGGTGTTTAAGATTTTTTTATGTTATAAGATAGCGAGCAAGTACACGTCTCTTCTGATGGTAAGAGATAATGGCTAATAGACACCATAATTGTTGCAAGTGCGTCGCAATCGTGTGGCTGAAGGGTCAGGCAAATTTTGTATGTCTGCCCGGCTACCCTACCCTCCTAAACGGAACACGACACTGTCATTATGGTGCCAGGAATAGGTAAGGTGTGGCGGCGGATTCCTAACCGGAAGAGTAGCAGCACGGCACTCTACTAAACATTTTAGAATGTAACAAATACATTTTAAAAACATGGAAGATAGATAGGTTTTAATGAATTTCAACTAGCTCCAGCCAGGAGGGTAAGGTAGCCTGTAAACTTACTTTTGCTCGAGGCCTAACATTCCGGCCTCAGGTTGGCAACGCACCATTCCAGCTTTTGTGTCTCTAGGCGGCGAGTATTTCTTACCATCAGGAAATCCGTTTGCTTGCCATCCAATATCATTTAAAAAAAGTTCGCGTTTATACTGATTTTCTACATTGTATAAGCATCTTTTAATTAAAATGCACCTTATTTATTACTTTAATATATTAGATAAAAGCCATTCCTTGCATACTAAGAATGAGATTTGTTTATACAAATTGCTTAAGACTAAAACTATCTGCCAAGGAGTCGTTCCCACCTAACAACATACCTACCACCTTACTAATAAAACTTACGCGCCCTTGATCTGGTGTGTGGCATCACTTTTGCTAACAAAAAATAAAGTTACACACCAGATCAACGGGCGCGTAAGTTTAAACACCTTCAACAAAAGGGTGAAAAGTTCAGTAAGTAGTTATTCTAACCACACCGCCTAACTCCACCTAAAAACCGCGAGGCTCGGGTTCAATCCCCGCATTTGTGTGACGATCATTTAGATTTTATTATTTCCGCAGGTTTGAGTGTTCATTAAATTTACTCTGATACTTATTTATGTATTAGTATCTTTCACTAGCACTGATGACACAGGTATAGGTATAATTTACGTACTTTGGGGTTGGGTTCAATTTGCTTAATTTTTCCAGGAATGTTAATATTTATTTATATATTATATAGATATATGACGTCATATTGTAATCCTAAAACCATCTCACAAAGTACTCTGAAAATTTTGTAATTTCCTTACCACTATAACATATCAGGTAATTAAAAACTTGAACGTGTAGATTATATAATAATCGCATAATAAAATTCACAATAAGTTGCCAGTTTCATATAAATTTAATTTTCTCAAGATTCCCCGGAGATGGTAAATGAACTTTTTGTGCGAAGCCTCTCGGCACCGCACCAAATCTATACTGACGTTTCTGATTATGAATGAACAATATTACCCTTAATTACGTGTCATTTGTAAAAGTATTATTTACGAAGGCCTTTTTATTTCTGAGTGTTACTTTTATTAGCCCACCCTACAACCTTCCATGGACATTATTTTCTCTCATGTGTAGTAAGTTGTGGAATTGTTTACACGTTTGTTTCTTTTAGAATCGCTGATGGTAGATTATTGTGCTGAAACTCGCCCTGGTACGAATCGACCTTCTAGCCTAGTACTGCCACAATGACAGTGTTTGACAGGGTATGACAACCCCTGTGGTGTATTTCAGTTTCTTTTGTCTCTTACTTTGCTTCTATATGAGGGGTAGGGGATCAAAAAAACGAAAAAAGGAACAATAGCATGATTTTTTTGTAATAAGTACAATATACAAACAAAATGACAGAGAAAATGGTTGATACATTTTCTTTGTTCATTTTAGAATATCAAGTTTATAAAGAAGGTAAAAACTCGTATATCTTCAAAATGAGGGCAAGTGAGTGCGGCGTCCCCGACATGAAAAGTCTCGGAACGTGTCTTCATGTCATTAGAATTAACAGTACGTGTAAATAATGCGGGAAAATGTTTAACCCTCTTTGAATTAAATTACCTCAAGAGTAAATATGAAAAATGAGTTGCGAAAGCAAATAATAGAAGTTTCTATTAAGTTAACATGATTACAGCTGGTTTTAAGCATGATAAAGACCGAGATCCTATAGTTCAGACTTTAGTCACTTTGTCAAATGTTAAAGATTCTCTGTCAATGAGGCTATTTTTGTCAAGCACTTTAATAAGGTGCATTTTAATATTTTTAATCCTGTGTGTGTATGTATACTCTCTAGCTGTTACCCGCAACTTTGCTTGCATGGCAATTAATATATTTAGATTTATTTTTCCAGAAACGCTTAACCAGTCAACAGTCCACGCATAAGCGATTTTGCC
>NJDD01002154.1:205348-222671 GCA_002245505.1 Calephelis nemesis | reverse complement strand
ATTAATATATTTAGATTTATTTTTCCAGAAACGCTTAAATAATACGTACTTACTTATTTATAATGAGTAGCTAAAAATAATGTTACATATCTCTTAGTTAAAAAATTATAGTCTTTCATACAATCTTTCAACCCCTACTTCACCTCCTTAGGGGTAGAATTTAAAGAATTCCGTCCGTGTCTACTTAATAAAACGACCCTACTCACCAAATTTCATGGCTGTAACTCTAACAGTTTTTGCCCGGCGATGGTGAATCAGTCAGTCAAGACGTGATACTTTATAAGTATAGATAATATGAGATCTGGCTAAAGATATCAATTTTTATGGAGCATTCAAAATATACATTAAGAAATAAAGTGTAATATCGTCTCGAACTAGACATTTCTAGATCTAAACATCATCACGAAAGTTTGTGCAAGTCATGTTTAATTAATAATTCACTAAGGTTTAAACGTTATTGTAATCATTAAATAACTATGATGATTAATAATTGTTGTTAATAAAACTACTACTATATAAGCTGAATGTTATATAATCGATAAAACGTTTTGGTTGTGCTGTTTGTAAATGGTAGGTTTTGATGTCACTAAGATTAACTAAATTTTAACTGGCTGGTTTGATTTAAGAAAAAAGTATTTTAATTTTAGAAAATTAAATATAAAAACAGAAGCAATCCTTGTCATATATCTTCAAAAATGGGGTTTTACGGCAAAATCGAGAGAAAAAATTAGTAGCAGTTTTTTCATAGAGGTTTAAATGTTATTTTAGTAATTTAATAAAGACAAGAATGTTAATATAACGAATGTTGTAACCGGAAAATTTTATATAATTGATCAGGACGAAGGAGTTTTTGTAATTTCTAATGTCTTCATACATTATTTATTAAATTTTGTGTTTATACTGAGTAAAATTAGTTAATTTTAGTGGCATTTTGTGTAATTTTGTTCAGTGAAAGTGCACAAATAGAATAATTATGAAGAAATCAGCGTATCATGTATTTCCTCGTTGCCGCCAAATCTCATTAAATGAGCTTGAGGGCCACCTTTACTCAAGATCCTGATATTACTTTCCTTGACGACCTATGACTAATTTTGAATAATTTTAGCCCCATCTTATCACATCGGGTAACGTGATACAAATGACTAATGGCAAATACTAACACTTGTGCCAAAACTTAGAAAAAGAAAGAAGAGATCTTCAAAATTTATAAAGACAGAGAGGTTGGCGGTTCAGGAAGGTTCCAACCAATCTCTAAGATAAAAAAAAGTAAATTGACAGTAATAACAAAAAAAAGGATTTAATAATACAGAAAATATGGCAGCCTGACCTAACGGTTTTAGTCGGTATCAGAAAGGGGCAAATGAACTTAAAAAAATATAAAAATAAAAAAAATTGTAAGCCAAAATCAGTGTACCCAACGAAAAAATTTGGTAAACTATAAAGTTTTATTTTAACTCTTACCCACCGATCGAACAAAAACCTAAACTGTGCAGAAAAACATCCTGCCAAAAGCTAAGTAAAATTACGATCAGCTCCATTGGAAAATGATAACTTCAACATTACCTACATTGCGTATTTTTTATTGTTTCCTGTAGAATTCGTTTTGTCTCCTTGTTTCATTTGTCCATTGTGGGAAATGTAAAAGAGCAACAATTGAAAATGAACCCATATCATACTGGACTCTTTTAAGAGCTAAAATTACGTTCTTTTAATATTAAAAGTACAATGCATAGTACGCAACTCTGTGCAAAAAATATTCATTACGTTGCACGAACATTAACATGTTTAATCATTTACTTTTTTTGAGAACAAAAGCTATGAAATTTAATAATTGAGATTGGATCCCAAAATAAATTGTTTAGGATATTATATGTACATAACAAAAAAAAACTGCGATGGACTTTTTTTGTCAGTTTAACTTGTATTTTTCGTTGGTTTTACATGTATTGATTTAGATGCTTCAGAACTCCAAAAAGCCAAATAATAAAAAGACATTTAGATTAACTAAAAACTTCTACTTTTTAGTATATTAATAGACATTTTTAGCCCAATAATATAACCTCAAATAATTTTAAGTCGGTCATTAGTATTCACAAAAGCCTTGAGTAGCTTGGAAGATGTTCCCATTTTTACCCATGCGTGGTGTTATTTCCCATGGTAACATAATAAAATTCACCTTCAACAAACTTAATCATTTACTTTTTTGAAAACAAAAGCTATGAAAAGTAATGATTGAGATTAGATCCTAAAAAAAATTGTTTGGGTTATTATATGTACAGTATAACAGTTTTGTAACTGCGATGGAATTTTTTTGTCATTTTAACATGTATTTTTTGTTGGTTTTAGATGCATTGATTTAGATGCTTCAGAACTACAAAAAGTCGAATAATAAAAAAACATTTAGACTAACCTTGAAAACATCTACTTTTTAGTCTATTAATAGAGATTTTTAGCCCGATAACATAACCTCAAATAATTTCAAGTCGGTCATTCATATTCACAAAAGCCTTGGGAGATGTTCTCATTTTTACCCCTTCGTGGTATTATTTCCCATGGTAACATAATAAAATTCACCTTCAACAAATTCATAAATACAATAGTCTGATTTTTCAGTTGCGGGACTGTACAGGGTTGCATCTTAAGGGCCGGCCAAATTTCAGGAAACATTAAGGAATCGAATAACACTTTCCATCTATGAAAAAACTAAAAATAATTTAAAAAACAATTTACGATTTTTATTAGACGCAAAATACGAAATACATGATTATAACTTAAACAAAGCATAAAAAGCATTCGCAAATGTATGACGTCATGACTCGTACTAGGTACGACATAGCGTGACAACAAATAAAGCATTTTTGCGGACTGTTTTAAATGAATGTTTATAAAAGTAAATATTACAATTTCGCAACAACATTTAAAATGCATTACTGTTTAAGTCTTCACCTCCTGACATAAAAATTTGGCCGGTCTTTCCAAAGCCACCCTATACACACATTTTTTTACAGGTTTTTATGGATTCAGAATCTTTAAATTTGGTTTATCAAAATAGAGTCTGAGACATAAACCCAGAAAAAAATATCAGTAGTGGTGGAGAAACTGACAAGTTTTTTTAAGACAATCAGAAACATTAACCGTCTAACTACTAATAAATCAAAACTCGTTAAAAACGTTTTTATGAAGCTCTAATAGCAGTTATTTAGCTTCATGTTTAACTAAACATTATCTCAAATGTGATTCTCAGACATTAAATCGCGGATAGCATGTTATCGGTTGGAAGTCAATTTATGACGGTGTTTAGTAAAACAGTTTACTGAACTGTTTTTGCTAAGGCGGTAAAAGCAACTTCACTATTTTAATTAGAAAATAAAAGTAATTTATCTATACATATAAATGAAACGCCGTATATGTTATTAATCGCAAAATTCGAGGACGTCTCAACGAATTGGTTTATTTTATTTTCTTTAAAGAATGAGAAAAGTTTCAATGAAAGAAAAGCTGGAAATTTTCCCAAGAAAATTCAAAAGCAATACTTTAATTTTTCCTTTGTAAATTGTCACCGTTAATTTCAAGCTTAACGTCAAAGCTGTTAACGTAAAGTGGTACGAAGTAGCTGAATATAATAACTACTTCATATGTTTCTATACACATAATCTATCAAAGTCATGTATTTTAACTCATCATTGAAACATTTTCAAGCCACGCACAGCTATTCAAGGCTTGCATGGCGCAAATGAATTATCAGGGGTTACGCTTAATAAAAAAATCAGTGAAATGCCACGCATTTTAATTATTTAGGGTCATCCAAATTAAATGTTAAAGCTATGCATTTAAATTCCTAATGGCGATGCAAGAAGAAAATTGAAGGCCACGAATATACAGGCTTCAAAAAATATGTTTAGCTTCAAGTGTTTTAACATGTTAAAACAGTACTAAATTCTCGAGGTCCATGTTTTAAGTTAAATAAGAGGCCATCATAAGGCACAACAAATACATAAAATAAATTGTTAATGGTAACACAACATTTTAATTTCAAGGATTTTACGATTAGGCATGCAAGTAAATCAAAGAATGAGTTATCCATATCCAAATTGAGACATATTACAAATAATTTGTAATAAATTGTTAACGACTGGATAAAAAAAATGTTCGAATATTATACTAATAGGTATCTAAAATTTTATCTATCTAAAAACTGTTGTTAAAATTTTGAAAAAATACTTGAAACGGTACATTACGGAAATCCAGTCATTATTGGCAAAGAAACTATGACTTGTGGCCAAAATTAAATAAAATTTTGGGAGATCTTGCAAAACTACCACCGGAACATCTTTTACTACATCCAACAAAAATATGAAACTTACTAGCCAACTATGGGTAGGTACATACCGCGACGAAGGTGTTCCAAGCCCTCTACCCACAAAATATGAATTTTTAAATATTTATATATGTTTCTGTAAAGAAAGTGGTGTACACATCATATATCAATACTGGTGCCAATTTTGTTGCGCATTCTCTAAACTATTTTAAGTTATCGCTAAGTTCTTTCAAAGAAAGTTAAAGGAAAAGACAAAATAGTGCTGCGCTGTCAGATTAGTCTGTATAAGACATTTATACAGAAGTTTAATCTATCATTCGGAAAACTTTGATTAAAAACAGCACGATTTGACATGTCCGGACTGATCTGACATGTCTTAAATGTTCCATTTCTTTTGTTTTTGTTTAATTTGAAAAGATAGCATGCATCTAATATAAGTTTAGTTTGTATACAGCAGAATCACCACCACTATACCTTATTGGTTCTAAATGAATGGTGAATTGGCATAATGAAATAGAACTGTGTTAAATATGCTTAAAACAAGCCTGAGCTAAAAATTACTAAGTCATGTAGTACCTACCACTTCTCACAGTTACAGGGAAACTTCCATCAGAATAATTTACTCGAAGACATTTCCGAAATAAAATGCCACCCGCACTAGACACAGAACGTAGAATTGTAAAGTTATAGGCAAGTTATTTAAAGAAAAACAATACAGAGACAAACAAATAAGAAAAGGAAGACTACATAATAATAGTCACTATTATTATGTAATAGTCCCTATTATTATGCAAATAATTGAAGAACGCGAAAATCAAATTAATTTATTAAATATTAGCGGCCCGTCCCGGCTTCACACGGTTACGAACCTTCTTCTTCAATCATTTTATCTATTAAACAAAACCGCATCAAAATCCCTTGCGTATAAGTTTTAAAGATTTAAGCATACAAAGGAACAACAACAGAGGAAGCGACTTTGTTATATACTATGTAGTGATAAGTTAATTTCCTAATTAGTTATAAGTATATTTATTTTAGTATTTCAAAATTGTTTGGGTGCTTCTGATATTTTTAAAGATAAAAATATCATTTTGTTAATTAGATTATTATGATAACATTTTGTATACTACATATTGATTTTATTAAAACGAGAGAGAACCACGATACGCGCCTAGCTCCACCGATCAGCCTAGAGGCTCTGGTTTGAAGGCAAACAAGCAGACGGATTTCCTGATGGTAAGAAATTCACGCCACGTAGAGACACCCAGGGTGGTAGTGGTGCGTTATCAACGGCAAGTGCTAACGTTATTGCGGCAGGAATAGAAAAGGCGGTGGTACCAATCCTGCTGCTGCGAAACTCTAACACTTAGTCAGATCACAGATGTCTCGATGTTAGTGACGGTAAGCCTGTGCTCACCTTTACGAGCTATTATGTATAATTATAAATTTGTGTGATGAACATTTAAATGTCTGAGAGGGTCTGAGTATTACTTGAATATGTTCTGGTATATATTTAACAATTTCTATGTATTGATTCTAAGATTTGAATCTTTGACCGATCAGTCGTGTAACATAAAAACTCCTTTTTGGATTCCGTTCCAATAAAATGTAATAAGTTGATTGAAATGTACGCACATCCACAATTATAATATTCACAATTATAATATCAGCATTTATAATATTAGATTATCCCAGTGTCAATTATTAGATGAAAGGACGGGTTAACAGTACAAATTGGATTTAAAGATAGCTCTCGAGATATTAAATTCAGTGGATTTTCCTCTCACGATTCCATTTCAACACGAAAAAGAAATTCTCGTGGACAATTATCCTAAAAGGGAAGATAATTGAGATATGCCTTTTATGGCTTTCTAGATAGGGTGGCCATTTTGTCAACGTTAATCGGATAAACGGAGTTGAAGATTATTTTTTGTTACAATGTGCGACAAAAGTTTTTGAATTCAATAACAAAGATAAGCTCATAGCGCATCCAATCATCGTGAGACACGGATTTGATTCTCATTAGTGTGACTGACCAAACGAGCGAAGCAAGAGAAGGTGTTTGTGTGTTTGTTCGACGATAACTTGAGTAGCTTTGATCCGATCTTGATGAAATTTGGTAGCTGTGTACATTTAAAAAGTACAACTTTTGAGTTTGAACATGGGTGAAATCGGGTGTGGGTGATAAGGTGACTTAAGTGGGGGTTCGAAAATTAAATCTTGGACAGTTGTTTCGTTTGAAGCACCAAGTGAAAGGGCCCGATTTAAGCATTTTAAAATCTGCTTTTTTAAATTTTCTATTATACAACGTTTTTGAGCACCAGTCAAAAAATATATCTACGAGTATTATACTAAATTTACTTAAACACACAGCAGTAATATTGACAAAGATATCAGTACTTAATGAAATTTATGTCATCGTGAAGGTGGCGATGTCAGAGTTGGTGTCAATGTCGTGTAGGCCTTCATAAAAGAAAAACTTATGCTTATCTAATAAATTTAATGTTTTATTTCATATAAAACATACACATTAAATAAAGTTAATTAAATATACATACGAATAATAAGCACTAAATTACAAAAATGCATATATCATACGTATATTACCAATAAAGTAATAATAAATAAATAACGAAACGAAAACTGAACGAAATTGTAAAAAACAACATTGACCAATTTAACTCAATGTTTAAACGAATTTAATAATCACAATAAAATATGCGGCTCTCTTGCTTTCCATGATGTCAAAATTCTAAGTATTTTCTTACTAATTTATATTAATTATTTGCTTTCAAGTAATGGTGGATGTCAAAATCGTTACGTTTCTATTTTCATAGCCGCAGGGATGTTAAAGAGCTTCGCTTTAACTTTGATATTCTGAATTTTAAAGAAACATCCTGAAACTTACGATTGCTTTTAAACATTTAGTTCCTATTTCGGTTCCGACTCTTTTAAATCGAAGAAGTTTAAGGTTGTTAGGAATTTGAAGAAACTCTAGGAACAGTTTAATACATGTTGCTCCTGAAAACTTTACTTAGAAACATGTAAAGTAATTCTTATTTCAAACTACTTCGTATTATTTCACGATGATAGTTTTGACGTTAAGCTTGACATTGACGGTGACAGTTTATAAACGAAAAATAAAAGAATTTCTCTCCAATGTTTTTGGGAAAATATCAATTTTTTCTCTTCATTAAAGCTTTTCTTGATACTGAAAGAAAATAAAAATGGTTACATTGATTGAGGCGTTCTCGAATTTGCAATTTACAACACATATGGCGTTTCATTCATATGTATGGATAGTTAACTTTTATTTCCTAACTAAAATAATGAAGTTGACTTTTACCGCCTCACCTACCACAATATCATTTGTTTTACTAAGCACTGTATAAAATTGACATCCAACTAATAACATGCTACACGTGACGAGGCAGCATGTTAATGGTTGAGAATCAAATGCGAGATAGTGTTTAGTTAAACATGCACGAACCTATATTACTACTGTTGCAGTTTCATGAAAATGTGTTTAACGAGTTTTTGATTTATTTGTAGAAATATGGTTAATGTTTACTCTTGACTTTAAAAACTTGGCACTTTTGACACCACTACTGATAGTTTCCTCAAGTTCCAACTCAGACTCCATTCCGATAAATCAAATTTAACGATTCCGCATCCGGTTTCGATAAAACCTGTGTTTATATTCCCGGCACGTAATGACGCAACTGAGAAATTGGACCCTTGTATTTATGAATTTGTTGAAGGTTAATTTTATTATGTTACCATGGGATATAACGCCACGCAGGGGTAAAAGTGGAAACACCTTTCAAGCTACTCAAGTCTTCTGTGAATACTAATGTCCAACTGAAAAGAATTTGAGGTTATATTATCGGCCTAAAAATTTATATTAATAGACTAAAAAGTAGGTTTTCAGTTAGTCTAAATGTCTTAATTAGTCGGCTTTTTACAGTTTTGACGCATGTACATTAATACTTGTAAGACCGACGAAAAATACTTGTTTAACGGACACAAAAGTTTCGTCGCCGTTACAAGACTGTTGACTAAAATTTAAAACAGACCCTAAGTCCGGTCAAGAAACAACACTTGTATTATTAAAGATAACTAATTAACGAAATATTTGTGACAAAATCCAAACTTATACCACACATCCACACTAATCCAAATTAACTAACTTATTACGATAACATGTACTATAATATTAATAACGCCAAAGTTTGTCTGTTTTTCTGTTACGTTTTCATAACTAATACGCTGGACCCACTTTGATGTAAACTGATGTGAGTATAGTTACAGACCTGAGTTGAAACTACTAATTTATTTTGCAAAAATTACTAGATATATAGATATAGAGATTTTTTTATTACTAGATAATTTTTGTATTTGTAGTAAATCCTGAATCTAAATGACCCTGAGAAATTTTCAGCTTTTTTAAATAACTGAGGTCTGGCCATATATGGAATCATCGGATCTTACGCTAGTGTGCTGTTCGTTATAGTGGGGGATAAAAGTCTGTATGAATACTTGCTACGATGTAGAAGTTGCTGGTAAAAACGAAAATTGTTTAGTTTTATTTCTATGTATCAATTGATCACTGCACATTGATTCGATATATTATACCAATTCGGTTACGGCAATTAGCACCTGTGCCCAGTGAAATGTCCGTTGCGGTTCAGTTTGCAACCAAATTAATCTAGTTCGAACTAAAACGAGCACTTACGTAGCCCGAGATCCGAGAGCAGCCAGACTTTCGACACTTCAATAAAAACCGAAACTTTCTAAAGTGCATCGAATACGGTTAAAAAAATACATGTGTTTTGGTCAGTAATGATTTAGCAGATTTCGTCATTAGTTATTAAATATTTTTTTCGAAACAGTCCCTATGTGTTTATGCGATTTCCCATCATCCATTATCAGATTTTCACCAGAGATAACGTGGTCGAGTGTTCCGCAGAAATTAGCCCGGGTAGGAATCCACCGCCTCACCCACGTTGGTCCGGATCTGTTGTGTAGAATAGACCATCTGTTTTTCTGCCGATAAGCAAAGGTCAAATGGGTCATTTCCAATAAGACCACCACCGGTGGTAGTGTGTTAAGTAGATAAGGACCTACCACCTTACCTACGCCTGCCGCCATTTATACTGTCATGTTTCGTCTTGGAGGGGTAGGGTAGAGTAGATATGCACAATTCGCCTTAAGCATCGGGCACAAGACAGCGACGCACCTATAACATCTACTGTGTCAATAGGCTATGGTTATCTCTGACCACCGGGAGGGTCATGTGCTTGTTTGCTATTTTACCATATAAAAACACTATTCTAGATAACGGCAGTGTTTCGACGGTTACAGTGTTCCGGTACAAAGGTTAGGTTAGTCAGAAGACTTGCATATTAGGGCTAACACTGCACTTTAGAATGGCAAAGGACGTATTTCACCAATAACGTCTATAGGCAGCAATTGTCTTTTACCATCAGAATAGCCATATGCTTGTTAACTATATTGTTACCTAATAAAAATGAAAAACTTTAGCAATTTGCTTATTTTGGGGTGAGATTTAATTTGTATAATAAGCGTTCATTGTATCTTGGTGGTTTCTTCAATATTTTTTTTTCAACTTCTGAAATTGTAACTATTTCTTCATTGCACAATCGTTCAAATTCAGTGATTATTAGAAGACATTCCCTGATGAGGGATACTCGAATACACATTAAATAGTTTTCTGTACCTGTAGCAAATCCTGAATCTGAATGACCCTGACAAATTTTCAGCTTTTTTAAATGACTAAGGTCTGGCCACATCAGGAATCATCGGATCTTGGGCTAGTATGTTATTAGACACAACATAACTAAACAAATGAAGGGTGTGATAAGGTAATGTAATAATCCTTTATTTCTTTCAATCGATTACAGTTTAGAGTATAATTGACTGGTTTACTGTACTCGTATTATTAAAGTAGAGTTCTATAAGTACTTGCCGACTTTAGTTTCAGCAGCGCCTGGGCGAAATTTCCACGGCGTCACATAAATGCAATTAAAGTGCAAACGGAGAAATGAAAGGATAAAATAAAGTGAACCATTAATGAAATGAAAGTTATATTTTTAATTTCGCAGCTTTTTTATTAAAACTACATTTCACATAATACAATTCGTTTGGAAACTTTAGCTAGCTTTCTCAGTTTATATTTGTCTAATCAACTTATCTGTCTGGTAGTCTGGTGTTGGACTTGACTTTATGAAGTAAAAGACAAAATGTGTTTATTTCTAACAAAAACAACGTTGCTCGGGATGTAATCGGTTGGCGACAAGCTTGTCACCTGTGGCGTATCACACTGTGGAACTAAGTGCCATCGGCTAGTCCTGGGTGCCTTGTACCTCTTCCTACTTATATCAGGATACGGGCGTGAAGAGGTCAAAATTAATATTAGATGGTACATTTACTCTCGCTGCCCTTGGCCGATACTTTGGCACGTGTCTAGATAAAGGTCAACAAAATCAAAACAGTAAAAAGAAAAGAATAAAATTTACTACCGGCTTGATAAAAGACACCTTTTTATTGTTTTTCCCCGTGAAAAGGTACATATTTATCACGTATAATCTTAAGTTGAGCTCAAAATCCTGAGGAATACTAACGGATATGGAGCTGTATAAAAATTCAATAAATAATCTCGGAGAGAGATATAAAAGAGAATAAATAAATAAACATAAAGTCTGTTTTATGGCGTTCCTTTGGTGTAACAAAATCATCCCACAAATATCATGTATCCGCGGCATCTGGTCGGAATTTATATGATTTCAACAAAATGCAGAAATTTAAAAATGAATTTTAGATCCGACGTTTTATTGGAAACACGCCATGCTCCAAACAATAAAATGTTTGAAGCCACTGTACATATTGTTTTAGTTTATTCCAAAACTAGTTGTTACAACTTTATTTGCAAGCGACATTTATGTATGATGTCTTGTTTTTGACGGCAGAAGGTTTTGTTTATTCAATTTTTCTAATATTACTTGGTAAGACCAATTTAATTTAATTTTTATGTGTAATATGTTAAATAAAGGTGTACAATAGAAAGTATTCATTTATTCATTCATTCTTCTGAGGTAAAGTAGGCATGTGCTGGCTTAAGAGGCCGATAATCTCTCTCTCTCTCTCTCTCTCTCTCTCTCTCTTAAATTAGTTACCAATCAGTGTTGCGAAATAAGGTGATGATATCCTAGAATCGATTGCCGATTTAGCGAGGAATTATTATTAATTACGTTGAATACATCGTTAAAATCATCTAAGTCATGTTCCGTTTATGTCAAAAGAGCTAACCCGATTTTATTGAGTTTTAGCATAGAAAAGTCACATAGGCTTCTTTTTATACCTATATTTTTACAAGTTTTTACCAGAAAGCTTAATACATTAGATCTTGGAAAAACACATAAGCGTCTTTCTATACCTTTATTTTTAAAAGTTTTAACCAGAAAGCTTGATAACTTTAGCACGAAAATGAAAACGGAACATATATTTATACACAATTTCGCAGTAAATCTTCTTCATTCTAAATAGTAAATAAATGCTGTTATAATTGGAAAGTTCTGCTACGTTTTTACGGCTAAGCATCTAGAATAATTTTGATGAAATCTGATATGTTTAGATTCGAGTTTAGAAATAGCCTCCTTTTTTCAAAACCAACCCCGAAAATACTATTGTAGGGATCACAGTTTATATGAAACTATTCTACACACATGAAATCACGGGTAAACCTCTAGTTTCCTACAGCTGTGTCGTCATCAACTTCAACTCAACAAAATCAAAATTTCTTTGATTTACTCGTAATTGGTTGGAAGTGTTGTTAGATTTTTTAATAAAACCCCAAAGTAAGCATTTAACATGCTTGTGATATGTGTGTATTAGTCAACGACACTAATACGTAGAAATACTTAAACATATACCAAATATATAAAAATAGATAAAAGAATAAATTTAATAAACACCCACACCTGAAAATGCAGACATCTAAATGTTCATCACACAAATGCCTTCCCCCGTCGGGAATCGAACCGAAGCCTCGCGTTTGGTCATTGTAGTTAGGCGTGTACGCTAGCCACTCGACCAACGAGGTGGTTTAAAACGTCAATATATACTATAAAAACTATTAAACTATGTTTCGTGTAAATAATGTCCATAGGGTTTCCGGCAAGGGCTACCTATGTTTGTGTACTCAGGAATATTCCTGTCACGTAAATGGCCCGTGAGATCGAATTCCTGTAGTCATTGAACTGCTGAACCTTTTGCTAATCCTTCAGCAATATTGATCTGACAGACAGGATTTACTGAGTCACTATGGCACATGCAGTTTAATAAGGAAATAACACGTGAGATTATTTCTATTACATAATATATTTATTAGATAACATTGAATTACCAATGTACTTCAAATGACAAGACTCTCCGAAACCAGCGTGTTTGTATGAAAAAGATAATGAGTGTGAAAGAAGCCAACCAGGATGGCGAGATTTGGTACTCGATGCTTTGTGCCTACCTCGTAAGGGGATAGACGTGAATATGTGTATGTCTATATACTTACAAAATCTCTGGGGAAGGTTAATTAGAAGCAGACCAAAAGTGCTAGTGATGCGTTACTATTTGAGGTAGGGATGTTAAGCCTGTTGCGCTAAGAAATTAATCAGATTCTCCAATCCAAAGCACGGAATTTACCTTGACTTGTCATAAACAACTAGGAATGTCAAGCACAAAGTGGTTGGTGTACTTGGTGGGTTTTTGGATAGGGTTAGTGAAGAACGTGAGAAGTTGGATTTTTTCCTGAGCCCGGACTCGATCCGGTTTGTCACATCCGATGTCACGGGGAATTCCCACCACTAAAATTAGAGGGTTTCTTTGGGAATTACTAAATAAAAACTTATCTAAAATTTATTGAAATAGAAAACCCGATTCGTTTAAATATTTTATAACTTTACAAGCACTTAAATCTTATTTTATGAAAATTTTAATTAAGAAAATACCACTAAAAAGGGAGACATGTTACTGAATCACCTGATTGGTTTTCTTGGTCAATAATTGTTAGTTATAGAAATAGAAAATCTTTTAATTCACGTACAGCTTGCAAGAAGAACTTCAGACGAGATGTGATGACTCTACCCTCCACGGAATAATCTTGGAATTTAAGTTGCTAAACCATTCGGATTAGGTGGTAGAGCCCGTCTTAGTACTAATTCTGCTGTGCACCGACTAAATTTAATCAGAATGTGTACTAGTTTCTCCAATGAAACAAAAAAGTAAGATGAAACATTTTAGATATGTCAGATTAGTCCAGGCATGTCAACTCGGGACATTTCTAATCAACTTTCTAATCAACTTTGGTCACATCTTCCGAAATTTAAAATAAAAGTCCAGGGAAGGTTTAAAAGATAAGAAAAAGGAAAAAACTTGCGAGAAAACTAAGAAAAACAACATTTTACTTTTTACCACACAAACTGAACGGGTGGAACGAAGTTCGCCGGAACAGCTAGTTAGTCAATAAAAACTTCGATTTTAGGTTATTGGTAAAAAAAACGTTTTAAATTTCGTCAAATAATTTAAAACACAAAATATAAGCAACAGCATCATATCCATAAAGGGTAGGCAGAGACACAACCAGAGCACCCACGACTAGCCGAAGACATTAAGCCCCATAATGTGACTAGCCTATCGGCAACCGGACTATTTTTATTAGAAAATTGAAAATATTTTCGTTGCTCGACCAGAGAATGGAAACCAGGACCTCAAGAAGTCAAATCGCTAGACCACAGAGGCGATACAAAAGAAATGCCAAGATATATTGCTAAAGTTATTTCAATATACGTACATAATTCTGCTACGGAAATGAGTCCCGTGGTACGTTGTGGTTCAGTTTGAAGCTAAATTAACACAGTTTCAAGCAAATTGTGCATGTTCGTACTGATTTGATTTAACACAAATTCCAAAACTGCCCGCATGATTACCATTTTCAATAAAAGCAACTGTTACTAATAAAATGAAATGAAAAATATTTATCCGCGAAATATGTGTGTGTGTTCGCGGAAAATATACACCGACATATTCTACCACATTTTGGCGAACAAAAACATTTTAATATTCATTAAATATTGATTTATATTATAATAATATTTATGAAACCCAAATAATTACATATACCTATTTCAATTTCAACATGTTTTCTATAAATTTTGAATTATAAACAATTTTCAAATGTAATGTTTAACCTAATCTACCTTAAACTAAAACTGATTCCCAACCTAGCCAGTATGGAGAAGAAACGGCAAAACAAACTCCCCGGCAATCAGGACTAAAACCTCTGCCTTCTACTATCACCTACTACCACTACTAATACTATAGGGCTCTACAGATGTAGTTTGTGGAACCGTACTATTGGCTGGCTGGCCTGGCTGGCAAAAATGCCTTATCTACCGTAAATGTGCACCAGTCAAGTTGATGAACACTGTATCACATATCACTCACTCAATTCAACACAAACAACACATAAGTTCTGAGAAATGTAACGAACGTTTTCCGAATAAAATATCTGCTATCTCGCAATTTTTGACATGTTTGTACATTGTTTTAATTTCTTAGAATTTGGTGCATAATAAAAAGTTATTTTTGTGTATAAATCCAGTGGTATTATGATCAAAGTGTCTCGTAAAGGTCATTTTAATACATTACATTTGACAAATGTCAATCTTTGTAAATACCATTGACCTCTAAATACAGGGATATGATATATGTGCCTACGAAAAAAGCGTGCCGTCGATTATAAGGCTGTCCAGAAAAAGTAAAGTACCGATATCGATACATGATCTATTAGTGATGACTGATAGTTAAGTTTAGGCAAACAGATAAGAATTATTATTTACCGACCGAAAGAAATCGCAACTTTCACCTTACTCACTTTGTGCTACTCAATTGGCTTATACCTAAATAGGGAAATGTAATTAAACGAAAGAAAGAATATTTGTTTACTTTTCGTGAGCACGTTTATTTACATTGTAGCGTGCAAATATGTTTATTCTAAATACAGGACTTTCTCAAATTAGCTAACAATATTTTAACCACGGGCTCGGAATACGTGTCTGGAAAAATAAAAAATATAAAAAAATCTAAAACGAAAAATAGATAAAACATTACAAAAATTAATTCTCGGAATAACGCATGGGGGTCAACGAACTCTCGAAAGCAGCTGATTGTCCTAGCTACTTAATGTTTATTTGTACCTACAGGCTACTTGGTATTCTGTAATGTATAAATCTGTTAAATTGCTAAAAACCCTTAATGTTTTTGTTTTATCGAAATTTTAATCAGTTAAAAAACTTTACATATCACACAGTACAAATATCTCGGTCCAGTAGGTATTTTATTTTTTAATTTAATATGTAATACGTAATAACAATAAGTAATAATTATTAGTGAGCCGCGAAAGTAACAGCTATTGCTAAGTCATAAAAAATCATAGTTGTAAGTTCTGATCAATGTCATGTATCGATGCGCTTGCCGCTTAGCTCATCCGTCGTCCATTCCCGCCCCGCGCGGGGGCGCTCCTTACAAATTATTATTTCTAATACAATACAGTCATTTTTCAAATCAGTTGATGTTTGATCGCGTTTCTGGTGTGTTATGTTTTTGTTTGTGTTTGCGTTTATTTTTCGCGAAGTGTTTATGAGTACCTTTCCAATGGTGAAAGTTGAAAAGAGGGTGGCTAGTGTGATCACCTGACCTGACCTGACGCCTCCCGACTTCTTCATGTGGGTAGGGTCGAAGATTTGACTGAAGTTGAAAGTGAACCTTACAACTGAACTGACCTTGCCTTCAAAAGTTACGGAAGTAGTAAAGGAACCTAGTAGCAATACTTAAAGAAACATCAACAACCGTGCTAAGTTTTGCATTGAGTACCTACAATGGTGGATATGTTTAAATATGGACGTAAATACTTAGTGTAAATAGGTAGGTACGTAATTTATTTTTGTAGTTAGGTACATACCTAAGCCTGATTTTTATCTTTACCAGACGCCTACATTCACTAGTTTTTCATGATCAATCATTTCAAAGCCTATCATTGGGATAGGACACGCAATAAATGTAACACACGCGCTATACCTACCGTATCTAGGTGTCACGTATCATCGGCCGAGGCGCGGGTGACGGGTCATTGAACTTGAGCAATTGAATATGAATTATTAAAAATGTTGAAATTAATTTATTTTAAGTCCGACTTTTCTTTTAATATTTTTACTGATTTAGTTATATAATCACAATGTCCAGGTAAAATATCGTGCACTAATTTGAAAAGACCTTACATAAGTTAACTCTTCATATCTATTACAAGATTCATTATCATTACAAAAAAAATGATCAGATTACATTCAAACCACTTTCTTTACTTTTAAGTAAGCACTTGAAAGAATTCTTATTACGCTAGACTGTGATTGATATTTTCAGTGGAAATGGTATACGTTCTTATCTTGTCCATAATCTTTTCTGGGAACGTAAAATAAAATATCGACAATTGTAATAGCACATCACTAAAAAATTTAACACTAAATTTAAATTTGCCAAGAATCCATATTCTTGGCAAACATGAGAACTGTCATGACGTCACTTTAAATGGACGCCAAAATTAGCATAGACAAAAATGTCGTTATCTCATTCGGCGTACATAATATCAACATTTGTTAAAATAGACAAAGAGATGATAAGTTATATGTCGATTCCAACGGTATTTATACAACTAAATTTGCTTTAGAACATTGTAGCACTTTTTTATATATTCCTATTTCTATGGTAAATACTTATCAAACTATAGCTATGTAAATATTTTATAAAACATAAAAATGCATTGTTTTGACAATAGCACAATAATCATTATATATTTTGAAATAAAAAGGTTAAGCAAATCTACAACTACTAACTTTGAACAATGAAATAATATTTTTACAAACCCAGTGTCAAATT
>NJDD01002154.1:129399-205181 GCA_002245505.1 Calephelis nemesis | reverse complement strand
CTAGGGGATACTTTATCTGAGATTTTTACAAACCCAGTGTCAAATTTCGATAAACTGTCAAATGTGATGTGTCAATGGGCCCTTTTGGTTTAGTGATTTTGGCATCATTTCATTGGCATTGATTGGCATCACCAGTGATAACTGCTGTATTTTTACGAGCTATTCTTAAAAACATAAAAGTAAAAAGATAGCCCAATTCCCTCCCTCGATCGATCTTTGAACGTCGAAGGAGATGATCACCTCGCATACACTTCCGACCAACAGCGAGATTTCGATTCAAACTCGTAACATGCATTAATATGCCATTTTCCTTTTTGCTTGAGTACATTTTGTTGTTAACATTTCCGAATATATTATAACTTAATTTAAATAACGTCACTTTTTGTATCATAAAATAAATAAAAGAGAAAAATATTTCCCGTTTTTAATATACTAAGTAAGTCCATTCGGTTTTACAAAATTATATTTTATTGAATTTCTTAGAGAAGTAACTCGATAATGGACTTTAAGGTACTGTACGCTTTTACTTTTAGGGTTCCGTATTCGAATGTTTGAATCCGAATCTTAAAGTCAAGTTTTTTTAATAAATCACCTACTATCCCTTCAAAGTTTTGCTATAACAGACAGACACACTCACACACATCCAACTTACAACACCTCTCCTGAAGTGCTTAGATAAACAGCAAAGGTTATGAAACATAAGACCATAACTTTTAAAACTATGAGCCATCAGCCAACTGCTAGTTCTGTAAATATGTCCTTGTCATCAAGTCCTCGTCATAAGGAAATATTTTAACTGTTAGGTCTCACATACATTCAAGATCGAATGAAATAAATACCTACAGTCCGCTAGCCCGGTGACATTGTAAAAGAACATTTCGAAAAAAAAAACCTACAGTGCGTTTAATATTCATTTCGATGTTTACAAATTAGCTGCAAATGAGCTGATCACCTTAAACTCGTGGACAAATCTCTACAAAATATAGCTAAGAACCATATAGATTAGGATAGGTTTTAAACAAAAAAAAACGATGAGTTGCACTCCGATCCGGTGGTAGTTTAAAAAATATCGACGCGCACAAATACCACTTGTATGGTTCATGTGAATAAAGATTATTCTGATTCTGATTTTGATTCCTGACTGAAAGTAGGAAGTGAAAACTTGAATGTTAACGTTGTGCACTTTTGATATTTTGGAATGGTTAGAGAATAATTTTGCACGAATTGCTTTAACTATCGGTATTAAAGTACTATCATTTATGTGGTAAATAACAATATTCATTTATTGCACTATCGTACACAAACATGACAACACGAACATTCGCTCAAGCTCAATCAGGTCACGTGTCCTGACGCGAGTTTAGAAGGTTTTACCCATTCCAAAAAAAGTGCGCAACGCCGCTAAATAAGTTTTCACTTCAAAAACGCACCAATAGAGAGAGAGAGAGAGAGAAATGTCCGCTTATTGTATATCAAAAATAAGCACAAATTAAGAGCTATTTGTGCATGTTTATACTACAGGCGCACATAAACTATCTGATATTTCGTTTAGAACTTTCCTGGTGGAACAATAGTTTTTTCTATTTATTCTCAAAACGACAAAATGCATATTTTTTTTATTCGGCGCACATTCACACCAGATTGTGCAATAATTATTTGACCCACTCAAATCACTCTAGGTGCTACTTTATAAGTAGAATTAAAACCTTGCTTATCTTTTTAAGCATATTGCACAAAGTACCTACTTGCATCGTACTAGGTGGTAGAGTCCTGCAACGACTCGCCCGGACATACAGGCACCACCGCCTTACCTATTCCTTCCGAGAAATGACAATGCTCGTTATTGTCGTGGTTCGGTTGGAGGGTAGAGTAGCCGGTTTACTTACTTACGCAGAAGGCTGACCATCCTCGCCTCAGGTTAACAACGCACCATTAGGTACCACATTTGGTGTCTGTAGGCGACGGCAGTTCTTACCATCAGGAAATCCGTCTGCTTGTTGTCTCCCTATAACATAAAAAAAAGAGAACTCTGTGTCTTTCATAATTGAAACACAAACATGTGAAGTGTAAAGAGTTTTTAAAAATTTTAGCAGTTTTTGCATTACATGTATTTCAAAAAAGAAAAACCACTACAGAAAGAAATGGAAATCTAAAGTCAGTTATGATTTTAAACTTAAATTGTACATTTTTAATTGTTCCGACCACGATATAGATCACACATCTTGTTCCATATATCTATTATAACAGCATTTATACAAGAAGTATTTGCGGATACCATCATTCGACAAGTCGACAGATTAACCATTGATCTAAATATTCCTATTTCTATAATATTCTCTGCCTACACCGTAAGTGACTTGGCTTGAAATACGTTATATCTATTGTAGCGTATTTTTTTAAATATTTTACTGCCTAATTAAATTTTAAATTTATTTCAAAAAAACCTTTTATGTTATAAAAGGCTGTTATTATGTTCTTTATACTTAAATATTTTATTTTTAATTATCTTACAAGTATTGTATAAATATATGTCTAATTGTATACACTCACTTACAGGTAAATGCTGAAATACTTACAAGTTTATCTCGGCGCAAAAGTGGAATTACAGCGGACATTGTGAGTAACACTACTGTATTGTGACGTAGGTAATACCAGAGTGGTTGCTACATATTATACTTGGTAATTTTTTCATTGGCTAGAGAGGTTTCGCTAACACAATCTAAACAGACAAAATATCACTGCAAATTTAAAAAAACAAAAAAAAATCGACCCAAACTGGAAGTGAACCTGTACAATTTCGTCTCAAGCCGACAAATGCTCTAAACATTTGAGCTACTGAAGATGCAAAGCCTTTGGTTATTATTTCCTATAGATACACAGTTGTGTGTATCTACAAAACCCAAGCACTTGGCAAGTACTAAAATAAAAAAAAAACATAATCACTAGTTACTTTTCAAGTTAATTTCATTTATGGCATATAGTATCACTATTATTTTTTTTATTTTATGATACACGCAAAATACTGTGTTAATGTATATTAAAATGATCAAAAGCATTAATATTATGGAATAAACCTATATAATATGAACTATTTGTGTACCTGAATTGCTCAAGTAAGAACCCAATACGAGTTATGTTACTATCGTATATGAAGTTTATTCTCCAGAGGAAAGCTCCTTCGATATCGCATTCCACCACAGCTATTTCTTAACCACTTTACTTTTTAATTAAGTAATTAAATTTCATATTGGAATCGGATTGCCTTTTTAAAACATATCAAAATATGCTTAAAGAAGCAGAAGCTCGAAGAGGCAAGCAGAGGCTCACCCAACCTACAGCTAATTAAAAGCTAAAGCTACAGCTAAATTGAAAACACATATTTTCTATTTCTATTTTGCTGCCCGGCCCGGAAATCGAACCCGGGACATCAAGAAGTCAAGTCTGACGACGAACCGCAAGACCACAGAGGCGACTAAAAATAAAAATATGGTTGTAAGTTTTAATATTATCCTCAAATGTCAAAATGTAATTTAAAAAGTTCCTATCTAAGTCAATATTCAGCATAGTTATTTTGAAGTGTATCGCTCAAAGTATCAATTATACAGGATTATATGATTTTTATGTGTTACGAGTAACTTTAAACTGATCGCTATCCTATGGTCGAAATGTTTTCTGAAACCAGAGGGATACGCTGCCATGATGTCGTTCTTGTTCCTATCCGGAGGGTAGGGTAGTCGACACATGTGCATAATAAGTTTAACAGCTCGATTACAGGACAGCAACGCATCTATAACATTTTATGGCTATAGGCTAGCATTGTCTCTTACTGCTAGGAGAGCTGTGATTATTTGCTGTTTCAAAAAAGAATCCGGGTGAACGCGTAACCGACAAAAAAAGTAGATTACCGATAAATTGGTAAACTCCTTCTTTTTCGCAGTTTGTTGATATACAGCCAATGTTAATAACGTATATCTAAAGACGGATTTCAAGCAATCTAGATAGCTGCGTATCCGCCGGCCTATGCTATCCCTAATTGCCATATTTATCCTGTCCACAGATATGTTATTGGCAAGCGATAACCTAAAAATGGATCAAAATATCAATCTTGGACAGCAAGTTTTGGATTAGAATTGATTATATTGGCCGATAGGAAACAAGCTGACTACCCGCGATTTTGTCAACTTAGTATATCTTGTTTAAACGTGATACTTTAGTGATAGCGAACAATAGTGCAGCTCTCCTGATGGTGAGACAATCGTGGTTTATGGGCAAGGCTATCTAGTGAGTGTCCGGCTGATTATTAAGCAAGTCTACCCTACCCTCCGGACCGGAAATCGAAACTGTCGTTGTAGCTCATGGAATAAGTGGGGCGATAGATCCCTACCCGGACAAGTTACAACACGGCAATCTACCGCCTTGTGGTCTTGATGGTAATGACAAACTTAACCGATAGCCGAGATGCCTGGCAAGATGACAAATAAGTAATAGGCCTAATATCACGCCCAAAGTACAGCGACGCACCTGTAACATCTGTGGTGTTTATAGGCCACAGTTATCTCTTACCGCCAGTAGAGCTGAGAGCCCTGTATTAAGCCCCGTTCTTGGACTTTGTATGAAGTACCTATACATAGAATATTTGTATAAATACAGAATATATAAAGATTTTTGTTACTGCTTAATACTCGTATATGTCCAATGTACATAAAGGTACTACAACTAGCTGACCAGATTAATCTTTTTTTGGCAATAATAGCACCAACGTGTTTATAATATAAAAAAACGGTCAAGTGCGAGTCGGCCTCGCGCACAAAGAGTTCCGTACTATCATATAACTATTAAAATTATATTTGTTGGAAACCCCTTTAACATTTTCTTTATTGTTATTTAACTATTTATTTTGAAAGGTATTATACAAATAAATATTCTGTGAAAATTTGAAGCTTCTGCCTGTTACAGTTTTTAATGTTGTGCAAAAACATATAAAAAACACGTTTATTGTATTATCATTTTAATACATCAAACGTAATTATCCCCTTTACATAGCCGGGGGACTTTGTTCTATAATATGTACCGATGATAATATCGAAAACAAAATCAAAAACCAAGAACCAGATAACATCTACAGATACGGAAAATTTTATTACATTGGACCCTATTTCTATCAAAGCATCACTTTAACTGATAACAATAATTATGATAAGGCATGGATTATGTCCTAAATAAAAACAATAATTCTGAATATTTTGGAGAAAATTACTACGGGTTATGAACTTTAACTTCATGAAATCCCGGATTAAAATAAAATTAGTTCTTTCATTTTTTTGGATAAAAAAGACGTTGCTCGGGATTGGATATATGCCCGGCATGTAATAGGCTTGATTGAATACGGGCATGAAGATATCTTTTATTATTTTTTTTTTCTCCGTGTTGGCCGGGGTTCCTTTGCGGAATAGACCTTTGCCTTTCTGCCAGGCAGCTCATAAAGGCGAGCAAAGACTTACCGTCACTAACACCGTGACATCTGACTATGAGGTAGAGTTTCGCAGCGACTCACCCTTATTGGTACCACCGCCTTACACCTTATTTCTATGTTATATTTTAATAGTGATGAAAGTTTTGGACACTATTTGTGTAACAATTAATTTAATAATTCTAAGATCGATCTCTATTCGGAGACACGGTCTTCTGAACCCTATAAAAAATACTCGTCGGAATACAATAATTTATTAGGGGTTACATGTAAAAGTAAATATAGATGACAACAAACTAAACGTTACATTTACTTTTATTTAAAAAAACCTTCGGAAAAATACCCTTCCTTTCTATGTTGTGTCGTAAAGTTTTTAAATTATTTAATTCATTTTAATTATTCAACAACCTGAAACCGAAGATCTAGCTACTGATAAGATGAGCCTACAAAATGTAAATAACTTTATTATACTTTCTTTTTATAATACGACTAACTTAAGATCTGAATGTGAAACGTGAAAAATGAAATAAATCTTTTTCGTCGTAACTATAAACACATTACAGCGCAGCGCTAAAGAAAGCTTTTGGCTAGATAATTAACTAGCATCGTGCATCATATAAATTGAATCAAGTAACAAGAACAATAGGCACAATTAAAGATGATTGAAAAACTTGGAGAAAAACATATAAAAATAAGTAAAGAAAAATAACACGCCAGACCGGCCGGCGTTTGTCTTTTATAGTTTGTGTCTATTCGATTTTCGCTATAATCGCGCTAATGGCTGTAGCAATAGTGTAGCGAGTGTTTATAAAACTAATGTTAGAGAAGGGATATAGTACAATTATAGGCGTGGACATTAAATAGTAGGGGAGCCCAAGAGGGGATTTTTACAGTAAGCCAGGCACGTGATATGGGAGATACCCTGTACCATTATTGAACACCTCCATTATGTATCAAATCTCAATATAGAGGCGCGGGTGTAGGGTTGTCTCTCTAATTTATTTTTTGCTTGAAAATATATTCGATTATGTCAGATTAAAGTACGGCGGGTTTATTGTAAGCCAAAACGTGCATGTTCAATTTTTTTGTTGATTTCAACAAGACGTACGGGAGTACGAGGGTCAGAAACTTTGAAAACCAAGTCTATCTAGGTTCATAGTCCATGACGACAAACTGTCCGATTAGCATATTTCTGTCATCAAAGACGTATTAAGCATATACACTGTTAATACTTGATGAGCTCGCCTATGATAAAGTGCTTGTAAATGTTCTTTTAGCTTCTAGACGTTCAATGCACTGATAAAACGAAAAAACTGACAAGACCTTTTTTGAAGTTATACTTCTTTTGGCGCGTTAGGAAAAAATGATGAGGGTAAATTTTTACGATGCGCGCGCACAATGTCACGAAAAACCGACATGATGAAGTTAGCTATAGATAACATTTTAGTTTTTCAAAAAAAGGTACCAACAAAGTAAAAGTAAGGACATCTACGTATGTTTGCGTGAGAACTGACAACTGTATTCACAATATTTCTTTATTTCTATGGTTAGTGTCATTCTGTCTACAAATGTAAAATAAGGCAAAAGATAACATTTTTAAAAAGATTTTTATCTTATTACGCCGAGGAAGTAACTTCTAACGCATGTACATAAGTACACACACAATTTTTTTATTACTTTTATGATATTGGAAGGCAAACAAGCAGACACCAAAGGTGGTAATGGTGCATTGCCAACCTGATGACGGGATATTAGCCCCGATTATAAGTTAGTTAACCGGCTACTTGCCACTGACTTACTTCTAACGCGTGTACATAAGTACACACACAATTTTTTTTCTTTTTTCTCCACTATTTAATCAACAAAGTCCAATGGATCTCCATGAATGACGCTGGAGTTGCTACAAACTTAGAATCGCGGGCTCCCCTACTACAAGAGGGGTGCTTCTAATCGGCATAAAAAACAGCTGTCATATAGGTTGCGTACTAGCAGTAGCACAAAATATAGACAGGTTTAAATATTAGATATTACTCGTAATATACCTATATGTACGGATGCAAAATGGGTATTCCCGTTAAAATTCAAAAAGGCGAACCAGCATACGATCAATCCCTTTTTAGGGTCTCGTAACTAACTAAAAACGGAACCCTTATAGATTCGTCCTGTCGCGTCGTTTCTGTCCTGTTCGTACTTTTGGCGCTTAATGATAGTATTAACAATAGTAGTCGTCGTATCTGCGATCTATCGGTCCAGGTGTTCGACTTGACTTCATTAGGTCCCGGGTTCGAATCCCGGGGAACAAAAAGGAAATATGGTATTTCCCATTTTATAATAAAAAAAATGTTGCTCGGAATTGGACATGTGCCCGGTTGGCGATAGGCTTGCCACCTACCACATTGTGGGATCTAGTGTCTTCGGCTAGTCGTGGGTGCCCTGGTTGTGCCTCTGACTACCCCTTCGGGGATATGAGCGTGAAGATACTTTTTTTTAATAATAGTATTAAAATGGATAAAAAATTGTTTGAATGGTCTTTTAAAACAAGAGAAGATTTAGAAAAATATTTTAAAGGTATGCATAAAGACAGTGGAGTGTTCTTGTACCTAACCTACCCAACTCTTGCACTCTACCATAATGAAACACTATTTAAGCCATTCAATTTATCTTACACGGCCATAATAAACTGTATGGGTTTACTTGCTTCCAATGTACCTTTAGGGTTGAACCGCGAGGGACTCCCAATTGGTATTTAGGTAGTTGCAAACTAATAATTCTTCTGCTAGAGTTTATCTAATTCTTCTGCTAGAGCTAAACACAATCGGTCGTTGATGTGATTGGTTATGATCTTAGCATATTAGATAAATTGGAATACCATAAGTACCTTGAATTTTATTACGTTTTAAAAAAATTAAAAAGTAACAAAGAGATATATTATATTTATTGTCAAAATTCAAGGTTCTTTCCAACCGCCAAAAGCTTTAACTAATTCTTCTACAACAGCCAGACACAACCGGTATCCAATAAAACAAAGAAGAGATTGAAACTCTTTCATAATGTAATTTTGTTCGGATAAACACATATTATTTGGATTTTGCATAAAACTTGGTACTCATTTAGAGCTCCATTATTTTTGCTGCGAAGCCCATAGCCAAGCACAATTTTTGGTATTGAACTTGGCTCTACTTTTTTATATTTATGTTTTTGATGGGACATTATTTACGTTGTCCTGTTCGTTTATTTGTTTGTCAGAGACAAGTTTTAAACGAATTTTACTTTGCCGAAGCAAAACGACCGTTGTGCAGAACTTATGGCCAAGTTAACTTGAAAGTATATTTTCATTAAGGTGTAAAATAAATTATTAAATAAGGGCTTGTAGAGATTGTAGATTTACAAGTTTGGCTCTACAAGACACCTAATATTTTTTTAAAAGTAAGCCATTGTCACGTTGTGGGTACTTATAAAGAACATTCCATAAGAACCACCAACGTTCCTGGAAAAGCCGCACAACAACGCATCGTACGATGTTACCTCTCACCCCTCGCCTCTCCGTGATTAGCGCGCGATCTATATAAGCTCACCTAACCATGAGGCTGCACTTGATATTCTATCGGGACCTTCCCAGCGAGGTCGCCTTTTGCCTGTGCACTGTCCTTACGCTGCCGGACAGGCAACTACTAAATTAATAAATAATTAGTCATTTAAGGCTACAGTTAGCCAATATATTTACAAAAGTGCTAATAAACCAACATACACCCGCCTTAGGGTTCTACGGTACGGCTACCTACACTACCCCTACCTATCGCACATAAGAGATCTATCTATAATAACGCCCTCCGGTTGGAGCCTGACGGGATTCACTAAGTTGAGCGTTTACCCCGGAACAATACAAAGGAGCACCAGAAGGGGTGGCGCGCCCAGGACCGAGAATCCCCAGAGTTAAGGCCTTTCTCTCTTTACCTACTCTAAAATATCAGTTATAAGGTTTCCCAGGACCTACGACTCCGGGTAATTGTAGTATCGTCAATATAAATATTCGCATGTAATTTTTGTTACCATATAAATTCTGTTTACAAAGACATACTTTATTTTTTTTCTCTCTTACATTAGAAGATTCTTGTGTAGGCCTCCTCTAGGCTACACCATATGGACTCGTTTTGACAACTTTTTAAATGGAAATGTAAAAACATTACCATGGGAAAAGTTGTTACAAAATTGTAGTTTCCTTTCAAAAGACCTAAAGTGTAACTAACCTATTTGGCAACTTTGAATTTTGCACTTTAAATGTAAAGTAACGATGACTATTTTATTTCTATAGGAATATACGTAAATCCAGATTATAAATACGTAAATACATACGCATTCCGTTCAGTCGACATGCACCTTTGTTAAAAGATTGACGTGTTTCATTATTTATTTTCACCACACGATAAGTGACAGTGATAAAACATGAATGAAATCGAAAAACCATTGACATTTGGGTTCAAAGTTAAGGTTCTGCATGTTTTAAGAATCATAGTAACGACTTTCGTAAGATTTCTCTTTAAACTGTATTATGGTGAAGGCGAGAAAATACCACAGATATCTGATGAAATTTTGAAGCAATCAGCAGTTGAAGTGGCAAGGAAGATTAGAAATAAAGAGGTTTGTTTCAATCAGTTAGGTAGGTAGCTACCCAAATATTTGTCAATTATAACTTATGTTTATCTTTGCTTAAAGATATATCTTTCTAGTAGAAAAAATAGATGCCTCCTACTAGTTGCTCCGGCGAACTTCGTTTAATCTGTTTAGTTAGTAGGGCGGTGGTCTAGCGGTTCAGGTGTCGGACTTGACTGCATGCGGTCCCAGGTTCAATTAACGGGTCGGACCACAAAAAGAAAATTTTGTTTGTCCAATTTTCTAATAAAATAACGTTGCCCGGGAGTGGATATGCACCCGGTTGACGATAGGCTTGCTACCTATCACATTGTGGGACTTAGTGTCTTGGTCGTAGGTGCCCTAGTTGTGCCTCTGCCTAATTCTTCGGGGATATGGGCTTGAAGATTATACTTCAAAATTAAAATGTTTGTTTTCATGTTTTTTTCACAGTCGAACGAGATAGATAGTATCTTATGTCCGCCTCCTAATCTCTAAGCTACTTCCTTATGATTTTTCACACAATTAAATTCAGCCGATCCTGAGTTATAAATAGTGTCACTAGCTCGACTTTCTTTTATACGTAGGTCACACTATTAGTTTAGCGTTTAACTTAAAAAAAACAACATGTTATAACCAAAATATTATGATTATTGCTTTTCAAACTAATCTCCTTGACATTTTAAACATTTTTTTATGTAATCGAACCATTTTTTAAAACAGGAGGACCACAGATCTCAAGGCATGTTTACTACGAGCTGATTGAACGCTATCACTGTCTCTTCGGAGTTAGTAAAAGTAAAGCCTCTTATCAAATCTTTGATTTTGTGGAAAATACAGAAATCACAGGATGAGTAACGATATGTACTTTTACGGAAGCTAAAAACGACTTTGTTTTGTTGGCCGTGTGTGAAGAAGCGTCATCATGGTGTAGGACAGGGGTGGGCAAATTACGGCCCGCGGGCCGGATCCGGCCCTTGAGAGGTTTTAATCCGGCCCGCCGAGGGTTTTTTTAGAAAAAATATGAATCTCCTTAAAAAACTTAATGGTCGAAATGTTAAAAGACTACTGAAATTTGAACAATTAAGATACTGAATCGATACTTCAACCATATGTATTGTGTATTTGATATGTTGACTTCATAATTAAATTTTATTTTAATAAAGGATTGTAAAATAAAAAAATACCTTACGTTATCTTTATACAACGTTTTATAATCGTCATATTTACTGCTATTTTAAAGTGTTTTAATTGCCCGCCTCAAGATTAATTTTAATTTACTGGCCCGCCACTAGATTTTTTTTTAATTTACCGGCCCGCGGTCAAAATAATTTGCCCACCCCTGGTGTAGGAGAATGCGGCTTTTGGGTCGTCTTCCTCGAACTTTTTCTAACACCCTTGGTAAACAAATGATAGACTACCACTCGGCATTAGCACTCTTTTGATCATCAAGTGGAATTGTACAAATGAGACCGTAGCTGAGGAAAAAAACGCGATCATTTTTTTTACCAACCTTTCTCGCCTGTCTCATTTTTGTTGGCCTGTTTACATTTTCGAACACCCATTCACAAGATTGCTGTTTTTTAAGGTTTAAAACAAGAAATCCACGTTTTGTCTACTGTGACAATGTCATAAACAGCATTAGAATGTCCGTGGTCGTACTTCAGTAGCATCTGTGAACACCATTCCACGCGAGCCCGCTTCTGCTCCGCTGTCAGTTCATGTGGGATCCAACGACAACAAATTTTCCGAACTTTCAATTCTTCGTGTAAAATTTTCTGAATTTGGCTCATACCAATCCCCAATAGTCCTCGAATTGTCTCATAGGTAATCCGGGAGTTTTCTTCAATTAACCGATTAACAGTAGCCACATTATTTTCGTTGATAGCAGTTGAACGCCGCCCTTTACGAAATTCGTCATGTAACGAAACTCGACCTCTCTCAAATTCAGCAAACCATCGCCTCACGATTCTCAAACAATTCTCTCCCAAAAGCATTTTGAAGACGAGCGGCACAGTCTTGCGGAGAAAGAGAACTTTTAAAATCATAAAAAATCATCGCTCTAAAATCTTTTAGACTAAATTCCATTTTCGTTGCGTACGCAGAACTTTGATGTGTGATAAAAGCGTTAGAAGGTTGCAACGTTCGAAATTCAAATAGCTCCGATTAGCTCAAAGTGCAAAACTTTTTAGTGTGCCCCATGTATACGTATATACTAGTTGTTACTAGTACGTATATAGTATTTGTAACTTCGTTTCACCCGTTAAGTTTGTATGAAAAAATAAAACTTTTTTTTTTCAATTTCCGCACAATCGAACAGGATAAAAAGTATCCTACGTCCTTCTCCTGGTGCTAAACTACCTTTCCATCAATTTTCAGGCAAATCGGTTTAGCCGTTCTTGAGTTATAGTGTAACTAATACCACTTCCTTTTATAAATATAAATTAAATATGCATTTTCAATCCGAGGTTAAGGTGGTATGGGGCAAAATAAATTTACCAAATACCGCATCTGTACTGAATCAAATCCGCACTGAAGCTGTGGTAACGGGAATGGGTTAGGTGTTAGATACTGATCAGCTAGGTAATTCACTCCATTATTGGACGTCCTTAGAAACGACCGTAGAAATATCAATCAATCAAGTAAATTTTAAGTACAGAGACTGATATTTTGAGTACAAAGTCTACGGTTTTATATCTGTTGATACAAACTAATCTATCTCTAATCTAATCTATATCTAAGTACGTGTCTACGTCTCGTACTCAAGACATTCCGATATTAATTAATTATTATTCATAATTAATTTTAATTAATACTAAAAGTATTAAGCGTAAAAATAAGTTTTGAAAAGGATTTTATACCTACGTTTCTAATTTTGAATAAATTTAAGGCTAAGATATCCTGGGTCTATTAATATTTGAACGAAAGGCACTGTAAAGGTCTCAGCACACATATCAACTCGGAAAGGGATCCACAGCGTATCGCCAGGCATTAACATAACGTATGCACGTAACCAAACAGTATCAGCTGCTCCTGTACATCAACGCGGCTACGGCTAAACGACACCGCGCTTACAGTTCGCCGAGCGCAAGCCTGTTCCGAGGCGCGGCGATTATGTTACGATTTCGATTAGTGTGCGTTGCATTATGGAGTTTCATACAAACAGTAAAGAACGGTTCAAGGCGATACGGTGACGATCCCTTTCCTAGTTGATATGTGTGCTGAGACCTTTATGCGGAAAGTTTGATTTTAATTTTTTGCGAGTCAGCATAACATATTTAATTCCATCAAAAACATTTTTATGTAAAATGTTGCCAAAACGAGGCCACTTGTCTCAGTATCTGAAAAAAATGTCAGATGTCAGTTAGAGTCTGGGTTCTCATTCTAAACGCTCTAGCTCCATAAGCGCCAAATTCACAACTTTATACCTCAGTCAAAATATGTAAATTGACCGTTTATAGAAATAATATATCCTCCTCTGTGACCACTGTGACAGCGGTTCAGCTGTGGGACTTGACTGCAGGAGGTCCCGGGTTCGAATCCCAGGTCGGGCAACATAAAGGAAATTGGGTTTTTTCAATTTTCTAATAAAAAAAACGTTGCTCGGGATTGAATATGTGCCCAGTTGGCGATAGGCTTGCTACCTGTCACATTATGGGACTTAGTCTTCGGCTAGTCGTGGGTGCCCTGGTTAGGCCTCTGCCTACCTCTTCGTGGATATGGGGGTGAAGATACTTTTTTTTATAACATTATGTTGTGTAATAACATGTAATTACTTTTTATATCTATTATTATGCTGAAATTAAATTAATTAATGTTGAATTTATAGTGATAGTTAAATAGGAACATATTTAATAATTTTAAATAATATGTATCTATTTTTAAATTTTAATGATTGAATAGAACTGTATCTTGGAGGATGAGCGGAGTACCCAGTAACACAGGTTCTTACCCAGTACAGAGGCTCTTGCGACAATGTGATTTTAACATTTTAATTCAATCAAAAACTATTTTTTTTATTGAATCAGGCGTTACTTTGCGGAAATCCATTGTAACAGACGACACAGAATGTGACAAGCCTAACTGACGTTCCCGCCACCCACCTCCGCGACCAGAACACGAATATAGGAAGAGCTCGGGAAACAATACAAAATTGTCACGTTCTTCACATGTGACAACCCTACCTAAAGTTCCCATCTCCCACCACCGCGACCAGATCACAAATAGAGTCCGAACACGGGAAACAAAAACACTTGTCACGTCACCTCCTTCGCCAACTTGATATTCCTTCCCTAATTAACCTACTCTAGGTTAGGGAAGATAGGCTTCATATACAGATTTCGAATTATTAAAATACGGAATTCTTAAAAAGAAGACTTTTTTGTTATGATATGGCATAACTGAGGGCTGCTATGGATTTTACACAGTTATATCTGACAAAAAACATAAGCTGAAACTAGACCAATTCCTCTGCTTCAGTAAAACAGTACATACATCAATAATAGCAACGTAGTGGAGTTCGTAGCTTAGAAGCTGAGTGAATGAATATGTTTAATATTTCATCCAGTAAAATGTATCGTTTTCCAGATTACAAGCGTCGAAGTCTTAGAAGCTTGTATAAGAAGGATCAAAGAAACAAATTCAGTGCTTAACTACATTACAGAAGATCGCTTTAAACTAGCTTTGATAGAGGCTAAACAAGCCGACGAACTGATACGTAGTGGGTCAAAGACTGTGGACCAATTGCTAAAAGAGAAGCCTTTCCTGGGCGTTCCATTCACAACTAAGGACAGCGTGGGTGTCAAAGGTATGGATTTTTTTTAAAATACGTCTTCATTTTATGACCGTCTCGTTGGTCGAATAGCTAGCATACACGCCTTACTGCATCGACCAACCGCGAGGCTCAGGTTTGATTCCCGGCAAGAACAGGTATTTGTGCGATGAACATTTAGTCTGCATTTCCGGCTATTGGTGTTCATTAAATAAAATTTAAAATATTAAGTTGTCAGCTGTTCGTCCAAGTTTTCACAGGAACCCGTTGTATCGGAATCACAAGTAGCCTATATATTAATCCAAGTCATAATCTATTTGCGTTCCAAATTTCAGACAAATCCGTTCAGCTATTCGAGTGTGAAAGAGTATCAAACATCCATACATACATACAAACTTTCACATTTATAACATTCGTAGGATTACTTCAGTTGTCCATCCTCATGACTGCATTCTCTACATATTTGCATTACGAATGTTCTTAATCATGAATTTAAAAATCCCTAATCGTGCCTCATCAATCCAGATAATAAAAAAAAAGTATCTTCACGCCCATATCCCCGAAGAGGTAGGCAGAGGCACAACCAGGGCAACCACGACTAGCCGAAGACACTAAGCCCCACAATGTGATAGGTGGCAAGCCTATCGCCAACCGGGCACATTTCCAATTCCGACCAACATTTTTTTTATTAGAAAATTGGAAAAATCCAATTTTCTTTTTGTTGGCCGACCCGGGATTCGAACCCGGGACCTCAAGCAGTCAAGTCCAACACCCGGACCACTAGACCACAGAGGCGATAATCCTATCAGTCCTGATAATCCTATATCTAAAGTTTCATTTTCTAGGACAACACCAAACTGCAGGCGTTGTGTTACGCAAAGACGTAATTGCTGAAGAAGATGCTGATGTTGTTCGCCTGCTGCGAGAAAGTGGAGCCATTGTTATAGGTCTTACAAATGTACCAGAATTGTGTATGTGGTACGTGTTAAACACCTTTTAGACGGTTGTAAATACGCCTTGCAACAAAGGTAACTTTGGGAGAAACCTTTTCTCTATCTTCCAATTATTATTAAACTCGTATTCAAATGTTTCGGTTTAGAAGCGTGCAAAATAATGTTAACAAACAGTATTTACAACCGTCTAAAAGCCTCAATATAGTTAGAATGTTATCCACTACCGTTTTAATTACTCAGTTATTACACTTCCTAAGAAAACAATATTTGTTTTAGGGATTACTATTCTAAAACTTCTGAGGATTTGTTAAATATTCATTTTTTATAAGTCAACTCCTTTTTATTTTTAACAAGCGGCCCGCCCCTGCTTCGCACGATTATGAAATATACATGTAAACCTTCCTCTTTAATCACTTTACCTATTAAAAAACCGCATTAAAATCCATTGCGTAGTTTTAAAGGTTTAAGCATAAAAAGGGACATTGGGCAGAGTAAGAGAGTTCGTTTTACACTATGTAGTGATTACATATATTTGTAGATATTTTGATAAAAAAAACAAGACATCCTATGGTGACATCCCTTTTGCCACACTTTTGCGATTGATATTCGCAGAGGAAATCTCACGTTTTTAAACAATTTAGAGAAAAGGAGTATATTAATCGAATTCTCCGTCATTACATATAAAACATTTTATTCAATTAATTTAAGGAGCATACAGTAGTACTATTTAAATTATGCACTTCGGCTATATTCGTCAAGCTTCGAAAATCCGAATGTATTTTTAAGATATCTATATACAGTTGTTGTTACATAATAATTAATTATTTCGCATAAATTTAGAATCTATACTTTTTATCGTCAGCACTTGGTGGAATTTCACTGTATACACTTTTGAAGTATTAAATAAAGTATATAGTGGAAAAGTACAAGTGTTTACCTTAAAAAAGTGTGTATATTACTACAAGTTATACTTAAGTACCACTTATTACCTGATTTCGTTATGAAAACATTATTAGAGTGATAACAGTTCATAATTAATGGAGTTTTAATCGCCCTTATGATGTTTAAATAGGGAAACCGATTGGCAAATTAGATAAACTACAATAATTGATTGTTACAAATTGTGTCTGTAATAAAATTCCACTAAGCGCCGAGGATAAAAAGTATAGAAATTTAACCTAAACAAAACAAAACCAAGTGCTAAAATACTTTGAGAGAAACGGAAGTTATGACCATTATAAATGTGATATAACGATTAACTCATTTAGCAGGTACTCAGAACTGTGTATCTACAGGACATAACTACCCGCATTAACGGGTAAGAAAGGAATTAAAAGTTTCGCAAAAGGACTTGAATCCTTAACAGTTCGAATGGTTAGAGCATTCGTCGGCTTGAGACGAAATTTTACAGGTTCAAATCCTGTCTGGAGTGAAATGTTTCTCTTCTTTCTTTCAAATTTATCCCAAGCACAGGGCAAGTGGTAAAATAAAAATATTTTGTAGAAATATACTTACAAATCGTGACAAATTACACATCTAAATCTTCTTCATGGTTGATTGTTTTTTTTATTGTCATTGTTGATTGTTAGAACACGGTGTTTTAATTCTTATCCCAAATATACAGCAAAACAAACAAAGAAATAGACATTGTTATAAGAAGTAATAATTGAGGTTAGATTGAACCATATGCAATATGCGTTCACAGGTGGGAATCCCATAATCATATCTATGGCAGGACTAAGAACCCATACAATACGACTCGAATAGTTGGAGGATCATCAGGAGGCGAAGGATGTATACAAGCTGTTGGAGGCAGTTGCTTTGGAATAGGTAAATTAATTGATTCCATGATATGTACACACAGAGCACTTAAAAGCCAAGTAAGTACGTGGGATTTCTTGGTTCGTTTTATAACAAAGGGTAAACACCAGGAAAAAGATATTTTATATGTTACACTAAGACACCCTCCTAGTGTTATTGGTGTTTATATTATCAGGGGTTTAGGTCGTGTACAAGAAACGGGAAAATGGTAGGCCCTGAAGTTATGGCGGTAGGATTAGAAATACAGCGAATGTAGTATTGATATGGGAAGGAGTCTTTGGATCCATTAAACAGCAATGATTGGTAGGCTATTAATTTTATACCCAACATACAGAATGCAGAATGACCACCAGTTCTTAGACGAAAATGTAGTAGCCCGATGCTGATCACTAACTTCTCTCAGTTACAACATATGTCCATATGTCTGCCTGTTTACCAGGTCATTAAAGGAACAAGTGGATAAAGCAAGCAACAGCTAGTTTACTAAAATATATTAATATAATAATCAATTTCAGGTACAGACATCGGTGGATCGATACGAATGCCAGCGTTCTTCAATGGCATATTTGGTCATAAACCCTCGAAGTTTGTAGTCTCCAGCGAGGGCCAGGCTCCTGCTATTGAATCGGAATTGCTTATGTCGTTTTTAGGTATGCTTTGTTGTTTTTTTCATTCGGTCAGCAGAGTTATCTCTTAGAGTTTTCAGCATTGTAAATAGAGTATTTATAACAGTTACAGCAGTTTATAGAGTTGTGTAAAGGATAGCTCTTACTGTTGACGATGCGGATTATGTTGGGTCGGAACTCGGAACGCATCGCTTTTTAAAATAAACTTAGGCGAGCGGTGCGGAGCAATTTTGTTACTTAGTACCAAAGAGTAGTGTAAGAAAGGAAAGTGACAAATCTTCTTTAAAATATTCAACTATGGACATTGTCGTATAAAACTTAGCGTTAAAATGTCATTTACACACATTTACCTTCTATTCACATGACTACTTTTACTCTTTTCTTTGGGGATTGTAGGCTGCATAGGGGACTGCGCATAACGATAAAATCCATTCATATATGTATATCATCATATATTATAATATTATGCGTTGCTCTAAACAAAACGTATAGTATAAAAATGATGCAGGCGGATTATTGCGTTAGGATGCGCTTTTTCAAAGCCTATGCAAATGTGCGCTATCCTTATCAGTTCAACTAAATGCTGCAATTAATTCAGACGTAAGATGTCCTTTTGTGGTACATGTTACGTGTTTTTTGTTTAAACTTTTTGTTAATGTCAGTTTGGTTCTACAACCAAACACATATTTGTATGTTTAATCTAAGGCATTTTCAGAATAGTTTATTCACGTAGAACATAAGAGCTGCTGAATCTAAATTTCAGAATTTCTAAGATTCAACGAAATAAAATCAGCACTGTATCTTTTTTAAAAGATGCAATTAGGATCCAACGGAATCATCTCAATACTTTAATAACACGGCTTAAAAAAGTAATATTAATATTATTATTAGATTATGGAATAATAAAAAATGAAAACCATATAATTGCACTAAATATAGTTTTCATAAATTTTAGGAGCAGGACCTATGACAAGACATGCCGTAGACTTGATGCCAATTCTGAAGGTAATATCAGGTGAAAACAGTGGAAAACTCAAATTGGATAAACCTGTAGACGTATCTAAACTTAAGATATTTTATCAGATAAGAAACAACGCACCTTTGGAAGACGACGTACATCCAGATATAGCTAAAGCTTTACAATCAGTCCTTGCATATTTTAACACTAGATACTCCATTAAAGCAGAGGAGAAAAATATCGAAATTTTAAAAAAAACATATTTGATATGGCATACGTTTATGAAGATGGATATACCACTTGGCTCAGCTGTAATGAAAAATTACAGTTTCCGTAAAAACTGTTTAGAAATCTTTAAAAACATAATCCGATGCTCTGATAACATTTTACCAGTATTACTGTTTGCACTTGTTTATAATACTGAAATGGATAAAGATCAATATAATTGGGCTTTGAAAATACGAGAAGAATTAGCAAAATATTTCAAAGATATGCTTAAAGACGATGGAGTGTTCTTGTACCCAACACATCCAACTCCTGCGCCATATCATAATGAAACATTGCTGAAGCCATTTAATTTATCGTACACTGCCGTAATAAACTGTTTAGGTCTACCCGCTACTCATATACCTTTAGGGTTGAGCCGTGAGGGACTTCCAATTGGTATTCAGGTAGTTGCAAACCACAACAACGACCGATTGTGTTTGGCTGTTGCAGAAGAATTAGATAAAGCTTTTGGTGGTTGGAAAGAACCATAAAATATTATTATTAATATAAAATATTTCTATGTCACATTTTAAACGTAATAAAAGTTTAATTTGTGTGACAATTAATTTAATAATCCTAAGATCAATCTCTATTCGGATATAGAATATTTGTCGTAATACAATAATTTATTAGGGGTTATATGTAAAAGTATAGATGACAGCAATAACTTGAAATTAGTTTAGTGATACCACAACAAAATTACCACCAGTGTAAACGAAATTCAAAAAAATTATGAAAAATCGCCGACCGTCTATTTTATCGATCCCGCCCAAATATAAAGTCATTTTATTAATATCGACGATAGTTCGCCGACATAGAATGTCAATATACATAGTGCCGTATTCACAAATGTGATTAAAGCGGTACACCACTGACAGCACGAATTGCTTCACAAGGTTAGATCCAATAAACCTGGAGCTTTAGCCTTCGTAATTCATTACCTTGAAAATTGTCCTTATTCTTGCAACGTAAGAGTATATATGTCATGCTGCTATTGGTCTCAAGGTATTTTCATTTCAGTGTGTTTGGACTAATCGTTTTGGCTTTAAACGAAATGGTACAGGTTCAAATTCTGTCTGGGGCAAAAAAAAATCTTTAAAATGAATTATAGAAATACTAGTCTCTGTGTATGTCTGTTAAGCTTTTACGGCAAAGCCAGTGGACCAATTATGATGTAATTTATGTGCATACAGTTAAATACTGGTGTTTAAACGTTTGCTTTTCAAAAATTAGGACCACAGGACTATAATGGGACCTGACAGTTTGTATGCAAGTACTACGCAGGCTGACTGACGCTGCCCTGCTATAATAATATTTCTTATATGAACCTTCTTCTGACAACAACTAACACAACAAAAAAGAATGAGCAAATCGGCACATTCGTTTAGGGAAGCGAATCCCCAAGTAAAATGGGAATCAATTTTTACCGACTCTGAAAAAAGAGGAGGTTCTGAATTCGACTGTATGTGTGTTACGCAATTAATATAATAATGACTAATTTGATGGTTCTTTCTTAAAAAGATAGGTCATGATTCCAAAAAAGGTCCATATTAGTTTTATCATGATCCGACTAGTGGTTTTTGAGTTATACTGAATAATGCTTCAATTTTTCAGTTCATCAATGACGAAGTCGTAGGCATAGATACTGAAATGAAAATACATTGAGACCAATACCTGTATGACATATACTCTTACATTGCAAGAATAAGGACAATTTTCAAGGTAATGAATTACGAAGACTAAAGCTCCAGGTTTATTGGATCTAACCTTGTGAAGCAATTCGTGCTGTCAGTGGTGAACCGCTTTAATCGCATTTGTGAATACGGCACTATGTATATTGACATTCTATGTCGGCGAACTATTGTCGATGTAAATTAAAAATACTTTTTATTTGGGCGGGATCGATAAAATAGACGGTCGGCGATTTTTCATAATTTTTTTGAATTTCGTTTTCACTGGTGGTAATTTTGTTGCGTAATTACTAAACTAATTTCAAGTTATCGCCATCTCCTTTCAACAATAGTAAAAAAAGAGACAAGACACGATCAATTCATTTACATTAATTTACACAGGACATTTCTACAGACTTTAAATATATTCCAAGGAAAACGTTGATTAAAAACGTAAGGAGTTGAATTTAGAAGTGAGATTTGGCGGCAATGAAGAAATAAACAGTGTATCGTTTAATTCTTCATAAGTATTTCACTTGTGAACATTATAATATGTATAAAATAACATTGAAGTAGGTAGTTACTAACTTGAATTGGTATTTATTATTAACAAAATATATTCCCGACGAAACAAACTATGTACTAGAAACAATACGAAATTTTGAAGATATTGTAAAGCGTTTATTTTTTTTTTAATAAAAGAATAAAATTACTTGCAATAATTCACCCTGTCACATGTGCACTGTGCTTGATACTGTTGTATTTCGTTTGGAAAGTAGAGTAACTAGCGAGTATAAACAAGAGGGTACACTAAATAAATAAATAAACGTTCACACACAAAATAAACAAATTTATCTAACTCCAAAGTTAATTGTATATGCTTGTATTATAGATCAACGATACTGATTCATAGAAATAGTTCGCCGAGTCCAACAAGCATAAAACATACAGCAGTTACTTAATATTTTTTTTTATAAAATGTCTTAATGTCAGTTGATAATGGACACTTTTTAATTAAACTTAAAAAAATAAAATTTTTAAAGGAACCTCGCCATTTTGACTGGTCACAAAAAAGACTTAAAAATACTTGCTTAGTAAAAATAATTCTTCAAATTATTATGTTGCAGCACACAGTCTACGCTTTGTCAGAATAGCAAAAAAATATATTTTTTGACAACTAAACCTTCGGAGGTTTTGTCACCTACCTACTGTTAACTTCAAAGGTCTTTGCTTCAAATATTTAAAGACAACTTTATCGTACATTACAAAAATAATTGTTGTATTCTCAAATTCCGTTCACATATTATGTTTTTATTAGAGAAAGTTGCTGGTTGACCAAAAGGGAATATTTGAAGGCACCATTTTCACCATTTACACCATTTGCACAGTTTTGATATATAAAAATATATCTTTTCAAGGAAACATAACCCAAAATATCATATATTTTTGTAAACACAGTTCGAAAAGAAAGTGTGCTTGATACAGATTTTATTTGAGTAAAAATAATTTATTCTTTAAAGTATTTTAAGCATTGTTTATTGTTTGTTGGTCCCAGGGTAAACTTTGCATGAAATCCATCTACTTTAAAAAAACAGACCCATAAATACTGACATTTAACAATCACAGACATGTACATTACACATATACCTGTCTTCGTCGGAAGTCGAACCCAAGCCTCGCGATTGATCGGTGAATTAGGCGTGTACGCTAACCCCCCAACCAATGTCCCTCATTTTTATTACCAGAAATTCTGTTTATTTCTATTTGTGTAAAAGATAACGTAAACATTAAAAACATGGCATTTTAATTAAAACGAGAGAGATTTATCTCTTCGTTATGGTGCTTTAATACTCGACCACCTGAACTAAAAAGAAGATAAGCTTTCAGTGTTCAATTAATTTTATAATTGATTTTGATATTATAACTTATACTGAACTAAACATACTTGCATTACGTTCCGTTTTATTTTTCATTACCACTTTATCTAGCCTAAAAAATGCATTTATTTATTTTCTTATTTTTTTTACTGGTAGTTCATTCACAAGACAACCTCTCTTTCTGTTGACACGAAAATGTGATATTCACCTGTGTACAAGATTTTGGCCATAAAATCATTAAAAACAAGCATACATAATATACAACATTATTTTCTAAAACTTAAGTAACTATGGTGATTGGTGAATACTGTGAATAATTAAAATCAATGTACATAATTCTTTTATCTATTTTGTTAATTTTTGTTATGGCAAAAGAAAACAGTTTTAAAATATCTCTTACGAGTGGGTATACGTCGTATTTACTTCTAACAAAACTCATAAGTCTAAAAGCAATGATAAGCGGTTGTTATTTTTATCTTAATTTTTTATTAGGTATCTTCATATGAAAGTGATTTCAACCATTTTTGAATAATGTGTTTTATTTTAGAGTTATTATTGTTTTTGGTGTTACAAAACCGCACCGTATTACAGATACAAAGATTCATGACATATTTTGATACCAACTCCTATTTTTCAGAACACATTGTTGTTCTACGGACCTTGAAGGTAGTTTTGAGGGCAACTGCTAATCAGCTGTCTCACATTCAGTACATGTGAAATCTTGTAAACACTTTTGGTAGGATAAATAAACAGTTTCTAAACAATCGATCTATGTGCTCTTTTGTCAAGTAACATATATAGGTTTTGACGGCACTGCCCGAACATGTGATACAGTATAGTATTAAAGATCAGTTTAGCGCAAAGCATATATCGGTTAATAATTGTAAACTCGCTGACTTCCTTAGACATTATTACAATAAGTTTTCGTAATTGTGCTGATAAATTTCTAATACCCATTTATGCGTAAAACGCCCTTTGTGGATAGGCTGTAAGTTTATCTCTTGTCATTTGCTCGCTTGCTCTCTTATCACAAAAAAAAATTCTATTTTTAAAAGATTATATATTTATTTCTTTAAAACTTGAGAGTAAAATTACTATCACGACAAAATGATGAAAACAATGTCTTTTCATAAAATGAAGGAGGGAAAAAATATGATAACCTACATAATGAAGCTCTGACAAATGTACGCGTTCCAACTCAAGGCTATAAACGCTAATGGATGTCTGTCAAGCTTTTCTTCTGTTGAATGAATGAATACATTATAATACACAATTACATTAAAAAATATATATACAAAGCAATATTTCAATACATGAATAAATTTTATTTTTGTAAGACAGCAAATCTTGATCTCTCTTGATCGCAGAAACTAAAAAAATGTATCTTCACGCCAATATCCCTGAAGAGATAGGCAGAGGCACAACCCACGATTAACCAAAGGCACAAAATCCCACAATATGATAGGTGGCAAGCCTATCACTAACCGGGCACATAACTAATCCCGGGAAACTTTACTTTTATTAGAAAATTAAAAATATACATTTCCTATTTTTTTTTTGCTCGACCCGGGGTCGTTCTTGAGGTCTCTAGAAGTCAAGTCCGATGCCGTACCGCTAAACCATAGAGGCGAGGAGAGGTATAGTCTCTAAACACCAGATATGTTAACGATCTGTTGCTAACCTACCTAACAATGAAATTAAGCTTTTAGTATAAGTAAATTTACCGACTACCTTTCACACTGTCCCATAAGAATAATGAGTATCTGTTCAAAGAGAGTTGTTTCAGGTCCCTATCACAGGCAGTGTATGTGACATAATATAACATCCTAAATTGTTCGGCTTCAGAACATCGACGCACCTGTAACTTCTTTGATTTCTATAGGCCTTGGATGTTTTTTACCCTCAGAAGAGCAAGGTGCTTCTTTGGTGACTTAGTCCATTCGCAGGCGATGGGATTTTCACATCTCTACGTTAATATGATGTGAAAGTTTGTTGCCATAATTTTCTATTTTGTAGGGTTCGTTTTATTTGTGAAACCATGTTGTCTTTTATGTATCTTAATCTTATGTATTGGAACCTTTTCAAATCTTTTCCTTACCGTTTTAAGGCTTTTTAAGGCGTAAACAAATTCCAAATGGAGAAATAAGATGTTTTTGCAAGAGTGCTAAAAACTAAAACGCTATCGCGCGGACAATATTTAATATTTATCACCTATTTTTCCCATGCAAGAACAATAAAATAAAGGTGTATTTTACCTCGGCTCTTGTAACTTTTACTTTCTCTTTACGCTTCATTCCTTTTTATCCATTTTTTACTAGTTTCACCCTTTAATACTTCCTTGTAACATGTGCAACTATTATCCTTCTACTTTGGTATAGACTACATGCAGACATATTTCGAAAACATTTTTTCAACTGTGGCTCTCGAAAGAACCCTAAGTAATATAGTCAAGTAAAAGTCAGCTACCCTCTATATTTTTCATTAGCGGCCCTCTACCCTATATTTTTATTTATTTCTGTCACATTAAATGACACCAAAATTGAGAATGTTAATTAACTCTTACCAAACATACGTGTAACGTAGCTAAAAACCATCCAGGGGGCTGATTGCTTATGTTTAAAATGATGATTATAGGGTAAAGTTTATATAAAATAGCTGGCAAATCATATATTTTGTATTTGCCGTCTCCAGTGACCAACAGAAATGCAATAGAATTGCAAATACAAAACACGTCATTTGACAGCTATTTGATGTACATTTTACTCAGTGATCATTACTAAACAGATACGCAATCATCCCGTATCCCGTCAGTTTTCACGCAAAAATAACCGCGTCGTAATCGGTCTATTCGTTCAAAATGTATTACGCCACACACACAAACGCATGGACACATCAAACTAGTTACATCCGCGGGAGGTTGAATAGACTTGAAAAAAACAATCATATTTTTTCTGGCTGTACTAGTGGAATTATCCACGAATGTAAATTACCAGATCATTCCACTATCGGGCGTCATAAAAAGTTGTCATCAGGGACCGTTCATAAGTTATGTAAAGCGTTTAGGGGAGAATGGGGTATAGACTGAATAATACATATTTTACTAGATATGGGCAAGGAATGTGGTTTATATTTAATGTTTTCTATCGATGGCGCGTGGTAAAACTTCCAAATAATCATATTTTTTATTAAAAAAAGCGTTATACAAAATTAGACTCTAAAATTTACTACAACAGAACCAGAATTTATTCATTAAAAAATCTGAGTAAACTTTTTATCTGATAACTTCTTAACTCCGCGCTATCTTTACTATTTGAATGTAATGATGACAAACCAGAAAATATAAGACGGTAACGACTTCCTACCTTACCAAATGTTATTAAGATCGGCTATTCAACATTCAAAAACCGACATTAAAAAATCATAAATGCTCAGAATATGTTTTGTTGACCGTTTTTAGTCGTCTACCCTATTTTTATTATCTTTAATGATGTTCACTCTTCTACTATTAACACGAACTTTTTAAAAGAGCAAAGTTCTGTAAAGTAGTTCCTTCCAGACTCAGTTTTCAACACACTGCTCACCATTTTATTCACTTAATTTGACAGTGTATAAAACTTTAAATGCATGGTCAAAAATCGATTTTTAATTTTAAAAAATGAAGGTCAAGAAATAATTAGCCAAATTTCACCCAACGTTTATTAAACTTAGCAATGTTTACATAAATAAAACTTACAACAATTTTATATTACATGTTCTCTATTCTATGAAAGAGTCATACAGCAGAGCTTACGCAACATACCTCCCTTCACGTATAGACAAACATTTTCGATATAGTTAAAAATTCGACAAAGAAAACACCATTACATGTATTTTTTTATATAATCTTTATTCACATGGACCATACACGTGCTACTAGTGCGCGTCGGCATTTATATAAACTACCACCGGACCGGAATCGCGGCCACACACTGAGAAGCTCTGGCGAAAGAAACTCAGTGGGCTTGTCTTTTTCAATACTAATAGTAACTTTACAAACTAGATAAAAATACAAATTAAAATCTAATTTTAACTTAAATAAAAAATGTGACAAAGTACAACAAATCACATTCAAATCGCAGTGCGAGATATAAACCTGTATCCCCAAGCATGTAGAAGAGGAGAATCTCAATATATTATACATTTTTGAGTTATCATAGTGCATAAATATCAATGTCAATATAAAGATAAGGAGAAATGTATGTATTATTAAGTGTAAAGCAAAAACTACTGGTAGGATTTTCAAAAACTACTGGTAACATTTTCAAAAACATTTGAAAAGAATTATCAAAATATTACGACCCAATGAAATACTCGGAGTCCGTGTTTTTTCCGTTTTACTGTGCTTAGTACGACGTAGTAAAACCTTCGATAAGGACTGTTGTCCATAATATGTATTTAATTCTATTTTTCTCATCCATAACAAAACAAATTGATAAAATAAGAATACACGCAACATGAACTCGTATAATAATTCCATAAAATTGTAAAGAAACCTTTAAATAAGTTTAAAAAATGTATATAAGCAAAACTACGTAAGGAAAAAATGAAAAGAAAAAGGCGTTATAGTTTCAGAGTATTTGGAAGACGAACAAGCTTGGCAATAGAGATTTCAATCGTGCACTACAATTTGTAATGTACCTAATTTGCTGTACTTTGTTATCAATTAAGTTTAAATTACAAAGTAATTTACACTTTTTTTTATTTATAATTTCACTACTGAATTGTATTGAAAAATTATTGAAAAAACACGAGCCCGCTGAGTTTCTTCCGTCGGATCTGCATGTGGCCACGATTCCTATAAGGTGATAGTTGATCGAAATTCTGACGCATACAAGTACCACTTGTATGTTTCACGTGAATTAAGTTTTAGTTTAGTTACAGAAGAAAAAAAAACAGCATTATGACGGTATCATCATTTAGTGCTTTTAAAAATACTATGTACGTTATTAACCAGGTCAACTTACGCTTCCTACTTTAAACCAAGCACTTCCTTAAACTGCAGAAATATTAAGTAATACGTCACAACAAGAATTAAGACCTTGAATGGCAGCACGATGGTGATGTCAAACATGTGGAACAATGACAACGAAAGGTTGTTGTTTTTGGTCAGTGCTTGAAACGCTCGGGCTTCAGTTCGACTCACTTTATCTACAAATAAACCCATTTATTTCTTATTCGTCCCGGATTCTTTTGAAACTAGTATATTTAAGTACGTAGCTTCCAAGCAGCTCGTCAGAAACGAGCGTGTGTAATTAACCCTATGGCAAAAACTAGAAAGTATAGTTTTTGTACGTTCGTTATTCTAGCGTTAATTAGACAGATCCATTAAATTTTCACAGAGAATTTTAGTTGAGATTAATACTATAAAATTTGACAGCTCAATCAACAATGAAAAACTGCCAGATTTATTAGGCTGGCGATGTTTCGCATTTGAAATTGGGTAGAATCACTCAACTTTGGCAGATAATTATAGTAGACCAAGATAATTAATATATTATATTAATAATTCGGTCTAGAAAGTCGGATAGCCGGTAGATTTGCACTATTGGTCTACCACCCCGGCCACAGTACAGCGACGCACCTACAACATCTATGGTATCTATAAGCTACGGATATTTCTTGCCATCAGGAAGCCGCGTGTTTTTCGCTGTCTTTTGTCATAAACAGATATTACATGAACCTGTTTGATATTGTTTTGTCTTTGTTTTTGGACTCTTTAAGGTAAGGCTAAAATTCCACTTGCATTTGTTAGTTGTAACACATTTCGAAGTTTATTGGAATCCTCGATTACTATAATGAATTTATTAGTGAAGCTTAAATTTGAAATCAAAAATTTGAAATGTAGTCGACAAATAAATCATAAAACTTATAGATGTGGAAATTAAGTAACTTGACCAATTGTAGTTGTATTCAAATTTAGTTTGAATAAGTTAGTTAACTATGAGATCACAACATCATTTCATTTGAAAAGTATATGGTTAAACTCCATGTTTCGTCAAAATCTGACTTCGACTGAAGAAAACTGATTGTTTTGTAAATTAGTATCTAAAAAACAGTGTAGTTATGTATTGTGTAATGTAACATATTATATGATACTTACCTAGCGTATTTCCGTACAGACTGGTGGTTATAAGTTCTGCAATTAAATGTACCTTTTTTCTTATTTCGTCAGCAAACAAAAATGGAGCAAAGATGGATATCCATTCCAAAAATAGCCAAAATAAATACGTGTAAAAAAGTGTAAAGTCAATCTGTAAATCATTTACGAAATATATTGTTTAACCTATATAAAATAATAATTATGGCTTGCCACCTACCATTTTGTGGACTTAGTGTCTTCGGCTAGCCACCGTTGTGTCTCTGCCTATCTCTTCGGGGATATAGGAACTACTTATATAAAGATACTTTTATTAATGATTAAAAAATCTGATTTAGATACATTCATGCATGCATATCTTCACGCCGAGTCCCTTACGAATCAGACAGAGAGTATCGAGTGCCAAATGTCACAATCCTTGCAGACTTACTTTACATTCATTACACTTTTCATTTAAACACGCCGGTTTCGGGGAGTATTGACACCTTGACACTTGACGCTGTGATGCACATCTTCTTCTATAATATAAAAATGAATCGCTAAATGTGTTGGTAAGCGCATAACTTCCGAACGACTCAACCGATTTGGCTAATTCTTTTTTTGTTATATTAGTAATTGTCAGAAGAAGGTTCTTACGAAAAGAAAAACCGGGAAAGTTGCAGGGAAAATGGGAAAAACAACATTTTAATTTTTTCCCATACAAACTAAACGGGTGGAACGAAGTTTGCCGGAGCAACTAGTTCGTCATAAAATCGTTATTTTTTTGCGGCTCTGTGTTTGGAATGTTAAACCTAATGTGTGTCTACTGTGCCCTTCCCTCTGGACCGGAATATGACATTGTCCATGGCGACAGGAAAGAGTACAGTGGTAAATCCCTACCTGGGTAAGTTGCTTCACAGGACAACAGAACCACTTGTAAACACAAGTGGTTATGTTATTAACGACCCATTTAACCTGTGATCGCCACTAGTTGCCATGCCGAGAGGTAAATAATTCATTCAACACAGAAAACCTACACTAACTAGACGAAAACCTGTTTTAAGCAATGCAGCTGCAAAAAAAAGCGATTTCAATTCTAGGTAAACAAAATAATGCATTATTTGAAAAACTAGTCTCGACAATTTTACCCTACAAAAAATCTCCAAATCTGTTTGCAATTGGCAAAAGTAATGGAGTAACAAACATACAGACGAATTGAGAACCTGATTCTTTTTATAATGGATTAATAATAATTTGTCCACTTTCGTGACAAAATACGTGATGTGCCCTTCAAAAGATCCTTTTGCTTGTTCACAGTATAAAAAAACTTACCTGCAAAGTGGCCTTTATAAATATTTTATTTATCATATCGAAAGATACAAAAAATATTATAAGAATGTGGTATAACAACTGAAATTAAGAACAGGTAATTATAGTCAATATTGCTACCTTAACAAACGTTAGGTGTATGCATAGATTTATAATGAAAGTACGATTGTAATTCTTTAATAAATGAGATTACTCATATTAGTAGAATCTCTCCCCCTTTTTCCCTCATAATCATGCCAAGTAGCAAGAACTTTCATAGACAATCGGATTTAGATTCTGCAGAGCTTCTACTCATTTTGATCGAAGGGCAGCACCACTAAATTTGATTTCATTTTTCAAATCACCTCTATTATATATATAACGGCATATACTCTCCTCTATCTTGATAAAGTCACATGCCTCCCCTATTTTTGAGCCACAGACAAACACACATACAATTCAAACTTACAACACCTCTCTTCTATGATGTGCTTTAGAAGGACGGCAAAGATTACAATATATGCACAATACCGTAACTTTAAAACTACGAGTATGAACAGTCAGGCATCTCACATTTAATCATTACATCTTTGTCATCAAGGCATCGTCATTACAAAATTTTAATTACAAAGGCGAATAGCGAATGAGCCCCAACTTGATGGTTTTACCAGTAGGTCCATTCCGATGCTTATGAAAAAGCTGCAAATAAGATAATCACCTTAAACACCTAGACAGATTTTCATAAACTATAGCTAAGAACCACCTCGAACACGTCAGCTTTCAAACAAACAAAAGACCGCATCAAAACCTGTCCATTCGCTCAAGAGCTACGATGCCATAGACAGACACACAAACATACATACACACACACACACGTGTCAAGCTTATAAACACCTTTGGCGTCGGGGGTTGAAAGTAATACGAGTAATAAAAAAGAAATAGTTACGATTAATAGAAGTAAGTATATGTTTGAATTTTTCATTAGATTCTTGTTATATTCAGTTTTTATTAAAATATTGAAGTATGTACATAATTTAAATATTCCTCTCATTTACCGTGTTTATCAAAACTTAACAATTATTCATTCTTATTTGTAAAAAAATATATAGAATTAATTTTTTGGTTAATGTGACAATTAATTTTGTAATAGCGTCATTGCTCGCAAGCCATGTTAGGTTTGGCGACTATGGATACTATTAAAAATGTTCATAATTTTTATTTTACCTGCCACTTTATCGCATTGTAAAGGTATTTATTAGCTTTCATTAACAAATAATACGCTTCCACCAACTGTCCCATTTTTAAGGTCGGTTTATTTTCAACATTATTTTCATTCATTATTTGTTGTTGAGTTAAAGACGAAACAGTAGCAAAATTTTCGTTCTTTGTTAAGCCATTTTTATTTAAATGGCAAGCTATAAACTGAAGTCTTGGAAGCAAATTCCCTAACAAGTTTGAGAAAAGTGGCCGATCTAGTAAGAATGGTATTTTTAAAGCAAGAAATATTATGGTAATAAGATCACGTTTGAACATAAAAATAAATGTCACAAATATAGCTATTAAAACAAAGGTTAATAGAGTAGAAATTATAGAGGACATTGTAGTTTTATGCCTAAATCCTAATTCCACGTCAAACTTAATTAATTCTTTGTAATAATTGCTTAGATTATTCCGACCCAAATAACTTACTAACTGATAAATCTCAAACTCAATTAAAATTATTAAAAAGAATATGTCACGGTAAAGACCAGTATAAATGAAGGAACATATCAGTATTACTTTATATAAAATAAGATAACAACGAGCTATCCGTAAATAATTTTTTTTCAAATCAGTTAAAACTAATATGCGGCAGAAACCAAATATAAATTGAGTCAACGTAAAAGCCACGGAAATTGGATCCATAACACAAGAAGTTTGGTCCATGAATTTGTTGTATAGAACGACTGGCGGCGACATTTTGGTACAATCACGTGCACAGTGATCAAACAATGACTTACAACTAAAAATACTTTATGACGCTTTGCCTAGAAATACAAAAAAATAGGTGCCATCGCATAATAAATATATCTTTTAAGCATACTTTAAGACTACTGCCAATACAATTATTATTTTTAAATAAAAAGTGAATGATTTGGGATTTTTTACTTAAACAAAAAATTAAAAAAATCAAGCGAATATAATTGTTTTAACGAGTAAAACAATAATAAATATCCCTGGACAAGTTACACAAATTGAATCTAACCCCAAAGTAAGCAAATTACATGCTTGTGTTATGGGTGTTAGTCAACGATACTATTACATAGGAATATTTAAATAGATACCAGAATAAATTTAATAAACACCCAGACCCGGAAATACAGAAATCTAAATGTTCATCACACAAATGCCTGCCCCCGTTGGGAATCGAACCCAAGCCTCGCGGTTCGTTGATGCAGTTAGGCGAGTACTCTAGCCACTCGACCAATTAGATGAAGAGTCTAGTTGAGCCTCGGATTGACATATAAAAGACGATTTGTAAAAATTTTCCCCCTCTAGCAGTTTTTACTGGCTGTATTTTTATAGCAAAAAGATCAGAAACGTTACTGTGACCCGGTGGTAGGGTTTTTTTTTAATCGTTTATCTGGTCGTACTGATAAACATAAGCAATTGTAAGTAAGGAGATACGTTTGGGAAATTTGGCAATAGTGAAAGGTTTTAAATCGATGTATCACGGAATGCTTCTATCAAAGATACAATCTTACGGATGTACCGAAAACGGTACATGTTCAGAGTCAGTCCATAAAGCTGTGGTCTTACTTACACACTGTTTCTTCAGTATATTTTTAATATATTATTGTTGCAAATATTCTTGTTGTGGACAAGTAATTGAGAGTCCTCTCAATCATCAACTTATCTCGAAGTTTCCAAGATAAGTTTATAAAAACAGAAAAGCATGGACACAATTAATTTCTACATCATTCCCTATTCATATTCTAGGTCAGTCATCTTCATTTATTTAAAAGTGCGTACATTCTCGGTGATATCATTACCACCAAGTCTAGTTCTGATGATGGAATCCCAGGTGAATCGAAGTAAATAATAAGTTTTTTGCATACTTAAACGAAATAATTTTTGAAATTGAATTCGGTTCTCCAGAGTTTTACTGCGCTAAAATAAACTTTATTGAATTGAATAGAAAACTGGTCTATTTTTCCTACTTTTAACAAAATTACATTTGCAACGATTGATCTGAGAAGCAAGATTTTCATAAAAGATTACATTGAATTCGGTTGAATTACCATTACGAATGTATCCCGCAAAGGCATTTCTTTCCATAGTTATTAGAAGCGACGTTTATTTCGAATCACCAAAATCGTCTTTGCCAATAATATCTTTATATATATGATTCTTCTGTGAGTGTGTATGTCACTGAACTCCTTCTAGACGGCTGGACCGATGTTGATGAAAGTTTTTGTGCGTGTTCAAGGGAATTCGAGAATGGTTTAGATTCGCAATTTGGTTTCCTGGAAAATGTTTTTTTTATTTAATTTTTTAATAAGAAGTCGTTGTTGATTTTAAAATGTTTCACATCGGATCCGACAGACTGCGCTACTGTCGAAGCATTAATGTCAAGCGATACGAAGTTTGCTGGGTCAGCTAGTATGTTTATATAATTTCTTATCAACTAGAATATTACTCCATGTCTTTTTATGCTGACATCGTCCTTCGACATCAGTGTACTAGTGTAGTTATTCATTAAAAGTGCATTTTCTAATAGAAACATAATATTGTTTTAACACTACTACAATGTTAGGCACATTTTAATGATAGCCTTAATTGCGACTTAAATTTATTAAGTAAATTAGAACTAATTAAAAATGCTTTTTTTATAACTCTCTGGCGCTTTACTGAGATTTAGGAGCTAAAGGGATATAGGGACGAGACAACACACATAACATTCTACGTTAGTCAGTAAATTAAATATTTTTCTGTTATTTATGTTACGTTTTAGTATTTAGTATACAAACGTGTTTTTTTATCTATTCAAATTAACTCTTATTTTGAAATTTATAACTTGACAAAAGTGTTGTAAAGCCTTTTGGCAGGGGGTAATAAGAGACGCGCCTTCAACACCTGCCTGATGCCTGTTTAGTATACACCTTTGGCATATTTAGATGTACTCAGACAGTGCTAGATGCCCTGGACCGAAAAGTTCGTAAACTATTGACCACATATCGCATGCATCATCCACGCGCATCTGTGAGGAGATTGTATATTCCTCGGAAATTTGGAGAACGTGGCTTCCTTAATGCCAAAAACCTTCATAACCATGAAGTTTACAATCTTAGAGAATACTTCCTACATGTTGAGTGTGAAAAGCATCGTGATGTTATTTCAGTTGATAATGGACTGACTCCGCTCTCCTTAGATAAAGAAAACTGGCATAAACCGGTGGTACTTAGCGATCAGAATCGCCAAGCAGACCTGATGTTGACACATTAACGTCCGTGTCTTGGGTACGATTCGGTGATCTCTTTATTGAAACCAAAGGTTTTGCTTGTGTTTGTTGTCACGACGAACAACTATTGGATATACATCATGAGGGATGATACAGTTGACATATGTCGAGCAAACCATCGTCCTCGTGAGTCTGTCAAACATTATTTTCGGTTGTTCCTATCTTGCCAACTGCGAGTACTTGTACAGACATAACCAAGAAGCTAAGATTATCCACCACCAGCTTGCTCTTCGATATGGACTTGTAGGTTTGAATTGCCTTATTACAAGTATACACTGGAGTCAGTTCTTGAGAATAGGTATGCGCAGCTCTACTGGGACCGATCTGTCATCACGGACAGGACTATTGTCGCCAATAAGCCTGACATCGTGCTGGTAGATCGGTTGGAGCGCCAGGCTTTTCTTGTTGATGTCACTGTTCCATGTGACATTAACCTCATGAAAGCTAAGGAGGAAAAATTGACATAATTTATCGACTTAGCGCATGAGGATACTGACATCGGGGATGTTGACTGTGGAATAATTATCCCGATAGTTGTATCCGTAAATGGTCTTTTACCGAAGTATCTCGACCAACATCTTAAGAGACTCGCTCTGCAACCCTGGGCTAAGGGCCGAATTCAGAAGGCAGCAATTTTGGGGACGGCCCGCATTGTGCGGAGATTCCTCACTCTGTCGTCCTGACCACTGGCGGCTTATTTGTAAGACCACCATTTTTGGTAACCCGTTTTTTATGTTTATAAAAGTATCTTCACGCCCATATGCCCGAAGCGGTTGGCAGAGGCACAACCAGGGCACCCACGACTAGCCCAAGTTCCACAATGTGATAGGTGGCAAGCCTATCGCCAACTGGGCACATTTCCATTCCCGACCAAAATTTTTTTCAGTAGAAAATTGGAAAAATCCAGTTTTCTTTTTGTTGCCCGACCCGGGATTCGAACCCGAGACCTCATGCAGTCAAGTCCAACACCCGGACCGCTAGACCACAGAGGCGATGTTTATGTTTATATTTTTAATATTGTTATTTTTTTATATTAACTGTATAAACATGGGAATTAAGAGGTATTGAAAATAAATGATAATAATAATAAATTACCTTTATTTCACGTAAACCTACAAGAGGCACCTGTGACGCGTCTATGCAATAATAAATCCACCACCGGATCGGAACACGGCCGCACATCGTTCATAACGAAATTATGGTTTCGTTCCAGCGAAAGAGATAAACAGAGTCCCTTAGAAAATTCCTCCCAAACCAGTGTCTTTATTAATTAATTTTTAATGTAATAATAATACACTTGATGAGCTAACATAGATGAGTAAACTATTTTTAAGGTAGAAAGGCACATAAGAGGTAAGGAAATATGTCAATAAAAAATAAGAGCAATGTTCACACAAATTTTATTAAACATGATAAACTCGGTACTACAAAAATTTTACACAAGTCAGAATTAATAAATAATCAGAAAAATTGACGTCTAATTTACAAGTACGCTAGACCAACATTATGTCATTACTTTGTGTCTACTTCATTTTCACCACACTTAAACCTAAATTCATTAACAACAATATGAAGTTTCATAGTATCCACGAACTCATAGCGACCCGGACAGTCAAATCTATTCCTAAACAATATTTGAGTGAAGTCAACAACTAAGCGTTTATCAAAATCGACGCATAGCTAAAATAGCTACCTAGCTACTTTAAGGAACGTATAGCATCAAGTTGTTTGTGTCAAGGCGAAATTTTAAAGTTTTTTATTTGTAACAATTGTAAGTTAATAAATATTAGTTACTAACAATAAGTAGAATGGATTAGAGCAGGTGAGAAAGAGTGTTGTTTTTATCAAGTCGATAATTTCGGGTTCTATATTTCTATATTTCGGGTAGTAGCAATAGTAAGTTAATAGTTTATAGACACCAAAAAATTATTATTTAGAATGGTTTACAGCAGTGAGGAAGAATTTTATCATTACCTATATGAGTAAAATATTAAATGAACGAAGACTAACATACGCAAAAAAAACGTGATTTCCACAATCCCTTACTATATACGAATAAAAAATAATAAAGGAAAAAAGAAACGAAAATATGTAACACTTAATTGCGATTTAGATTAACATATCCTATGATTTGACCATTGATATGATATGTTTAGAGCAGAGTGAAGTACGCTATAACAAACGGACCAATCATAGAACTGATTTCAATACTACGAGCTCTCTTAGCTTAGTTCTAGAAGCGCATAGCTTATTGTAGCATTTCTCATAGCGTTGTTACATTACTTAGTCAAATAGGTGCTTGCTATAATGCTTGAATTCGGGTGTTAGCGCCGGCGCTTAGCGACTAAGCTAAGGCTGGGACATAGAACAACTAAAGGCGTGAAATAGTTATCTTTTTTCGCTGTAAGAACATACTATCTAGCGTACCTACCACAGCATATTTGATATCAATGCTAAAAAGGTATCAAGAAATAGGCATACAGTGGGGCCAGGATGCGCGACATAGATATGCCATAATACTTTATAATTTGTACATGTGACAGTGGTAATAGCGGGCTACCATTTAGATACCCTGCTTCAAAACAATTTCGAACGTTGATCACCAGTTCTCTCGCCGGTCTTTTAACTAGTAAACTTTTTTTGTTGAAGTTAAAAACTCGGCAAAGATGACTACGCCATAGCCGATTATTTTATTCATACACAGCAACACAGGTCATTTAAATAGGAATGTACAACATAAACTCGAATTTACGATACGTATAAATAACTCGTTAAATTTTTTTTACTAAATATCTTGTATACGATAAGTCTATCATATTCAACACATTTAGTATTAAAATTTCACTTTACATTTTGTAAACTATATTTATTGGGAGGATATTTAAATAACGTTTATAACGCAAATTAATGTAATAATCAACAGTTAACCTTTTAACCATTAAATACTATATTAATATTGCGAATTATTTTTATATATTCTAAACGTCATTATTCTGTTAGCCCTTTTTATCGTCCTCGCAGTCGATTGTTGAACTAAAAGTGGCCAGCTAATTTTTAATTAGTCCGCACCATTGACCTCTAAGTATATATTCCTATTTCTATGGTCCGCACACAATTTGGCTTAGTGTTGCCAGTAAAAAGGTACTTCACTCAGGGATGCCTACAATTTTTATTAAACGTTAGATACATGAAACGTGGTATAATTAAAAACTTATACTATTTTACACCACACCTTAAGACGGACGGAAACTGCAGACGGATACTTATTAAAAAAAAATAAACGTTACATGCAATCTTCGAAGCTAATATAAATATAATGTAAATAGTAACACAAACATTTCGTCAGTAAATGTAAGCGATTTTTTTAGAATATGGACCTTTACATATTTATTTTCTCGATGACAGGTCGACGCCGTTGTAATTTTGTGTTGTTTACGTTAAGGGGCCATATACGCTAAAATACGTCAGCAGTTTAATGTTTTTTTTCATACAAAACAATCATGGATCTTGCTGACAAAAATACACAAGATTAACATGAATATGCTTTATAAGACTAGTGCTTCCAAAAAACGATTCATTTCACTTTGCTTGATAGAAAAAAATCAAAAAGTTAACCCTTTGTTGAAAGCAAAACCCAACTGTCTACTTCAATTGTGAAAATATCGACACCCGATTTAACATAAACATAGATAAGTACTATACCTAAAAGATAAGTGTTTCAGTTTTTATACTTTTTTCAAATTACTTTTATAGTGTCAAAAATAGTGATTTGTCGCTTAAGACGTTTACTTTAGGGCGCAATATTTCATAGTAATCATGGAACGAGGGAATGCGGTGATTGGCTGTTCTGGCTGACTGAGTATGGGGCCTTAAAGTGTCACGTAAATAATATTACCCGACTATGAAGTACTCATAGACGGGTAGTGATGTGCTAGACATAATAAATACTATAGGAGTTATATCGATAAACGTAGGCAACACGATAACAGACCCGTTTTTTTACAAAATGTAATAAACTAAACTGCTATCGGATACTTTTGTACAAATTTATTAACTTCAATATTATGTTTTATATAAGTAAAATATTATGTTTCATTACAAAATGTAACATGTATAAATACTTGATTGATAGTGCCTATTTTTTTATAAAAAAATTAAAATTGAATTCGTAGTTCTCAGAACGTAAAATTTTTACATTACACTAAGATTTTTATAATTTTCATCAAAGTCTTAACTTAGAAGCTGCAGGTTTTAAGCGGAAAGGCACAATTCACGGCTATGCAGATACAAAAACAAAAATCCTAAAAAGTCTTCTACTCTTTTCAGAAATTTTTGAAGTTGTTGAGGTGGAAAATACTTAATAACACAAAAAAAAACTCGAAAACTGAGTAAAATGGCAGAACATACATAAGGAGGATCAAGGGGTGTCCTATATCTGGGGTTCCGCTTGACACAACTTTTTGGAACCGCTTGTATATACAAGTAAGTTGTATATACAAGCCGTCTTATGACGGTAAACAACTTCAGCGTCGAAGTTGTCAAACGATGTCACACGATGTTAATAATAACTTTTTTCAGCTACTACTATTTTTCAAACATACAAATTTTAAACAATTCCCAAAAATATCTGAATTTACTCAAATTATTTGTAAACTTGGAAATTACCAACAGCACTATTACATTGTCACAGACTGAAACTAATGTTCACATTAACCGTAATGACAAGAAACTTTAGACTAGTTGGAATACTCCTTAATTTTAATAATATAATAATCCAGAAAAAATATCGAACAGACCAAATGCTTTAAATGTAAATTATTGAATCTTTAAGACAAGTGTTTTTTAAATATACCTAAAGTGGCAAACAAACATACGGAAGCAATAAATATATGTGCCTGTATTAGTACGTTGCTAAGCAGAAGTTAGAATACTAAGCTAGAAGCATATCGTCGGATGCGGCTTACAGTCACGGCTAACACGGTAACTAGATAATTAAAGTACAATAAGTGAAAGATATCTGGCGCTGGATGTTTTTTGTCAGCCGCAAGCCGGCTGCAAGCCGCGTCTGGTAATATGTTTCCAGCTTAAGAATTATGACATAAATTCTACCTACCTTAACCTCCAAACCAAAACACAAAAAAGAAGAACAAGCTTAACATTATGGAAGCAGAGAAACAATAAATATTTTATTTAAGAAGTTAAACTGCAAGAAACCCTACTCTAATTAGATTAACAAATCGTCGAAGTCCATAAAAAAATGTGCATCATTAAAACCACTTCACAGAATATTGATAAGATCAAAATGAGACCACCACGAAATCAAGACCAGTAAGGTTACTCTTGAATATCGATTTCATGCAAATTGGAAACTTGAATCGAATATGTCATTTTAAGAGTACCTCTTGAACACAGTAATAGCGGATGATTAACATTTAGTCACAACAAAATTCAATGAATCCAATAAATTCATTGTCTATTATAAATTATACTTTAATAATACGCTAGCATTGCGTTCAAGAGTACCTAATGTGACAGATACGATTCCAGTTTCCAATATTGCTTTAATCGAGATTCAAGAGAATACCAAAACATTAAGATTCATTTGTCAAAACATATATTTATTTATATACACAAAATTCCCATCCCCATTCCCATGTTGCTTGCTATTACATCGCGCTTGGATGGATGAACCAATTTTACAAATCCTTTATTTGTTGTGTTATTTTATTGTTAGGAGAAGGTTTGGAAAAAATTGAAAAACAATGCTTTAGTTCATACAACTCGTTGATAGCTGTTAATGTCAAGCGATACGAATTTCGCCAGGTCGATTAGTTAATAGAAAAAACGATAAATTTGTAACCTTTTCATCAATATTCAACCCACACTTCTTACTTAAAGCCAAGCACCTCCCAAAACTGCAGTAATATTATGAAATACGTCACGATAATACTTGTGAGCTTGAATGGTAGCACGATGTTGATGTCGAACATGTGGAACAACGAAAACGAGAGGTTGTTGGTTTCAATCAGTGCCTTAAATGCTCGGGCTTGAGATCGACTGGTTTTATCTACAAATACAAGATTTTTTAACGTTTTTTCTCTTGTTGTTTTTAGGTTTTTTAGAGATTATAGGTCGACTGCTCTCCTTCTAAGCAAATCGTGAGAGAAAATCCTTACGTTGTGTATCACTAATCTGAGACAATCTCTAGAAAGCAAAGTTCAGTTCTACTTTTTGCACGTATACTAGGTGGTAGAGTCCTGCAACGACCCGGACATACAGGCACCACCGCCTTACCTATTCCTTCCGTGAAATGACAGTGCCCGTTATTGTCCCGTTAAAAAAATGTCGACGCGCACAAATACCACTTGTATGGTTCATGTGAATAAAGAATATTCTGATTCTGATTCTTCTGATTCTGTCGTGTTTCGGTTGGAGGGTAGGGTAGCCGGTTTACTTACGCAGGAGGCTGACCATCCTAGCCTCAGGTTGACAACGCACCATTAGGTACCACATTTGTTGTCTATAGGCGACGGCATTTCTTACCATCAGGAAATCAGTCTGCTTGTTGTCTCCCTATAACATAAAAAAAAAAATTCAATGAGGCGATATTGCACAATTTTGCAGGGGTTTGTAGCTCATTTAGTGCTGATTAATGTTGGAATATTGAATTTAGTTTCATTAAAAAATAACTACTAATTGTATACTAATCAAGCAGAGTCATACCTCCCGAATGAAGCAGAATCACAATTTTTTTGCTGATAATAAATGTTCATTAAGTCCTGATTGGATGCTGCAAAATTGGCCTTAGTGCTTACATTGTTTAAGTATATTTTCAGTTAAGTTGCAGTAACATAATTATTGCATCACTACTACCGAAATAAGTGAATGTTTAAAAAAAACAATCATTACCCTATCTAAAAATAACAGTATATCAATTTTTTTATGGATCTGTAAATTTGTTTTGCAGCATTTAATCATTACTAAAAATTTAATGATTCTGCCTAATTTGGAAGGCTAATCACCACTTACTCAATATAAGTTTTTCTTACTTTTGGTTAAGCTATTTGAGCACTAAACTCAATTTTGCAATTCTAATGGAGCAACAATTTCAAGTACTAAATGAGCACAAATTCCCTGCAAAACTTGAGTGCTTCGTCCAAATTTAACAGACGATTAAGCGACAACTCACCTAATTAAGGACCACCGCTTTACCTTTGCCTGTCGTCGTTAATGACGAAAGAGTTAAACAATAATTCAAAAAAATATTTAAGAGACAGTACAGTACTTATACCTATCTCAATGTCATAACTATAACATTAACGTGCAAATACTATTTATTTACAGTTTTATAATAAATCATAATCATCATCCAGAATGAATCCAGCTTCAATCCGCCTTCCTAAGTAGGATCTCTCAGATCCTCTTTCCAATTTTCAAGCCTCCGTTTCTTTTTTTCTGGTTCCTTTTCGAATAATAATTAATACATGATACGCGAAGTCGAATCAAACTCAACGTATGTTAATATATGTATATATATGTATGTGTATTTATATAGCCTAAAAATCTTTTATATTTGTTTCTTATTATTATTCGATTTGTACCAGAAACCCAATTTTAATCTTGTCTATTTATTTTCAAATTACAAATTCAAAACATTACGGTTACAAACATTCGATCAATTAAAAAAGAATTCGAAAGAAAATTATTCCGTGTGTCTGTATGTTTGTTGAAAAGTTATTTACCTAGAACTTTTCCATATAGAATAGTAGTTATACGTTCTCTTATCATATTTGTCTCTTTTTTAATTTGATCAGCAAAAAAACATGGAGCAAAGATGGACATCCATTCAAAAGTCAGCCAAACCAAGTCAAGACACAGTGTTGGCAAGTGTAACTGTAAAACATCAACAAAATACAACTATTAGTATAAAGAATTACAAAATGAAAACTGATCTAGAATGAAAAACTGATCTAGAATGGTTATACACTCATTATTTTATTACAAGCACAGAGGATATGTTAAAAAGGTAGCATGCATTTTTGGGAGACATGTCCCTACATGTCCAGGATGCCTCTGCTGTTTCTTAGTTTATTTAAATGTTTGAAACATTTAAATAAATTAAGAAACAGCAAGGGCATCTTACGTCGTCACGATAGAAGAAGTAGAATGGGTGATAAGAACAGTGAAAAATGTCGGTTATAAAATGTCATTGATACTTCTCTGAGCTTCAGTGTTAAAATTAAACTTGCTATTAAAAATAATTTAAATCTTGGTGTTTATGAGACTGAAATTTTGAAGTAAATTTCCAATACATTTTAATGGGTGCTGTACTTCCCTGCTACTTTTAGAAATCGTTCATGTCAAGAATATCGGCAATTATTCCTTTACGATAGGCATTTCTGGTGGTTGCATCGCAGGTATGCAATTAGTCTCGCAAAACAATAGAATTTGTAGCGTAGAGATTCCGATAAACTCACTTTATGAGAGGTCAGGCCCCTATCCCAGGTTGGCACTGCCAGTATGACAGCGTTGCAGTTCATAAACTAAGTATAAGATTTGCCATCAGGGCTTTGCAGTTTGCGCCCTAGTATAGATACACCCTTTAAGATGGGCATTCTATTTTCTAATAATACACGTTATGAGAGAATGATGTCGGCTTTAGGTATAAACCAACATCTTACTACAAAGCCTTCAAGTTTTTTTTGTAAAGTTAGGAATGAACCCCGTATTGAAAGCCTTAGCTAAATCATGAAATGTTGCCAGATCTCATCTCACTCATAGAAGCATGAAGCCATAGACTACTACCAGAGGTTACACTACTAACAAAGAACTGGTGTCATTTTCAAATATTGCTGACTCACTCTAGTGTACTGTCCTCTCTTTAAGAGTCTTGTGAAGTTAATTAACATAGTCAAAGTGAGAGAAAAGCCAGTACATTAGAGCGAGACAGCAAACTTTAAAAAGGACATCAATTCTTCCTTCGGTGTGTAACCTTCAGTAGTCTATAGTTTCACGGACATGAAATAGGGCTACGTTAGTTCGGTTACCAGGCAATCACTGATATTTTTTAACATTCAATAAAAATATCTTAGCAACGATATTCTAGTACGCCTATCTCTATCTGTATTTATCCTATATGAACAGTAGTACTATTTACATTACGCGCTTCGGCTATATTTTAAAGATATCTATGTATAGTGTTGTTATTGCATAATTAATAATTTCGCTTAAATTTAGATTAGATCAGCCAATTTAAAAATAAAAGTATAAAGTGTAAAAAGCGTTAAGCCGAAGCGCATAATTAAAATAGTAGTACTATACTTTCTGTACATGTTATTGAAATTGGCCGTAAATCTACAATTTCATTGCTTTCATATGTCAGTGAACAACTTACTAGTCTCCTGATAGTAAGAGACAATTACCCTACCTTGCAAACCGGAACATGTCAGAGTCCTGCCACCATAATTGGCGGCAGGAATAGGCAAGGCGGTGGATCCCTAATAGGGCAAGTTGCTGCACAGCATTCTACCACCAGTTTTCATGTTTTTGCTGTACTCTCCCCTTATGAGCTACGTGGCAGAAAGGCAGGTGGTCTATTATTTTTTTACTGTAAAAAAACTCACCTCGGTCGTGACGTTTACAAATATTTTTTCCAGCTTATGTAAAGAGAAGACAAATATTTTTAAAATGTGGTATAGCAACTGAAATTAAGAAAAGGTTATTATTATCAATATTACTAACTTAACATATGACATGTTATTAGTTATATGCTTAGAATTTAACTAATAATCTAACATAGGATATCCATAGTTTACTTGTACATGAATGATATATTTATAGTAATAATAATTAAAATATTACTAATTAAAACATGTTTCTAGCATATAGGGTGCCAGAGAGGAAAACCAATCTCCATTTCCGTATGTTGCCTCTGCTTCAGGACTTTGAACCAGACTCAACCATTTCAATACAACGACTGTTGGATCCAATGCCGTTGAATGTCAGGTTTAATTTAAATTAAATGTCTGATGATTGAGCATCTTTTCTCTGAACTTATTGTGACTACGCCCACCGTTGAATAAATCCACTGGAAACTCAATTCCCGACATTTCCTTCACAAATCATGTCTCTCATGAAGAGAAGGTTGGAATTTCACCCATAAGTACCTAGGACCATCGGTAATTAGGAGGAGTTTGGAATAAATGGTTCTGGAGTTTTACAGTGTTTAAGTTCTTGAAATCAGTTCACATATGACGGAGAAATCGATTAACATACACAAAAATATACGACTTTAAATATAGGAGTCGATCCTCCTATATTTAAAGTCGGTCGCTCAAGCATAATATATCAGCCGTAATAAGTTTGGGCCGTATACTAGATACACTAGAGACGAGCCCTATTGCTCATACCATGCTCATCAAAATTAACCGCTCCTGTAGTCCGGATCCGCTAAGTAGAATTTATTGCTCAACCTGGAATCTCGTAAGTACGCTAAGCTGGTTAGTACCTAGAAGAATGGATGGAAGAGTGCTGTGCAGTAACTTGTCCACCTTACCTATTCCTGCTGCCGTAATGGCAATGTCACGTTTCGGTCAGGAGGAAGGGTAGTCAGTTTTTTTGCACAACAGGGCCGACATCCCGGCAGTAAAGTACCTATTTGGTGTATGAAGGAGAACCGTGAGTTTTATCGCTATTTACTCACATCAAAAATGATGTTAGGTAAGTCCTTATATATGAAATTGGCGTTTTTATTCAGCTAGCTACAATTAGCATTTAGCAACTTATACAACTATTTCCACGTATTTATGTTTTGTAATAAGTTATTCATTAGATTTTTTCTGTTGGCGTCGGTCAGTATACAAAATGGAAAACTTGAAATGTCGCGTTATTTATGAGTTCCACTACTGGTGCCACAGTGCCGCTAATACGGATCTAAGCGGTAATGATGTGTATAGGTGTGGTGTCGCAAAATCAAGTACAGTTCGTTTTTGGTTCCAACGTTTTCGTTCTTGAAATTTTGACCTGCAGAACAAGCTACGTAGATGGCCCACGTTGACAATTAAGAATTGGAGGATATTGTGGAAGCAAATCTATCGCAAACCACGCCCGAGTTATGAGAATAGAGTAAAGACATAGACTGCTAGCAATATAGAAGGGTTTTTAATTCAAGTCATTACCTGTGGTGGAAAGTGGATTTTTACGATAATCGAAAGATCTCATCGCTATGGTTATACTGTAGCAAGCTAGCCAAATCCTGACCAAGTAACAATTGGCCAAATAAAATTACTTGTAAGCGCTTAGCGGAATAGTGCCAGTGTCGTTCATTACAGCTTTCTCAAATTTGACCAGACGATTATGGCACGCATCTATTGTCAGCAATCAAACCGTTATAAGCCGTGATGGAAAAGTTAGATGCTAAACAAACGGGGTTGGTTTGGGCTGAGCACTCTGCTAGGCCCAAAAAAGTCCGGTGAAGTTGTAAAAACCTTAACGTTAGCAACATATTAGCCATTCAAAAAAACCGGGACTGGTCAAACCCTCTACGCCACTACCGCTTCATAACAACGTTAGGCTATACATTGTATAACAGACGACTAAAAATTAGAAGAGCTTCATTTAGAAAGTAAAAGACTTTTACAATACTTCCCGGACATTGATCCATCAGATTGCAATGAAAAAAATTAACTAAAGAAGTCAGTCCACACCGCTTTAAATAATTTTATTGATTGATTTTGTACTTTACACACTTTGATAAAATAAATATATCAAAAAATATTAAGTAAGAAGTTTAAGATTTTATTGATTGATTTTGTACTTTACACACTTTGATAAAATAAATATATCAAAAAATATTAAGTAAGAAGTTTAAGATTTTATTGATTGATTTTGTACTTTACTCACTTTGATAAAATAAATATATCAAAAAATATTAAGTAAGAAGTTTAAGATTTTATTGATTGATTTTGTACTTTACACACTTTGATAAAATAAATATATTAAATATACAAAACGCCAATATCGTATGTAAGGACCTAATGATATGAAATGTAAAGAACCATTTTATTTTACCTGCCATTTCATTGCCTTGTTAAGACATTTATTAGCTTTTATCAATAAAAAATACGCGTTCATCAACTGCCCCATTTTCAAGTCATCGTTGTCATTGATTGGTTGTCGAGGCAAAGAGGAAACGGTTGTGATTTTTCTAACCTTTGTATAGCTTTTTTTCTTCAAATGACTAAGAAGAAATTTAACTCTTAGAAGCATTATCCATAATAAATACGCCAAGAATGGTCGATCCAATAAGGGTGGTATTTTGCTAAGAACAACGAACATAAATGAAATGTAACTTTTGTCAATACACAAAAAAATTGTAAATGTAACTGTAAGGGCAAATGATATTATGAAGAAAATTATAGAGATTTTTGCCGTTACAGGTCTGAAACCTATTATCGTGTTAAATTGAGTTAACTCATTAAAATAATAAATTAAATTATTCTGAACTAAATGCGTTGTTAACTCATAAATCTTTATTTCAAATACGAAAAGCAAGTAGTTGTATTTTTTGCTAAGCACAAAACATATAATGAAAAATATCTGTAATACTTGAAATAAAATATAGTAATAACGAGCTATCCTTAAAAAAGTTTTATTGAAGTCATTTAAAATTGGCGAGCGGTAAAAACCAAATATAAGCTGTATCAACTTGAAAGCTTTACTAATAGGATCTACGAAATAAGGAGTTTCTTTCATATACGAATCGACTAGAGTCACTGGTGGTGACATTTTTATAACGCCACGTGCACAGTGATGAAACTAATACTCGTAACTAAAAATTTTTATGTCGTTTCAACTAGAATACAGAAAAATAATAGAGGTGGCATAATAAAAGTAAGTAATCCAACACTAATGTAAATTTTACTACGAAATAAAAAAGTGAATGGCGAAGTTGGACTTGTTTTTTTTTTACTTTTTTTTAGATTTCCCCGTGTTGGTCCGGGCTCCTTTGCAGAATAGACCATCTGCCTTTCTTGCCAGGCAGCTCGTAAAAGGCGAGCAAAGGCTTATCGTCGCTAACACCGTAACATCTGACTAGGTGGTAGAGTTTCGCAGCGACTCGCCCGGATTGGTACCACTGCCTTACCTACTCCAGCCGCCATAACGTCATGACGTGTTCCGGTCCGGAGGGTAAGGTAGCCGGTGAACTTACTTTTGCTCGAGGCCTAACATCCTGACCTCAGGTTGGCAGCGCATAATTAACATCTTTGGTGTCTCTAGGCGGCGTGAATTTCTTACCATCAGGAAATCCGCCAGCTTGTTTGCCTTCCTATAACATAAAAAAAAAGTTAAACAAAATATAAATTAAAAACAAACTCAAACGAATACTACTACCCTTGTTTTGCCGAGCAGTGCAATTACATTAAGGTAAGATCAAGAGTTTAGAATTTTGATTTCATATTTATAGGATGTGATGACACATATTCAATAATTGCTATTGAATTTCACGTATACAAAAAGATGATCACCTTTACGATGATTAGGGAAACAGGCTGTTGTGACCAATAGGAATGTCATTGTAACCATTGAGATATATTAATTACTACGTAGTTATAATAACTCAATGAGTGTAACAACAAAACTCTCTTTGGACCGCTTACACATTCCTGAGTTAAGTTTTAGTACAGTCGTTGCAATTCATGAAGGCGCGCGAGCTTTACTATTATAAATCTACTAATTTATAAATGGTAAAATTGTTGGCCTAAAACTGTTGAGCTTACACAAACTATTTTTTATGCTTAGTGCTAACCATACCGATTTCGCTTTCACGCAAACTTTGACACGATATATTATATAAAATATACGTGTTTACCAAAAGTAAATCCCAGACCTCTTTGTGAGTTACAAGAACTATACCTGGATGACCAAGCTTAGCACGGTAGTTTTGATTTTTGGTAAATCTACGTTTTTGAGAGAATACAGAGAATTATTACAAAAAATATTCTTATTTATTAACTACATTTCTTATTTCCGACGTTTATGAATTTAAAACGAATAAAAAGCATATTCAAATTTATATGTTAAAATGTCTGAACTATGTCGGTTACTCTCGTTCTCTCGCGGATCACCGAATTACGGATCATATCTCGCAGAGAAACACCGAGCATAGCTCTCTCCATAGCACGCTGAGCTTATTTAAGGGGACCACATTTAACAGCCAATTCTCAGTTCCATATGTCATCACTGGTAACACACACTGGTCGAAGACTTTTGACTTTAGGCTCTGCGGTAATTTGGACAAGAAGATACCCTTTAGCTTCCCGAACGCTGCCTACTAAATTAGGCCTTTCACATCAGGCCTATACGGCATCTTACACGCAACATTTAAAAAGTATTATTGCATAATATTACGGTGAGGTTTAAGAGGAGAAACCCACGTTGTCCAAATTTCTGCTAAAATATACAAGTTCATGACAGTTTGTTCGGTCATGTGGGATAAGATTCAGATAAGATATTGTCAAAGCAGATAATTTAGTAGAGCTAGTGTTTGTATGAAGAGGGTAATGGTGTGGAGGAAGCCAGACATATCTTCAAGGGTCGAGACATTTGGCACTCGATACTCTTTGCCAACCCTTAAGGGACTTGGCATGAATATGTATGAAGATCAAAAATTTATACAAACCTCCGACAAACCTACAAACAATCTGGATCACGTTAGCTTTCTTATACAAAAAAAGTGTGTGTACTCATGTATGCACGAGTACACACACTTTTTTTATATATTCAATCCAAATATACCAAATAATAACACAACGCATACATACATAAACGTACATAAATAGCATGCAACAATAATTAAAAATCATAAAATATAATTAAAAATAAAAAGGTTCGCAACTAACTTCAGGGTGTTGCTTTTGACTGTCACATTTATTTGTCGGTGTGCGCGCGCATCGTAAAAATTCACTTTCATCATTTTTTCCAATCGCGGCAAAAGAAGTATAACTTCAAAAAATCGTATTAAAATCGGTCCATCCGTTCAAAAGTTATGATGCCACAGACAGACACACACACCCGCAACTTATGATACCCCTCGTTTTCCTTTGAGAATTATTTAAAATATATTGTTCCTTATCCATTACAATTATATTACTTGATGTGTTTTGAAATCGACACCCATATACAATACTATTAATTATTTATTTATGAACTCCTTGTAATAGATATTTAATTTTGTTTTAACAATGTTATGCAGATCTAGATACTCTACGTTATTGAAACTCTATTTTTGTTTGGAATTAAATAAATTCATTTTTTAATATTTACTCGTCCCCGATATTTAACTATAAATGTTTAGTAATTAAATGGCTACCATTTAATTACTAAACATAGACTAAAGTTATCCAAGGTATTTGACATTATGGTTTTTATAGCACTGTGATACAGACTGTAATATTAAGGTATTGGAGTACCTTAGTCTATGTTTATTATTAATGCGATACGAGTCTTATGGCTACGAGTTGGTGAGTCTAAGCCATCTCACTAATCCGCTTTTCTCAATAGTAGTTTCCTTTATTCAAATATTTCACTGGCAAGTATAACATTTTCAAATTATTTGACAATAGTTATTTTTGTCATTTCAATATCTTTGTATATATAATTCTTCTGTGAATGTGTATGTCACTGAACTCCTTCTAGACGACTGGACCGATGTTGATGAAACTTTTTGTGTGTGTTCAGGGGAATTCGAGAATGATATAGATTAACAATTTGGTTTCCTGGAAAATGTTTTTTTAATTAATTTGTTAATAATAGGTAGTTGTTGATTTTGAATTGTTTCACATCGGATCCGACAGACTGCGCTACTGTCGAAGCATTAATGTCAAGCGATAGGAAGTTTGTTGTTGTTCGTTATTCTCGTTAAAATTCGAAAAAGGATGTACCGAATTGGCTAATTTTGGTTTGAATTATTTGTTCAAGTCCAGGTAAGGTTTAGAAGATAATAAAAAGAAAAAGTGTGAGGTAACTAGTTAAAACAACCTTTTTTTTTTCATACATACTAAACTGTAAGTTATTAACAGGATTTACAATAAAGTTACTATTTTATGTAGTTACGTATTATAATTCAAAATTCAAACAGTTTCGTGCAAATTATTCATCTCCATCATAAATAACATTCCATCATCCATCATAACTAACTACATAAACAATGCCTTTAAATATACTATTGTTCTGTGCTTTATTTCCGTCTTTATTCCATCTTAAAACAAACTTATATTTACTATTTTTTCCTTATGCTTATATCTTTCAATTAATTATTCCTCATGCCGCAAGCAGAACAAGGTCAGACTTTAAGCTATGTTGTAAACCAAAATAGTGTGATTAATAAACACGGGGTAAATTACTCCGATGTTCAACATGGTATCGTAGCCTTAATTACAATGTGATAGAGACTATAATTTAAACTCAATTTTACTCCGACCATAATGTTTAATAATGAGACGGCAATTTTTTTGGTATCTTGGCCTAAATTAAAATAAGAAATTCAAAATGTTCTCTAAAAAAATGTCCTTAAAAAAATTGTGTGTGTACTTATGTGCACGCGTTAGAAGTTATACTTCTTCGGCATAATAAGATAAAAATCTTTTTAAAAATTGTATCTTTTGCCTTATTTTACATTTGTAGACAAAATGACACTAACCATAGAAATAAAGAAATATTGTGAATACAGTTGTCAGTTCTCACGCAAACATACGTAGATGTCCTTACGTTTACTTAGTTGGTACCTTTTTTTGAAAAACTAAAATGTTATCTATAGCTAACTTCATCATGTCGGTTTTTCGTGACGGTGTGCGCGCGCATCGTAAAAATTTACCCTCATCATTTTTTCCTAACGCGCCAAAAGAAGTATAACTTCAAAAACGAAAACAACTTTGAATTTTAAAAATCAATATCGAGGATGAGTACAAGTTATTCTTAAGAAATAAATGTGTTCAATTTAGTTAGAAGATCAAAGTGATTACAAGTCGAAGAGTGGGGGATAATATGAATAAGAAGGCACACAATCAGCACCTACATCCGATTGTTATATACTTATTCATCAATTTAGTATTTGGGTTTGATCTCTATTTACTTCCTTTAAGATTATTTGTATCGATTTTGACGTAAAAAAGAGGATGCTCTCAGTTAAACTGTACTTTTTTTTGTATATATGTTATCCGATTGCTTGGCCTAAAGCCAACCGATTTTTATGGTTCCTTTTTAAAAAGATTCCTTGGTGGTCCCATATTAAATTTATGATGATACGTTCATTTTTTTATTCATTAAATTGAACGAAATTTTATGCATTATTATGTGCAACTCAAGAACTGCTATTATATTACTAAAATTTATGTGAGACCATTTCTTAATCATTTGCTATATTTCGGAAAAGGAAATATCAAATCACGACGTGGTACTTTCTAACGAAAATAGTTGTAGTTATATTTTGCAGTTTTACTGCGCTTAATTATTTGGTAAGTAAATGTTTTACTCGAAAAGCAGCATAGAGTCTTCGCCTTAAAGATTCGGTATGGCTCTCGACATTTTAAACATATGGAACTTTGGGACATACGAGTATGTATTTATATAAATACTTCCGAATATTCATATTTTAAATGAAGAAACACTTGTACTATTTTACGTATGACAACGATGATACTGTGATATTTAATAATATAAACTTTGGGACATTTTACCAGTATATGGGATAGACTGTGGTCAGCGCGTTCATTTTCCATCCTCAAACATGGTTTGGGAATTGGGTCTTAACTGAGACACACTTTTGTGAGAAACGTAACGAGAGCATAAAAACGAATGCGATTGTGTATCACACATCGCTTACGGACCTTGTGGAACCTGTTACTCAAACCATGTTCAATAACAAACCTTGGGTATTCCAACAAGATTCTACGCCAGCCCAAGGAGCGAGAAGCACGTAAGACTGACAGCACATGAAATTAACTTCATCCGCCACGAAGACTGGCCCTGTTGCAGTCCAGACTTGAATCCGTTGGATTACAAAACATGGCAACACTTGGAGCAGAAGGCCTACTAAAACCACATCTCAATTTGGAGTCACTCAAAGCATCCCTGACTAAAGCAGCCGCCGATATTGACATGGACCTCGTGCATGCTGATGTAGACGACTGGCCGCGAAGGTTGAAGGCTTGTATTGAAAAATGCGGGGGCTCATTTTGAGTAAATTAATTAACATAGGAAGACGTTTTAGTCCGTTCATTTTGATAAATAAATGATTTCTCTAAAAACAGGCGACTATTATTTAACAATAAACATGTGACAGAACTTATGACCCGACTAAGTATAAACGAACTATGTGTTGATGGTAAATCTTAATATATATAAATCTCGTGTCACAATGTTTGTCCTCAATGGACTCCTAAGCCACTTAACCGATTATAATAAAATTCGCACACCTTGTGCAGTTCGATCCAACTTGAAAGATAGGATAGCTTATATCTCAATTTATGGTAAAAAAAATTACCATCCGAGCGAAGCCGGAACGGGGAGCTAGTAATCATAATAAGGTCAAATGTTTTACCTTATTATGATTATTTACACAACACAACTGGTGATATAATGCTTTACAAAAATTAGACCGATTTAAGATTTATCGCCTTATCTAGTGTTGCAATAATGACAGTATTGACACTATCGTCTTCCGTTCCCAAGCGTAAAGTAAGCCTAACAGCCCAAAAAACCGCCTCGATTAAATTTTAAATATTTTTATTATTCCTTTTTTAAATTGCCATAACCCATCAAACAACCACACCCCATTCAACTGTCAACTAGGTGTCAAACTATCGCTCAAAATTCCCCCCAATATTCGAGACAAATTGCGTAACGTTACAAAAATTGAAACCTCAACAAATCGATGTTTAGTGGTGTAAGAACCATTAATCAAAGGTATTGCCCTTCTAGACGACGAGGAAATATTAAAGCTATATCGTAAATATAAGCTGGACAAAAGGTTCGCAGATAAATGTCGCATAGGTGATTAATAACCACCCGATAGGCGAAGAAATCGTTACATTATATAATAAAAAATGGGTTTTTCCGAATTTCTAATAAAAAAATGTTGCTCGGCATTGGATATGTGCCCGATTGGCGATAGGCTTGCCACCTATCACATTGTGTCTTAGGCTAGTCGTGGGTGCCTGGTAGTGCCTCTGCCTACCTCTTCGGGGATATGGGCGTAAATATTCTTTTTTTTTCTTTAAAAAATGTTTTGAGGGTTCCGTGGTTGAAATAAGAATCGCTTTAATGTCTTATTTTTTTTAATATAGCGATGAAGCAGACGGTACTCCTAATAGTTAGAAACACCTTAGATGTTACCCGTGCGTATCGTAAGTCTAAACTGGACCAAAAATATGGCAGATCAATGTCCAGCAAGTGATTATCGATTAGTCAACTCTGATGGTCCAAGAAATCTTCTTGTTTTTGAGAAAAAGTTTTTTTACATATGATCTAATGACCAGGATCTTAGTCCACGTTTTCAATAAACGTATTCTTCAGCACGGAACACCGTCGTAGCGAGGACTGACGCTATTTTGGAAGAAATAATAAGGTGGTGGTGAAAGTTCGTGTGAGCTGCGACCCAGCACTCTACTTAGTGACATACGGCCAATGTTAATAATATTTCTCTAAAGATGGATTTCAAGCAATCTAGATAGCTCCGTATCCGCCGGCCTATCCTGTACTTAATTGCCATATTTATCCTGTCCGCAGATATGTTATTAGCAAGCGATAACATAAAAATGGATCAAAATATCAATCTTGGACAGCAAGATTTGGATTAGGATTGATTATTAATATTGGCCGTTAGTGAATTGAAGTACCTAGTAGTTTTTTTGTCTCTCGCTCCGCTTCTCTGACTTCAAGTCATGCTTTAGGTTTTTAGGGTTGCCAACCATACTTTATAATAACGTATCCTACAATATTTTTGGTAATTATACTTTAAACATTTTCTCAAAAATGAAGTATGTGAAAATACTTTGCTTTTTATTACTTTCAATACCCAGTTTCTAAAATAAGGTTAAATTTGAACATTTTGAAATGATTATATCGCAAAAGTGAAATTAGTAGTCAGATTAAATTTATAATGGGCTATTAATGTTCCAAATCAATAAAACTTAGAGATCCAAAGAAAATAAAGTAGTAATGAAAATATTTTCAGAAAAATGGCAGTATCCATAAACGGTAATTTTTACCTACTTTAAAATGCATGTGATAGCTTACTTAAAAAAATCAAAGGGTTGCACACTGGGACTGCCGGCAAAAGTTGAATATATTCACGACTAGCTTCCGCCCGCGACTCCGTCCGCGTGGATGTCGGTCTAAAACTGAAAAATTAAGATTTTTTTTTTATTCTACGTATTTTTTCAGGATAAAAAGTATCCCATTTTATGCCCAGGATAATAAGTTATAATTATATCAAGTTTCATCGAAATCGAACCGTTAGTTTTCACGTGATGCCTGAACATACAGACAGACAGACAAACATTTTTAATCACATATTTGTACAGTAACACCCCCTGCTATTTATTTTTTCAATATTTTCAATGTACAGAATTGACCCTTCTACAGATTCATTATATGTATAGATTTGCATATTTGATATTTTGGAATAGATAAGCAATAATTTTGCACGTATTGCTCTAATAACACTGGTCAACAAAAAACATTTTTTAAATGTATCAAGAAAAATTGTGGCTGATTCTGTTTGAAATAAGATCAAGTTGAGCAAAATTAGCAGTTTTTAACTTTGGATACTAATAGTTTTGTTGTAATATGATTTTTTTTGTTACAAATAATTTTAATAAAAAATAAAATATTATCAAAGTTTCAATATTAATATAAGACGTTTTCGCATGATTTTCTCTTGTATTTTACATCAGAAGCGTCCCTCTGTAATCCCCAACAAATAACAATAATCTGTTAGCATAGTTAGACTTCATTTTCCCTAATATCGTTTTCCTAGTGCAAAAATGTCTTGGTGGAAAAAGTCTAAACATTAATGCAGAAAATGTATTTTTAAAGACATATTGCAGCCTAATGCTTTATGATTCTCTAAAAGTTCCTCGACAATAGTTTTATGGTCATTTGATCGGTGATTTTCAAGAACATTTTCAGTGGTTTTTATAAATGATGTTCAAGCTGGTTTTTCCAGATATTTATATGTGATATTTATACATGATATTTTATGGCTAGCCTGATTTGAGGACCTTAACAAATACCCTCTTTAATCTTGGGGTCACTGATTTTAAAGTTGTTTCTTTTAGGTATTGAATTCCAGAGCCAGTTTCATCTATCGCTTTTACAAAGTTTTTCATCAGTCCAAGTTTCATATGGAGAGGTGGTATAAATATATGTTTAGGTTGAAGAATGTTTAGCATTTATTATTCCTGGAAAATGCGATCTTTTTTCGGGCTAATTTTTCTTAACATAATGGTTCTTACTATCCCTACTATCCCATTAACAATGAAAACCACAAAATTTTGTACACCCAAGTTGCAATCCCAATAAAAAGGCAACAACTTTTAAATCCCCCTCAAATTTTCCACCTAAGTTTGTCATATTAGATCTTCTCTAAAAGAAATTTCCTTGTTTAGGATAGGATTATTTGATTATTTCATAGGATTCCTTCATGTTAGCACCATAACCTACCGGTACAGAGGGAAGATTATTACCATTGTGTAACACAAAAGCTAACCCTATCCAAATTAATATACATATGATTTTGTGGAAAGGTTAGGTAGATATTTCGAAATTCATGATTACTTTTCTTGTTACAAAACTTTGTTGATCAGTGTAATTTGCATAAAGTACTATTAATGTAAAGTAAACTATTCTTTTAATTGATTTTATTCGAGAAGATAAAAAAAAATGTCCTGACACGAGTTTAACATTTTTTACCCGTCACAAAAAGTGCACAAACCGCTTAAAAAGTTTTCACATCAATAATAGTTCGTAATTTACTTTTCGTTGCCACTACTTCAGCTTTCACTGGAAAAGTATTTTCAGTATTTAATCTTAAGTGACGAAAAGAGCGAAGCAGACATTTAAAAAAAATATTTAAAAACGTTTTTTTTCTTTATTTACACATTGGCTATCTAAGTTTTGAAAGAATTAAGCATGCATAAGCAAATATGTGTTTAGGGAAATTAAGAGATCAAATTTAAAAAAAATACCCTTTTTTTCTATAAAATACTATTCTTCTTTCCTATTGGTCCGCATTATATCGTTTTTTCGTCAAAAATAGTAAGCATCCATATTCATTCTGACATTGTAAACTAATTGCAATTATAACATATTTTGGTAGAAAGATAAATGTGAACGCTACTACAAGTATTACCTTCTGCATAAGTAAAAGGCAAAAATGATGGACTGACGTGTCGACGCCCATGCGTTTAAAGGTTATCTAAGACTTTTCTAAAATTTTACTTACTTATAACGTCAGCAACTACTAAGGATGTGGTCATTTTTGTGTAAAATTTCGTATAAAATGTGTACTTAAAATATAACGAGATATGTATTTCAACAATTCAATCTTCAAAGAAATGAAGTAGGGGATAAAATTTGTAGAAGACATCGTATAAATTGAGTACGGCAAAAATAATGAGTCAATATTAATTATAACAATAATAATATTGCATACTTTTGCAAAATTCGACGAATAAATTGAAAAATAAGGGATGAACATTTAAATAACCGCACAGCCCAAACACATAAGACCAGAAATTTTAAATTTCGCTCACGTATTCGTCTTATGACAAGGATTCACTAAGGATGTTTGCAAAATTCAATCCCTGAGGTCAATAGAGTCAAAAAAATGTACAAACATTTTTACTCCTTAGACATGTTTGCATATCATTTCGTTGAGGTCCGCAAAAATAATGAGTGACCTATTTCAACGTTTCTCAATATAAGAAGAAAGACCTGAAACGTGGTAAGAGGGTAAAATAGGGGATGAACGTTAATATGAAACTTTTTGCTCCCTCGAAATTGAATACATAAAAAACAACAGGTTGTTTATTTAAGTTTTTTTTTTAATTTAACCTATATTAGAGAAAACTCTTTTTAAAGCCCGTAGAGCTACAAACCTAATACTTTATGCATAACATATTATAAATATATCATATTTGTATAAACCTTTTGTATAAGTTGAGTTAGTAAAAAGAGACTAATGTCTGCACTAGGATATCTTGTGGTAGCAAATCATCAGGCCCCACTTCAGATCACGGTTACTATAGTATTCCTTTGCATTCGTGATAGAGACACAGAAAATAATAATAATAACTCAATAAACAAAAAGAGCGTACTCATTCCTTAAAGGTCGGCAACGCATCTGAAATACTCCTGGTGTTGCGGATGTCCGTGGGCGGCGGTGATCACTTTCCATCAGGTGACCCTCGTTTGCCTCCTCTTGTATAAAAAAAACTATTTTATAAACATTGATTCTGATTTGTCATACGTATTTGGAAAGGCGCCAACAAAATCGCATTTCATTTTTAGGGCCCGTTACTAAGTGGCACGTAGATCGACTGAACTTTTCGTTCTACTTATGGGCTGGCGTTCTATGTTTCCGTGTTTTTGAAGCTTTTACAAACATGACTCTAAATATAAAAAAAATAATAACAACGTTTTTTTAATCTTTTAAAAGTAATTCTATTTAAAAATTAGATTAGACTTTGATGAATAACATAAGCTACTTGTTATCCCAAAATCTCAGTGAGAAACGTGGAAAAACTAAATAACTTAAAAATGCGGTTACGGCTAGTATTTCATCTCACTACATAGTATAAAACAAAGTCGCGTTTTCTGTCCCTATGTCCTTTGTATGCTTAATCTTTAAAACTACGCAACTGATTTTGATGCGGTTTTTTTGTTAGATAAAATAATTAAAGAGGAAGGTTTATATGTACATTTCATAACCAAAAAAAATACTTAAATTCTATGCCTAGCTGTAGTCATACTTTTGTCTTATTGGATGCAGAAGTTACTGAAGTAAAAACTATTATCGCAAACTTAAAATCGAACAGTGCTCCTGGATGGGACAATATTGGTACCAGATACCTTAAATTTATAAATCAAGAAATTGCTCCAATTGTTACGCACTTAACGAACTTGTGTTTTAAGACTGGTATATTCCCTGATTCACTAAAAAAATCTATTATAACTCCCGTCTTTAAGAATGGAGATAAAGACGATATTAATAACTATAGGCCTATCTCAGTTCTACCTGCTTTGTCAAAAATATTAGAAAAAATACTAAATGATAGATTACTAAAATATTTAACTAAATTTAAAATATTATCAGAATCACAATTTGGATTTAGACAAGGAATATCAACAGAAGATGCCGTTATTTCTCTAAGCTCATTAATTACTGAACAACTTGACAAGGGAAATAAGTGCTTAACAACTTTTTTGGACATAAAAAAGGCGTTTGATACTGTTTCTTTGCCTATTCTTGAGCACAAGTTAGAAAAAATAGGAATTAGAGGCATTCAACTAGCTATTCTGAAAGATTATATTTCTAATAGAAGACAAAGAGTTAAGCTTGATGAATATTTTAGTGAGGACATCAAAATCTCATGTGGAGTTCCTCAAGGTAGCGTCCTTGGACCTACCTTATTTCTCATTTACATAAATGATATGTGCAACATGAAAATCGGAAATGCAAGGATGTTCTCATATGCTGATGATACTGCCATAGTTTTCTTTGGATCAAACTGGCATCAAGTTAAGAACTGCACTGAAAAGGGCTTAAAGATGGTTGAGAAGTGGCTAAGTAATAACTTACTTAACTTAAATGCTATAAAAACAAAGTATATTTGCTTCTCTATTAAAAATAGTACACAACCCAAACGTGACTTCTCTATTAAAATACATTCTTGCAACACAATCTCTGACAGTGCATGTGACTGTCCCAATATTAGTAAAGTAGACCAAATAAAATATTTAGGAATATATATTGACCAAAAGCTTACTTGGTATCCTCAAATCGAGCAAATTTCTACAAAAATTAGAAAATTCAACTGGATGTTCAAATCGCTCAGACACGTGATTCCACGAAGTACAAGTGTGTTAAATACAGCACCTAAAAATTTGCTTTACAACATATATACTGCCCTGGTGCAATCAGTTATATCTTACTGCATACCGGTGTGGGGTGGTGCATTTAAAACACGCTTCATTGAGGTAGAAAGAGCCCAGAGAGCGCTTCTTAAGATTATGTATTTTAAAAATAAAAAATTTCCAACAGATAAACTTTATCAGTCTAATGGTATTATGTCAGTTCGTAAGTTATATATTATAAATACAATTTTAAAAAAGCACAAAACTATAACCACAAATCTAACATCTAACATAAAGCGAAGAAAAGATATTGTGGCTACTGTTCCCATCACTAGAACAGTATTTGCCAGCACACAATATGAAAAACGTTCATCATATTTATATAACAAAATAAATAAACAAATAGATATACACACAAAAAATAAGCGGGAATGCAAAACCACTCTAACTACATATCTAATAAATAAAACTTATGTCGACACTGAGAATCTCCTACAATATGCTAAATAATATTATACATATGTTCAAGTTCTGCACTTACACAAATATTACTTCAAACACATACACATACACACACACCCACACACACACACACTCACATTCACACACACACACATACTCACATAGACGAATGACATTCAAGTTTAATATATATAAAATAATTGTTTTACGAGTGTAATAAGGGTCAGTTGGTGCTTTCATAATGAATAACTAATTAACGACGTAATAAGTTGGATATCTCTAAAACAAAAAAATACTCACTTGTTTAGTTATTTATTTATCAATTCATTCATATTACTTAAAATTCTACATTTATTTAAACCAAGTATGGAAGAGTGTATCCTTCTGGCACAGACACTTTATGTCTAAAAGAAGGGTACTACTTAATATAAATTGATTTGTAATCTAGCTGTTAAGTAAATAAACAATTTTGAATTTTGAATTTGAATTTGAATAACCGTGTGAAGCCGGGCCGCCCCGCTAGTTTACTATAAAACATCACAGTAAAGAGTTTTTGATTTGCATATCAAAGTCAGATTAAATACAATTGAATGATCAAATAAATATTGCTAATTGAAGTTCAAAAATAATGTATATACGAGTAGTATATACTTTATATTTTTATTTTTGGTCCGTTGTAGACGTTGATCAAGTCAATTTCATTATTAGTTTCCAGACACTTTCGTTATTGAAATGTAAATTGGTTTAAAAGAGTCGATAAATAAATTTAAAAAAAACCGTAGGTCTCAGATTCGATTTCCGGGTCGGCCAAGTCCAAGTGTGTGTGTGTTTTTTTTTTCATTTTTTCGGTTGGGTTAAAAACCACATTTAATGTTGGATAAGTGCTCAGCTAACGATAGGTTTGCTATTACATTGTTGACTAAGCTTCGGCTATTCGTGGGCACTCTGGTTGTACCTCTTTCTAACTTTTCGTCGTAAAGGACCGACAAATACATAATTTTGATAGTAATTTTAATACGTGAAGCAAAAATTTTGAACCCATTTTACAAAAATTTGGTACCTATGCATATAGTTAAAGATGCCAGTTTATTTTTTTTTAAATAGCAACCCAAATTCTCCCAAAACCCCAACATTGTAACTATTATAATATGCTGACATATAGCGGGCAAATGGTACCTATTAATGTATATGGCAAAGTCGGTCATTACATAAGAGGCAAGCATTTTTTTGGGTTTACCAAACTTATTTCAAGTACACACGAATGTATTATGAGGGTCACTTAATTAACTAAATTTTGAAGACAAATCTCCATACTGTTCAAAGGACCGTCCCTAAGTTTTAACTGTTTACAGTTGCCTTTTGCTTGATACCCTTACGTGAGGTCAGAGTGCGGGTCTAATATGTGGTTTAAATTGTTTTATCTAAAAAACCTTTACAGATGGCTGTCCTAAGCAAGGAATGTAATAATTTTAGGGTTTTTTAAAGTCCAACCGGAACTGGTTTTTTAACCAAAACCAAAATTTCGACCTCGCTATCAGTTTTGGTCAAGTTCGAAACAATGATACAGTTTTTTATTGATACTGAAATCTAGTGTACTTATACCACATATTTATAGCTATACTTACAGCCACTAGTAGTGTTATTATGAAACAAAAATAAAATGTACGAAGGTAAATTATTTATTTAATTTTTATGTAGTATGTAATATATACATATATGTATAAAAGAAATTCGTGTTTAACTATTTACTCGTACTCGACTACCTGGTACTAGTGGTCGCCCGATGGTCGATATTCGATCATAATAAATTTTAATATCTTATTGATAAGAACGCCATCTTCATTTCTCAAGACCAACTACTTTGTTTCTAAACTTTTTAGTGCGCCATCTGTGATGTTTTATCGTTATCATCAATATATTTGTTTGTGTGTCAAATGCATGGTAGTGTAGGTAATGTTTTATTTATTTTTGAAAAATATTAGCGTTCTGCACTTCTCTTACACATAAACTATAGGTGGGCCAAATTTTATGCGCCTGCGTCCGCGCGATTTTTCGTAAAAAGGGTCCAAAATTTTGGCATCACGTATTAATATATAGATAACTAGAGAACGGGTAAACCGATTTTGCTGAAAATTGATGGGGACGTTACTTTGAAACATGAGACGGACATAGAATAACTTTACTTCCGTTCGTCTGCGAGGAAACTAGGACTTTATAATTTTTGCCATACAACGAAGTTCGGCGGAACAGCTAGTATATTCCATATTATAAACTAAAACTAACTAGGAGAGTACTAGTTAGAACTAAAATTTTGTTAGTATACGTCATGAAATGAAATGAAAATAATTTATTTACGGAATATGTGTGTTAATAAAATGTTACAAAAATATTTATGTAACATATTTATGCAAATATTTTTAACTTATAAAAAATGTTACGTAATTGTATATATGTCAACTTTTAAGGAAAGTATTTATATTTATACCCAGTTTCATCATTTATTACCAAAACAACTGAAAAATGTTTTAAATTTAATCCTATCTACCGTAAACCTAATGACCAGAGAGACATACGTTGATATTTTACGACCAAATCGAGAGGGTGTTATCCGAGGGTGGTGTTTAATATTGGAAACCGGATTTTGTAAGTAGATAAGTAAGTATCTTCACGCCCATATCCCCTAAAGGGTAGGCAGAGGCAAAACTAGGGCAGACACTAAGTCCCACAATGTGATAGTTGGCAAGCCTATCGCCAAACGGGCACATATCCAATCCCGAGCAACATTTTTTTAAATCAGAAAATTGGAAAACCCAAATTTCCTTCTTGTTGCCCAACTCAGGATTTGAACCCGGTAGTTTTTATAATTATATAGACGCGTCACAAGAATCTCTGTATAGATCCACGTGAATATATCTATTCTGAATTTGAAAACCAAGAGACGGTCCAGATAGTGATAAGGAATACATGTTACCTCTAGACATTTAAGATTGATTGTGAATTGCCAAACTAAAGGTTATATTTAACAATCATGCGTAAGTAGCTAAGCATCCCCGTTAGTACACACCTTTTCACATTAAACTCTAATACTTTTCCACAATAAACTTTATTTAACAATTTACGCTATACTTTAGCCACTCGCTTACACCTTTTATAAGGTCATTAGGACTAAAGATAAATTTATTTTTATTATAGTTCGAGAGTTTAATTTAAAAAGTGTGCATAGAATAGAATTTCGCCAAGTGCTGACGATAAAAAGTACAGGCGGTTAATAATTATGACATTCGACACGACCTAGACATATATGGTCACAGTATTATTATTATTATTGTTACAACTTAAATGATCTAATATACAAACCTAGGTTGAAACCTACCAACCTTTAAAAAAAACTCAATTCTAATATCTTCTAATATAACCTTGTGGTACTGCTTGATAGAAAAGCATTTTCCCCGCCTCCTTTTTACAACAACGTACGACAACGGGAAATCCTGTAACATAATGCCTAATCAAATAAAAAAATTACTATAGTGCCTTTTAGTCTTCGAAAGCTAACATGGACGCGTACATAAGCGTATTTTCGTTATATATGTCACGTATATCATAACTCCATGTTCATACACAAGTCGTAAAATTTTATGAAACATATTGTAGTTCCGTCGTAAAGGAAACTCGAAACTGGAAACTTAATATGAAGCACAAATAACGAACAAAATATTTCGTGTTAGCAAAATGTACCACCGCTCACTGTTTATATGTTATACACCGAGAGCTCTCACCAAATATGTAACTGGTAAATTTTTAATTTTGCACAGTAAACCAAACACAATATGCTAAGCATATTTTTTATATTTTTACTGACTTAAATTGCTAAAAAATTATCACGTGGCCAATAATGAACGGGTTTTGATTATTATTTTTTGAAAAGGCGAATTATGGTCTTAGGATAGTCAAAGGACCAACCATTTATGGGAGTTAGGCCAAGTGCTGCCCAGAATAAACACATAGTGGATTGTGTACTTTAGGCTTACACTAGTTTGTAAACGAAAGTTCAACGAAATTGATCGGAGGAGTTTATTGGCGAAGAAAAACATCCAATAGCATATTTTACTGATTAATAACAGTGGTTAGTTAAAATAATTAATTTTATGGATATGATTTATAACAATCATTAACTTAATCATCATCATTGTCGTCTTCGATAGTAATTGTATCGAGAAACAGAGTAGGACGCCGAATCGCCTTGGTACCTAGCCCATCCTAAAAATCAAACTAGGCAGAAAATGTAGGTACAATTGCCAATCGTTCTGTGAACACTGAAACATGAGTAGCAATAGTTTCTTTTATACTCTATTTCACGATTGCCCTCTTATATCAATACGTAGCTGTAGTACATTTTCGACGATATCTGTCTTCTCTTTATCTGTGCTCGTATAATTTGAACATCATTGGATGGCATCATATCGTTATATCAGATCGTTAAGACGTCCGTTATATTGTTGGATAAGAAATGACCAACTGCAGCGTATATGTGCGCTACAATAACTCGGTGCAAGTTTTATTTGGTATGTGCCTACACCGAAAGAAGTTAATTCTTCAGCGGTCAATATTGGAAATGTAGAATTCTGCTCGGGAGTAATATTTTCGAAATTGGCTCTAATTCTGTTTAAGCTTCTTTCTTTTATATAATCTGCCAAGCTCGCAACATTCAGTCGCTCTCTAGCTTCTTGACACCCGTTCAGTTTGTATGGAAAAAATTGAAATGTTTTTCTTAGTTTTTCCTTTTTTTAACTTTAAAACCTTCCTTACACTTGAACAAATAATTAAAAACCAAAATTAGCCAAATCAGTTCAACCGTCCTCGAGTTTAGGCGAGACTAACGAACAGCAATTAATTAGTATATATATAAAGATTGTAGTTGTATTTTTTGACAGATTTCTGCATTACCTTATCAAATATCTTTAATCTATTCTTCAAATATTTTATTAAAATTATTATAAAAAATCAGATAATTTTCAATATTATTTGCATAGTCTAAATTCCTTTTGAAAATTTGTACAAGCTCTGAAGCTAAAGAAACATTTCAATGGCGGACTAATGAATTGAAACGGTTTTCAGAAAACGTTCAAACATTGTTTGGGCACCTATTGTTACAGTCAGTTTTAATTTGTTTTTTTTTTTGTAAAAAAAATGTAATTGTAATTTTAAACAATGCCCAATCTTTAGTATTTATTTAATCTTTGACATGGGTCTAAGCGTCTGCCACAGTAAATTAGTCAAGATTAGTCTTTCTTTTTAAATAAATTTATCACTCGATTTCGTTCCTAAAAGTTCAAAACAATCATAATATGTTATAAAGAAGTCATATCATGATCTTAGGTGAAGCGGTTGCATTTTTAAACCATCTCATCACTCACTCATCAGTGAAATTTGGCGGCATCGAGTGTCGTACATCATTGAAATTGAATGGTAATTATAAAAGGATTTAAGGCAAACCTAAAAGTGTAAGGAAAGATGTTTAAAAAAGTTGGGGGTAAAAAGATAAAAAAGAAAAAAGATTTCACCAAAAAATTGTGTGTGTATCTACTTATGTACACGCGTTAGAAGTTATACTTCTTCGGCGTAATAAGATAAAAATCTTTTTAAAAATTTGATCTTTTGCCTTATTTCACATTTGTATACAAAATGACACTAACCATAGAAAAAAGGTGTTTAATACATTAAAACTTTTATTATAATGCATTATTTAGTTAAATAAAGTTTATTTAATATTTAATAAAAACTAAAATGTTATCTATATTTAGCTTCATCAATTCGGTTTTTCGTGACATTGTGCGCGCGCATCGTAAAAATTTACCCTCATCATTTTTTCCTAACGCGCCAAAAGAAGTATAACTTCAAAATAACGTAATTTTACTTAAACTTCATACGACCATGATTTATTCCAGCGATCAATCGTAAAGGCTAGAAATAAAAATGGAGATAGTGAGAGGGAGAGAAAACTATAAGGTATAATCCATACTAACATTAAATGCGAAAGTGTGTTTGTTTGCCCCTTTCTTTCATCGAAACTAAAGAACGGATCAACATGATTTTTGGTATGGAAATAAATGACGGGTTCGGTGCTAAAGAATAATATACACCTTATTGCTTGTTATATACTACGTACCTAAGTATCAAAACCTACTAGCTCTTTTAGTACTACGAGTATTCAAGTGCCATACGTTGGCATTGGCATTGGCAACAGGCATTCACGTAGGCACGCACAGGCAGCATCCGAAGAATCCGGTCCGAGGTTGGGATACTAAACTTGAAGGATTAGCCTGACATCCTGGCCACAGGACTGTGACCTATAACATCTATGGTGTCTGTAAGTAATGATTGACTCTTACCATCAGGAGAGCCGTGTGTTTGTTTGCTATCTTCTTACATAAAAAGTAAAACATTTGTAGGTTGATACACAATGGTGACGGGGAAGGCAAAACTTCAGAAACATAATTTCTTTGTATGGCAACAGGTCGATTATTCATTAAATTTGATTAAGGAAATGCTATGTACCTGACACTACCAAAACTTCTGTAACATTTTTCCTTTTTAATTCATAAATATGGCCAACTATGACGAAGCACCAAGCCTTTTCATACTATGATACTAATATTATAAAGAGGAAAACTTTGTTTGTTTGTTTATTTGGTTGTAATGAATAGGCTCAAAAACTACTAGACCGGTTTTAAAATTCTTTCACGTAGAAGCCAAGTTACGCAGGCGAAGCTGCGTGAAACTGCTAGCTAGTAATAAGATCACCAAATTGAAACTTTATTCTAATTCCACTTCTTCAGCAAGCTTTTTTGAAATAGCTCTGAAAAATATCTATTGATTTAGCGTGTGGAAGGCGAGCACAGATATTATACCGAACTAGCTAACAGTTTTGCAACAGTTTCAGGAGCTGGAATTCACCGCTTTCCAGCCTATCCTAATGCCATACATTCAGTGTTTGCTTTTGAAAAGTTCCGGATGAGTGTGAAGGTTATTGCTCATGCATTATCCCTGCCTTGGCATCACATTATTAACACTTTTAGTGTCTGTAGTAGGTGACCTCCTTTGTTGCCCGTGTTACTACCAATGTTACTACCAGTAGTAAGATCGGTAATTTTTTTTTTCCGGTTTTACTACTGCAGTTGTAAGTTGCAAGAAGGGAAATACTAAATTGTCTTGAAGATGGACAATGTTTATTTTTAATATAATAACACAGACAATTTAATATTTCTTTGCTTACAACTGCAATGCTACCAAGTTACCCATGTAACAACTACAATTGGGTAGTAGTAAGACGGGTGACACAATATTTTCACTCTAACAACTTACAACTGCAGTAGTAATAACGGCAAAAAAGTTACCCGTTTAACAACTGTAGTCACTTGGTAGTAAGATGGGCAATTTAGTATTTCCCTTCTTGCAACTTACAACTGCAGCAGTAAAACCGGAAAAAATTACCGATCTTACTACTGGTAGTAACATTGGTAGTAACACGGGCAACAAAGGGGTGACCTTTGTTGCTTTCCATCAAAGTACCGGTCTGCTCCACTCCGTTAATTAAAACACATGGCAAGACAGTCAACGTCGTACTGATTTATTTCGAACTAAAGTATATTGTTGATAGTTCAAAATAAACGTGATAGATAGCGTTAGGAACCAGCCATTTTGATATCTTCTAACACACTCGTTGCCTGCCGATTACAAAAAAAAACAACATTTATCTAATATTTATTTAAATCACATTTTGAATATTTAACTAATATAAGACTGTCTAATGTCTAAACAACAAGCTTGAGTATTTAAGTAGACTTAATACTTAAAGCCAGCGATAACTACTACTACCATGTACTACTACTACTACTTAAAGCTAAATACTACTTTGATGATTTGATATGGAGTTGATTACTTTGAGTATTAAGCCAACACTCAAAGTTTAAGTATTTATCGTTTTATAAATACGTCCATGGAGTATTTACTCAAAGCTTTGAAGTAGGCAAGACCTCAGTAGACATTGTCATCACAGATTGTCATCCAAAGAGTAAAGTAACTGTCCATAAAGGAATTGTCATCAAAACATTAAAAACAACTGTACTGAACTGTACACAAATTGTAAAGACTTATGTACAAGTACAACTGTATGCTTAACAAGAAACTACATAATATAAAACTCAGTGATTATATTCTCTTCGACAACTTCACTTAATGCAATAATGTCCTCTGAACATATTAAAGTTATAAAGCAGGAAATTCCTCGTCATTCTGAAGTTTCTGAAGAAGATAATTCGAATAATACATTGAAGAAACGTTTGGGTAGCATTCTTCCGGTTTGGGCAACCATTTCTAATATTAATTACCTACCTGCACTACAGTGTAGTCAAGACTTCAAAGGTAAGAAATGTATCTTTTGTAGTTGGAAGGTAAAACCGAATGGATTAAATTGAATATTACTAGACAATTTACACAAATCGAATCTAACTCCAAAGTAAGCAAATTAAATACTTTTTTTATGATATAGGAAGGCAAACAAGCGACGGATTTCCTGATGGTAAGTTGTATTATAGTTGTCAGTCAATGACAATAATACATTGAAAAACTTAGTATATACCAGAATAAATGTGATAAACACATCCAGACCCGGAAATGCGGACATTTAAATGTTCATCACATAAATGTCTGTCCCATTCAGGAATCGAACTCAAGCCTCGCGGTTGATCAGTGGAACTAGGCCAACGACCTCGATCCACCCCTCGACGAACGAGGTGGTGACCAAAACTTGAAAAAGGTTTGTTGACAAAACACTTCAATAAAACAAAGGTGGTAAAAGTTGCATGCATGGATGTTAACCTCTTATGCGAGTAGATAGATAGATATTTCCAATGTTGGTCCGAGTCCGCTAGTCCGATTTGCAGCGGAGGGCATAGAAGATTTGCATGAGTTATACTTAATAAAATTGTGCTTAGGGGACGCCCATATTAGGAATATATTAAATAGGGGGGAGTATTTACCCTAATTCAAATAGGACCGTGACCAGGAAACTACACGAGTTGGCTCAAGCAATTCAAATCTATAGACCTTATCTGTGGTATAGCGGTCTGGCGTTGGACTTGACTTGAGGTCCCGGGTTCGATTCCCGGGTCAAACAGAAAACTTAAAACGAATATTTAAAATTTTTAACAACGCAGTAATTTATAACAAATTATGGTAAGGGTTCAAGGTATGGGAATCCTGGAATTCTCCCCTTGTTGGCCCGGACTCCTTTGCAGAATAGACCGTCTGCCTTCCTGCTAGGCAACTCGTAAAAGGCGAGCTTAGGCTTACCGTCACGAACACCGCGACATTTTACAAGGTGGTAGAGTTTCGCAGCGATCTGTATATCTGTGTTTGTGCTCCGACGAATTTCAGTCCACCCGTTGCAGTTCGTTCGGTCCCTGTATGGGAAAAATTAAAATGTTGTTTTTCCTAGTTATCTCACAGCCGAAAGATAATAATAGGATAAAAAGTATCCTATGTCCATGTCCTGGTCTAAGCTACCTCTCTGAAAAAAATTGTCAAATCGGTTTAGTCGTGCTTGAGTTACAAATAGTGTAACAGGTAACTACTAAGTAACGACTTTCTTTTATATATGTAGAAAAAAAAGTAACGTCACGCCCATATCACCAAAGATATAGGCAGAGGCACAGCCAGGGCACCCACGTCTAGCCGAAGACACTAAGTCCCACAATGTGATAGGTGGCAACCCTATTATCAACCAGGCACATATCCAATCCCGGGCAACGTTATTTGTATTGGAAGATTGATAATAAAAGTTGAAATATTTTTTTTGTCACCCAACCCCGGGATCATGATAATAGATTATGGTACATACATATTGTATTATTTCCTTACTTTGTGCTTGTTTGTTTGGGTAACTGATCCAATCTTTTTTTTAGAACGGCTTCGCAGCTTTCGCGTTTCCCGGCAAAATTTTTCTTTCAAGATTCAACAAGACACAGACGATGAACCTGAAATTACTGAACAAGTAAGCGTATTGAGAATCAAATTTTGAAGTGACAACTTCTTTAGCGGCGTTCGCACTTATTTTGGAATGAGTAAAAATTTTTAAACTCGCGTCAGGACACGTGACCTGATCAAAAATTCGTAACTACCACATAAATTATAGTACTTTCACACTGATAATTAAAGCAATTCGTGCAAAATTATTCCCTAACCATTCCAAAATATCAAAAATGCACAACGTTAATATTCAAGTTTTCACTTCTGCCAGCACTCCCGAAGTGCAGCCCGTCTTCTTTTTATTCAGGTTACTAGTTTATGTAACTGAAGTAATAATGTTAACAAAGTTTCAATGTCTTAGGAATAGAGTTCTACGACAACTGTCCGGAAAACTTATTTCTTCCAATCAACATAATATCCCTACTCACTATACGGGCACTCGCATCTAGAAGATACGGTAGCCGATAAGTATAATTAAGGAAAAAGATTAACATATTGTGAGACTTTGCACAAATCTCTTGTCCTAAAATCTCGTAAATAAGAAAGTGACATTTCTTCAACTTGTGACATAAAACAACAATAAGAAAAAGTATGTAGCAATGTTTGGAAAAACTTTTTTTACGGTTTAAAGGCTGGGGTGAATCATAAGTTTTGTACCAGTTGACCTAAGGCATTTTTATTTTTTGTAGTCCTACATATGTTTTGGTTACGATTTCTTCATGACTTGCACAATTAGCCAAACACCTCGGCCGCAAGACAGAGACGCCCCTGCAACATCCATGGTGTCTGTAGTTCATAGTTATCATTAAGAGTGCCGAGTACTTGTGACTATCTTATTACATTTAAAAAAACTTGCCGTGTTTCTTTACGGACACTATTTTTTATTAATTATTTCTAACGGTATCCAATCTTTTCAAAATACTGATTTTGAAAAGATGAGTAGACTAACTGTGCACAGTCAGGCACTCATTTCTCCTTCGCCGTAGAGGTACGCCATCAGTATTTTTTTAACACCCCAATTGACACAATTTCTTTATACGCATATAGAAATATATGGTAGAATACAAGGATGAGAAATGGAGGCGACTGAACAGAAATACGGAAGCGGAAACAGGAGTAGGGATCATTGAGCTAATATTAATGGTTGGTATAACGATAAGGAAAATCCTATATTACTGTCATTGTAACCAAAGTTTATAGACAGATGCAATGTCCTAAGTCATTTTATACAAACTAAAGTTTTTCAATTTTATACTTTCTAACTATATTAAGTAGTGGAAATACTTTGAAACTTGGATCATTGCGCCTACCAGGTATGATGTAGAAAATATCTTTTACTTATACTAATTTCACCAATAGAAGTGAAACTTCTCTTACTCGTAACAGAAAAGAGGTTTCTTTCAAAAATAAATATGCCGACTGACGTAACATAATCACGAAGAACGCAATATGAAATCTGGCGATAAATACATACATAGTGTACAGTAGATGGGATTAAAACTAATCAATATTTTAAATTGTAATAAATTATGAAGCTTTTAACAGATATAAATAAGTATTGTGATCCTAATACTATAACATATATATATAAATATTTTATTTTTATAAATGTTAACAACTACTAGCATTCAAGCGAGTCTTTTGACGCATGTATGTGCCTACATAATTCAAAAATTTACCACGGCACTCGCGTGTGTTTTATTTTTTTTATATAAAATTGATTTTAATGTGTTAATAATTATATTAATACAAGATCAATATGATAAGCAATCAATTCTAGTATTTTTTATGAGATATTCTACATTTGTTTAAGATTTGATATATTTTTTACAACTTAGTGGCACAGCCTTCTTAAAAATTTTGACGTTAATATGTTAGGCAATACGCATTCTCTTTTTCCTACATTCGCTGTAAAAAAAAACAATGGCCATTCTTCTGAAAGTTTATACCTACTACGAGTGTTATGTTTCTACATATTAAGTACACAATTGTATTTTATTTCATGTTTTTTTGATATGGTACTAATTTCTTACTATTCTTTTTTCACTATTTTCATTTTAGATACACATTGACCGGCTTGTGCAGTTTAGTCCGCCCTTTTATTGTTTCAGCCATTTTAAATTGACATTAATACAGATTATGTGCATTGTCATATTGGTACTAAAGATGGAATCCAAATTTTAGCTCAATTGGTTGGGATTGCCTTTACTTAATATTGACGTCGAAATATTACGAACCCCAAAGCGCATTACTATACATTTGTTAAGTTGGGTACCTAAGTTCAAACTTTAGTTTCAAGGTTTAGTTATCCCTTATTAACAAAATGATAAAAGAACGAGTTCAATTAAAGGTTGTTAAAATTATCACGCCTTATTTTTACATAACTCGTACCTACTATGATGTAGGGTAATTCGTCTGTTCGCGTCCACCGTCCAGATCGCGTCCATTTACACAATACGTCAACCTTTATAATTTTAGTAAAAAATACGTGATTTCATAGGTAAATTTGCAATGTATTAAGTTTAATTAAAGTCGTGTATTTATGCCTAGACTTTGAAAATTAATATAAGAATGAAAATAATTATGTTTTCGACTGATTATTGCATTGTTAAAAGTAACAATGAGGTGGACGCGAACTGGCGAGATTGCCTTATTTTGATTGTTTTGACTAAACTATAGACATTTTTGCCAAAACATAGCATCATACAATAAAAGACTATACAAAATTAGTTAATTGAAAACTAAATCTAGAACATTTTTATATTTTCCCTTAAACCCGCAAACTTCATTAAGTAGACGCGAATTGGCGTAACGACCCTACATAACGTTTTTAAACTAAAATTGCAAACTGTGATCCATTTTAAAACATCTTAGATTGCAACGAAGTAAATAAACAAGTTAGTAAAAATAAATAAATACAGATATTTGTAATGTGTTTGTACAAAATGGAAGAACAACTTCAACTCGTGTTTTTTCAAACAACACAATACTCAGTTTGCCGTTATTTTCTTACTTGTTTGCTTTTCGCCAGTAACATATACCGAAAACAAAGTTAACAAACTCCAAGAGAAGATGCTGGAACAGAACATAAATATTTGTCGTTAATTAATAACTTAAGACTTTGTTATGTATATATTTAACAGCAAAATTATTAAATTCGTGTCACAACAATTGAAAATAGCTGGAGTTTCCTTCGATTTATGTAGGACTTATTAAATAGAGGTTCACCATATGACAAGGTCCACATAAATCGAAGGTCCAATAGTAGGTTATTTCGAAATCTACTTCAGGTACAAGCCCTCAAAAATTCGAGTCTATCAGTACAAATTTAAAATAAATAAACTTAGAGCGAGACTCAAAAATGGCTACGATTTCCTTCGACTTATGTGGGCCTTATTAAATGGAGGTTTACCATTACAAGTTCCACATAAATCGAAGGTCTTATAATTGGTGATTTCGGAATCTACTTCAGGCACGATCTCTCCAAAATTTGGGCCTACTAGTACAAGTTTAAAATAAAATAAACTTAGACCGAGACTCAAAAATGGCTAGGGTTTCCTTCGATTTATGTTGGCCTTGTTAAATAGAGGTTCACCATTTAACAAGGTCCACATAAATCGAAAGTCCAATAGTAGGTTATTTCGGAATCTACTTCAGGTACGAGCCCTCAAAAATGGGTCTATCAGTACAAATTTAAAATAAAAAAAGTTTAGAGCGAGACTCAAAATCATGATTTCCTTCGATTTATGTGGGCCTTGTTAAATAGAGGTTTACTATTTAACAAGGTCCACATTAATCGAAGGTCAAATATTATTAGGTTATTTCGGAATCTACTTCAGGCACGAGCACTTCAAAATTCGGGTATATTAAAACAAGTTTAAAATAAGTATGTCACGTTGTTATTAAAACTAAATACTGTTTAAAATTAAAATTCCTAGCTATCAAATTTGCCAAATATGAAACACAAATCAAATAAACTTTTGATTCCAGTAAATTTAAAAGCACTTACAAATTTTCAGCCCATCATCAATACTCCTCAGATATGAATTTCTGGTATCGAATTTTTATTTTAGTTTTTTTTTTTTCAAGTTGGCTTGAATCATAATATAAACTTCATGTGGATTTACAAAGTCATGCAGGACTATCATGCACAATATAACCAAATAATATTAGAACAAAAACAATAAATTTCAATAACAGAAACTTATGTAGATAACTTATATAGATAAGCAGGGGTTCGCGTCCTACTTATTGTAACACTTGGAAAACGTTATATATTCTTATTGTACTCGTAGTTTCCTTTTCATCCTTAATATTTTCAAAATTCAACAATACTTTTTAAACAGCCAGTAGAGTTTACATCGTAATGCAACCTCTACATCCCATAATAATCCTATAATAGTCTATTTTTTATTGCCTGACCCGGGGCTCGAACCCGGAACTTTAAGAAGTCAAGTCCGACGCCGGACCGCTAGACCACAGAGGCGACGATTTTAATACGATGTTGAACATGTATCGAGCACGAAGGACGACATTTTGATTTTTTTTGTAATAAATAATTTTAAGACGATTACCTTTATTTTTATTTGTTAAACCTAAATAACCTCTAAATGTTTATTATATATTACATCTTAGCTTTTTTGAAATCTTTTGATTAGTCAAAAACCTTTAAGGAATAGTAAATTGAACAAAAAGCATTTTTATTTAAATTGGCAATTTTAAGAATTTTTCACTTTTTTGTCTTTGAAGACAAATAAGCGAAAGTATCTCCATTAGGTACATTTAAATTTTTTTTATATTTGTATGGTTGTTTCACTATCATGTCAAAACGGCAAACTGATTTTACTATATTATATCTTAAAAAACAATCATATATTTAAAAAATCAACGAGTTCCCAAGGGAGAGGTAAATGACAGTAGTCCTGGATTCCATTCAGATAATCAAACAGATATCACTAACCAATACACCAATGGTAGCGTGCTGTGTAGTAATTTGTCCGGGTAATGGCTGTGTAATGTTGCGATCTTGCGGATAGGAAAGCAGACTTTCACAATAGGCTTCCTGGCTATAGGACAGCGACGCACATAAATTATAGAATATTTTTTTTTTATGTTATAGGAAGGCAAACAAGCAGACGGATTTCCTGATGGTAAGAAATTCACGCCGCCTAGAGACACCAAAAATGGTAAT
>NJDD01002154.1:95095-128112 GCA_002245505.1 Calephelis nemesis | reverse complement strand
CAGTAAAAAAAATTCCATAGAATAAGCGCGGTATATGTGTTACTTACGACGCTTATGATAAGTATTTGTTTTAAAATATAAGTTGGAGTTCCTTGCCATATCAATTTTGCACGTGTTTTTTTATAATAATTTAATACTTGGAGTTCTTTTATAGCAATTAATACAAAGTACAACCTTTAAACTACTGTAAATATACATCAGAGTATTTCTTTGACAAACGTAATCGAAAAAATAATTTTTGAAACTTTAGGCGCCATTTTCTCGAAGCTTGATGTCATGCACTTATCGCTCTTATCTTTAGCACTGCAGAATATAGATCTGGTTTTAAGGTTTACAGAGCAATAAATTACAAAAACTTTAAAACATCACGAATTTATTTTTTTTCTTTTTGTTAGATTTTCCTACATTAAAAAAGAAAGTTACAATAAAAACGAAAAATCTTTAAAACACCTGTGTTTTTGTGAATATGTTTCTACTGTTTTTTTATTTTTTTTACCTAAAATTGTGTGGCCTCCCCCCCCTCGTGGCCCCACTTGCTCGTTGGCATAAAAAAAACTTTTTTCTTTCCAGTTTCCGGTGCATATAACAACTCTCATGAACGAGGATCAGTATTGGGGATGTTTCTACATTTTTCCAGAATTATATAATGATGAGTTTTCCCCCATCACACACATAATGAGAATTGAAGATGTAGCGGTGAACAAAGACAAGGTTCTGACCAGGGACTTGATCACGGCCTGCCTGAGCTACCTGAAACGAATACCAATTTTGGGAGACTACGTGTACATCAAGCTGGATTTATCAATGAAGGTATGTAGAAATAAAATCAAATCTGATCTTAACTTGCGTTTTTTTTCGATTAATTAGTTAATGATATTTTAACTTGGGGCTCAAAATGAAACTAGGGGCTATATAAATATTATTTTTTAAGGTAAATCAAAATTTAATTTAAAAACTCCATAACGAAAAATAAATGAAAGTTCAAAAAAACGATTTTGTTTTCAATAATTATGAACACGTTTACAAAATTTTAGTATTTTCCTCGATTTCCCTGGGATTATCATCTATCATCAGATCCAAACAGGTGGCAACAAGACCACGGGAGTACTCTCATTCAAATAAAAAAAGACGCTTTCAAAATGGACTCCAAAGTGACGAAGAAATCGATTTTAAGTATCTTCACGCTCATATCCCCGAAGGGGTAGGCAGAGGCACAACCAGGGCACCCACGACTAGCCGAAGACACTAAGTTCATAAAGCCGGGCACATATAGAATCCCGAGCACATTTTTTCATTAGAAGATTGTCAAAACCTAATTTTCTTTTCGTTGCCCGACCCGGATTTGAACCCGAGACCTCATGCAGTCAAGTCCAACAACTGAACCGCTAGACCACAGCTTAAAAAGCATACTTAAAAAAACATAGTCAAACGTATAACTTCCTGTTTTTCTAGTTAGTTGAAAATTGTTAGTGTTGTTATTGTAATTGTAATTGTTGTTATTGTTCTAAAAGCATGACGTCGATAAACGCTCACAGCTAACTAATGTTCATAGATCGCGCGTCATTTACTAAAATTGAGCTAGCGAGAGTAGAGTAAGGTCCCGAGTTCAAAAATTTGTTAATTAATATAAAAAATCTTGTAACTGTCTTTATATTGAAGATGTTACCGAAAAATCAGATGAACAAGTTCAGAAAAGGTTCTTATTGCTATTTTTTTCTATTACCCCATCATAATAAAACTACTAAATCAATTGACTACGTTTTTACTTCCTTTAGTTAAAATATTTTTTTTCAAAAACCATTCAAACCGGAAAAAATCGACTTCAATTTATTTATTACGTCATCAAGGTACACAGAAAAATATTCGTCATTAAATATACTACTCAGTAACTTACACTTAATACCTTACTAAAAACTACTTGTCGGATCTAAATCTAATCTATATATTAATACGTGATGCCAAAACCTACTACTGGACCCCTTTTTACGAAAATTGTGCCGACGGAGAAACATGAAATTTGGCACACTTATAGTTTACGTGTAGGAGAAGTGCAGAACGTTAATATTTTTCAATAGTAATGCTTGTAAAGTACATTAAATAAATAAATAAAACATTAACCACACTACCATGCATTTGACACACACAAACAAATATGTTGATGTTGACAGATGGCGCACAATTTATTCGTAAAATTTTGTAGTTGGTCTTGAGAATTGAAGATGGCGTTCTTATCAACCATTATTATAGTCGAATTTCGACCAACGGGCGACCACTAATTTAAATAAAATCACGATATTTAAAAAAAACCTAAATTCCGTTCGTTCGTGTAATCGCGTAATATACAAGAAACAAAGGGCGAATTATTTATTCGATATTAATTAACTCTAAGAAGAATTATATACGAGTACCTACGTATTTAATGCTTCAATTTCAAGAGATGTTTAAATTTTCACTTACTCGCTTTAAGAACATAATCTAAAAGAGACTGCGGTAAAACCCCGGTTCCAATTAGTTAAAAGCAAAGATAATAACAGATAAGCTGCTTAATAGAGGCGGGCCTTGCGGTCAAGTAAAGTACTTTTGGGGTTTCTTATCAAAATGGCAAAACCCTTAATACTTGATGTTAATTGACGAATCACAAATTTTGAAGTGAAAACTTCTTAAGCGGCGTCGCGCACTTTTTTTGGATTGGGTAAAAACTTCTAAACTCGCGTCAGGACACGTGACCTGATCGAAAATTCGTAAGACGATGCAGGGGGCGCAGGGCGCTTGTGCGAATGTTCGTGTTGCCACGTTTTTGTACGATAACGCAATCAATGAATATTGTATTCTATCACATAAATTATAGCACTTTCATACTGATAATTAAAGCAATTCGTGCAAAATTATTTCCTAACCATTCCAAAATATCAAAAATGCACAACGTTAATATTCAAGTTTTCGCTTCTGCCGGCACTCCAGGAGTTTTTTATTATAAAAGAACAAGAAGAAGACTGATATCTTGATAGTTAGAGATAGAAAATGAGGTGTTCATTTGAAAATGTCATTGGTGTACTCCCAAGCTTAGGCTTGATCGTAAGTTTACCTACTGGCTACGCTACACAAATTGTATGGGGGCAGGAAAATGAGTTAAGTAAAAATCTAAATTTTCTAATCAAAAATGTTTTAAGAAATATTTAGTATAATCTTGACATCTCTGTATTTTATTTACATACTGGCGGTGCATATTTATTATCATTAGACGACTTACATGCTTGTTTATGAGCATTCAAAAAGGTATACTCGAGAAATAAAATGTCGCAAGCTCTACCTTAGGACTTCATATACAGGCAGTGCATATTATTTACTATCGTCAGATGATCCACATGCATGTTGTGTATTCGAGCAATAAAATGAAATAGAATTAACACTTTAATTCCTCCGTGTGCCGACAGATATATTCGCATTACTAGATATAATCTTTCGGTGAGCGCGTGAATCCAAGCGGATTACGAGCTCCTGCATGACTTGATTGAATGACATGACTTGAATTGATGACTATATCGGAGGTTTAAGGTTTTTTAATTTTCTAGATAGGATTAATTTATATTAAACTAGCAGCCCGGTACGTGCTTCGCTACGTACAAACCTGCTTTTATCGAAGCACGTCTAAAAAGAAATGACCGCATGAATGGCATAACACAAAAAAAGAAAAAAAACAACTTAATAAAGTTTCGTTACAGCACAATCCCCATCTGAAAACAGTTTCATATTGCTGACAAATACCCATTAACAAAATGATCCGCCATTTATTGAATTTATTTTTTACAAAAAATGTGATAAATGAAGAACCGCTCTACCCATTTTATGCAAACTTCACATGAACCATCTACTAAATAGTCCGAACAAAGCCTAAGCATTTGATTTGGATAGGTGAGCCCATTCTTGAGTTATAAAATTACAACGAAAAGTGGCACTGATTTTTATATATTACTAGCTGTCCCGGCGAAATTCGTTTCACCCGTTCAATATGGGAAATAGTAAAGTATTCTTTTTCCCAATTTCCCTGCAACTTTCCTAGTTTTTCTCTTCATAAAAACCTTCTCCTGATAATAACTAACACAATAATAAAAGAATTAGCCAAATCGGTTAAGTCATTCGGAAGTTATGCGCTTACCAACACATTTAGCTATTCATTTTTATATTATAGATATATGTCCTGAATACAGGACTGGTTACCGAGTGCCTGTTGTTGTAAGAGGTGCTATTATTAAATCACTGTGTAATTGTTTTTTATTAGTGATAAAAAAAACTTTATTATTTAGAATAACCTTCTCCGTTTTGTCCGGGTTTTATTGAGTATAGAGCATCTATCTGTCAGATTGTAAGTAGTGAGCATAGGTTACATGGAAAACAAGGCTACTGTTGGTTGAGTGCCGAACAGCAACTTGCTTGGGTAAAGTTCCACCGATTTATATATTTCTGTGTTTGATACTGTGTTCCAGTCGGAGGGTAGCCTAGCCGGTAGACTTGCAAAACATTAGTGACATCCTAATAACATAAATTTAAAAAAAAAGTATCTTCACGCCCATATCCCCGAAGAGGTAGGCAAAGGCACAACCAGGGCACCCACGACTAGCCGAAGACACTAAGTCCCACAATGTGATAGGTGGCAAGCCTATCGCCAACCGGGCACATTTCCAATCCCGACCAAAATTTTTTTTTTATTAGAAAATTGGAAAAATCCAATTTTCTTTTTTATTTGTTGGCCGACTCGGGATTCAAAACTCGGGACCTCAAGCAGTCAAGTCCAACACCCGGACCACTAGACCACAAATTTACACATAAATTTTAATCCTATTTTATTCAAATTTAATTTTAAACAACAACAGAATATGATGGGTTTGATAATATTCTTAAATCGGATTTTTCTATAAAGCTACGTTTGTATAAATAATTCACTGTTCAGTAAAGAATTCATACTCCCCTAAACCAGTAAGCACACTGGCTGGCTAATTCCGTAAAAAATACTTATCCCGGAAAATCCGCTAACGAAATTTCCCAAATCCCTGTAATTTATGTTAGCTTTCAGAACGAAATATTTTTCTTGACCCTGTCTTTAAGTAATATTAATAGTTGGTCATTTAAAAGTAAATTTTCGTTGTTTTTGTTATTAGAACATTTTTTTTTGAAGACAATATTAAGCTACTGGTTTCTGTTCTGCTTCGCCCTTATCTAGTTATAATTTTACTTAATTTTGAATCCCGATAAAAAAATAGTGTTGTTATACATTTGATGTCTCCATGTGTGTCTATGGCATCATAACTCCTAAGCGATTTGACCGATTTCGATGGAGACTTTTTTTTAGAAAACTAACGTCATCGAGAGAACGTCAGCGTTCGGTAGGGTCGCCGCTTCCCTACGCCTAACCTTAATGATGTACTATCTTGACATCATCAATTACGATTATCTTTCAAAAAAAGAATTAACAAATTGCGACATGTTTCGACATTGCGGCGTTTCCATTGTTGAAGACGGTGAACTAAAATAAAAATAATTTTTGTTCCAGTTTCTAGTTAACATCGATGTACTACAGCAATATAAGTACATAGTGTACCTAGACTTGTCGTCGAATCAACTGACTGATCTGTATGTTCTCTCCTACCTCCTGTACCTGCAGTATCTCTCCGTGGATTTCAACCGACTGGAGAAAGCATTGGACTACGAGACTCGTAAGTATACAATCCTTCTCGGTTTCTACATACGATAAAACTTTTTATAAAAGCAAAAAAAAATAAATAGTGCTGGGCAAATAACACAAATTGGTTTAACCTCAAAGTCAGCTAATTATATGTGTTATGGGTAACACATAGAAATACTTTCATGGACGCCGCTATAAATTTAATAAATACCAAAAAAAAAAAAGATAACTATGTTTAAAAAAAAGTATCTCCACGCCCATATCCCCGAAGAGGTAGGCAGAGGCACAACTAGGCCACCCACGATTAGCCGAAGACACTAAGTCCCACAATGTGATAGTTGGCAAGCCTATCGCCAACCAGTCACATATCCAATCCCGCGCAACATTTTTTTTATTAGAAAATTAAAAAAAAAATCCTTTTGTTGTCCGACCCAGGAATCGAACCCGGGACCTCGTGCAGTTAAGTCCAACACCTGAAGCGCTAGACAACAGACGAATTGAATAGAGACTATGTTAATTCCATAAATGCCTGCCGCCGTCAGCAATCGAACCTAAGCCTCGCTGTCGCCACTTACCACATTCTGGTACTTAATATTTTCGGCTGGTCTTGGATGCCCAGTTGTGCATCTGCCTAATTCTTTGGGGATATGGGCGTGAGGAGACTTTTTTAACGCAACCTGCAAAGAGATTAGAAAAACATAAACAGTAAGGCGGTAGGCAAATTTGAAGTTGTGTTGTGTGTTTGAACAAATGAGTGGTTTCTACTACTGTTCAAACTGGACATTTTTGGTAACATTGGTTACAACTCTCTTTAGGTTAGACGCGTCATAAAAAATATCCTCAATGCCCATATCCCTGAAGAGCTAGGCAGAGGCAAGACACCTATGAGTATGACTAGCCAAAGACACTAAATCTCACAATGAGACATCCAATCTCGGGACTATTTTCAAAAAAAAAATGAGAAAGCATTTTATTATTGCTCGACGGCGGGGATCGATCGAACCCGAGGCCTCATCAAGTTAAGTCTAACACCAGACCGCCAGACCACAGAGGCGATTAGTTAATAGCTTTAAATTTCTTTAATGCTTTCAGCACAGTGGTTCTTAACTGAAGTACATTACAAATTTAATTTAGTTATGGAGGTTCAAAATTTGTGGAAATTTTGGTCCATTACCGTACTCGAATTATCTCATAACAACATCAACTATATAGACGGACTACAAGAATTAAGGTACACTCATTTATTAACTACAGTTCCATCGTATATACGCCCGCGTATTGGGAAACTTTATTTTGGTGCCACCGCCTATTCCTGCCGCCACAACGTCAGTCCTAGCCGTTGACGTGTTCCGATTGGGAGGGTAAGATAGCCGGTAAACTTCATTTTGCTCGAGGCCTAACATCATGGCTTCAGGTGGACAACGCACCATTACCACCTTTGGTGTCTCTAGGCGGCGTGAATTTCTTTCCATTAGGAAGTTCGTCTGTTTTCTTGCCTTCCAATATCATAAAAAACCAATCTTTAAAATGGTCGCTCATGATTCCAAGAAGGTGTCATAAAACTGCTACCAGTGACCGTCAGTTGCTTTTTCATCACCAATAAACCTTTGTAGCAAAATGTTGTGGATTTACATGAAAGTGACGTGCATAATTGAGTATAATTTAATAAGCACTTAACAAAACCGCAGATTCATGAGCTATCTTCCCAGAAAAGAATAATCAAAATCCGTTTATCATTTTTGTCGAGTAATCGCGTAACAAACATACAGTCGAATTGACAACCTTTTTGGATTCGATTGACAAAATAGTCAAATAGTGTCGCTCAAAGCTAGGATTTTTTTTTAATATTAGTTGATCTTAAATACGCTAACAACAACTTGGACAAGTCTGCTAATTATATATCTTATATTTTACAGACTTGTATGTGTTAGACTTCTACACTTCAGTCTAAGGTTCCCGAGTGGCGGCCCCGCACCGGAGGACGTAGTGGTGGACGACCTCCCACCCGGCGGACTGATGATCTGGTCAAAGTCGCGGGGAGTCGCTGGTTACAAGCGGCTGGTGATCGTAACTTGTTTCACCCTTTGGGGGAGGACTAAGTCCAACAGTGGACGTCTTCCGGCTGATGATGATGATGTGTTAGTCTAAAAAAATGACAACCTGTTTCGGTGGTTACAAGTACGTGTAAGAACGTACCAAACTAATATTTACAAAATCCCAGCTTTGTGTGACACGGGTTAGACAGAGGATTCGTTCATAGCTCTTCTACTAAATGCACTTAAACTATGTTTTTCTAGCTACTTACGACATTTAGATCTATCATTCAACAATATTCGTCGTTTGGAAAATCTAAATAATTTGAACTTAATTTGGCTTGATATATCATATAATAACATCTCAAGCTTCGAATTCGGAGCAGATGCAGGCTTATGGACATTGCTGCATCTCGAATACCTCAACCTAAATGAAAACGACCTGTCATCGTTTAAAATATTTTGTGGATGTACGAGGTAAGTATAAATATATGTTATGGAATAGTTTATATAGGTTAGTGTCGTACAGTTTATATATAGTAAAGTTACAGTTTCGTGTTTTTCTTCGTATCGTCTAAACTTAGTTAGTACGAGTACCATTTCCCCGTGTTGGTCTGGGCTCCTTTGTAGAATAGACCATCTATCTGCCTTGCAGGCAGCTCGTAAAAGGCGAGCAAAGGCTCACAATCACTAACACCGTGACATCTGATAAGGTGGTAGAGTTTAGCAGAGACTCGCCCGGATCGGTACCACCGCCTTACCTTTTCCTGCTGCCATAACGTCATGACGTGTTCCGGTTTGGAGGGTAGACCTAACATCTCGGCCTCAGGTTGGCAACGCACCATTACCACCTTTGGTGTCTCTAGGCGACGTAAATTTCTTAACATCTGGAAATCCGTCTGCTTGCTTGCCTTCCAATATCATAAAAAAAAACTTCGTGCTGGAGACTTACGAGTTACGACTAACTGGAAACAAAAGAGACAGGACACTAGACGAGTTATACATGAGACATTAGAAAGCTCTTGATGATCTCCTACGAAATTCATAAAAACCGTCTGAAGCAATTTCATCTGAAGAACAATAACGGCACTAAAACTGTTTATTTTATTTCTTTTTGTTAAGAGATAGAAACCATGGTTTAAGAATGCTTAGCAAGATTATTAGATATCAGCGTCTAAATTGTTTTTCTTCTGTCAATATATCAATGCATTTTTCACTTAAGTTTCAGAATAAGGTCAGAACAAGTAACATTGTTAATGCTTTTGTTGTTAATAATTTTAAGATAACGCTATCTTTTTTCAAAGAAAATTACAGAAAGAGACAAAATATGTTTAGTGCTGTCAAACTAGTTTATACATGCCATTTCTATAGACTTTTAAGTTATTCCTCGGAACAAGTTGTCATGTCGTGTCACCAACCTGACATGTCTAAAATGTCCCATCTCTTCTCTTTTTGTTCTCTGGAAAAAGATTTCTTAGGTATACTTAAAATAAGTTAAGCTGCTGATCAGCAGAATTACCTCCATTATCTAAATATGTTCTATGATTTAGATGGACACGTCACTCTTTAGTTCTATGTTCCTTTGAAGTTTGACTAGTTTAAATACATTTTTCATCAAAATTTTAGAATTCGAAGCAGAATCGCCCAGATTAGTACCACTCCCTTATACATTCCTCCTGCCATATCATCAATGCTTGCCGTTGACGTATTCGATTTCAGAGAACAAGGTAGTCGGTAAACTTACTTTTGCTCGAGGCCTAACATGCCGGCTTCAGGTTGGCAGCGCACCACCTTTGGTTTCCCTAGGCGGCGTGATTTGTTTTACTATCAGAAGTCCGTCTTCTTGTTTGCCTTCCAATATTATAAAAAAAGCTGTAGTGCTTACATCAGCCTTTCCCAAAGTGGGCGATAACGCCCCCTTTTGGGCGCTGGAAGTCTAGAGAGTAAACTAGTAAACTTCAAAAATTGGTTTTATTGACCTCCAGGTGAGACAAATATGTTATAATTGAGGTTTTTGACAAGAAAAAACAAACACGCCAAAAGACTGTTTATGAACTACAGTGGCATTTGATTTAATTTTTGACAGTTTATATAAACCGAAAAGCAAAATCCGTCATTATTTGACCGATCCGGCCAGACCGAAGGCAATCCGATCAAATGCAGACTAACAATGAAACTGGATTCCAATTTTTAATCTTAATACTACTTCATACATCATTCTACTCTACAAACTCACTTCTTAACCCTTACAAATAAAAACTTTCTCTTACAAAAAATTACCCCTCTTTCCTGTAGCTGAACCATATTTCATTTTTGAGTTATCTCTCTAAAATTGTAATTAATTTTAAACCAGATTACGAGAACTTCACGTCAGAAATAACTACTTGAGCAGATTACTCGAGCTAGCTATATATATGGTAGAGTTGCGGCGTCTGACGATCCTGGACCTTCGCTCGAATCCTGTGTGTAAAGTGAATGGGTACAAGGAAGTTATAGTCAATACTTTTCCACTCTTACTCAATCTGGATGCTGATGATTTGGAACCCGTTTACAAGGTTAACAACCAGTCGGTTACTCATAACTTGAGTAAAACTAATATGTTTCTTGCTTAATTGAGATTTAAAAGGCTTTAGCACCATGAGGCTCCTAAGAAAGACAAAGCGCTTACTCGTATTATATGTGCAATGTGTATCGATGTATATGGGGTGAAGGATATAACGGTAATGTAAAATAATCTATATCAAATAATAACCTGCTTTGTTTACAGATAACCGTGATCTATAGAAACCATATTTATTAATTTTTTTTATTTTATAAATGCTATGGGTGCGTCGCAGTCCTGTGACCAGGTTGGCAGGTCAATTCTGCTAATGAGTAAATGTTAATTTAATGCGACAAAAACGTTTTTGAGTACGTAAAATTATTAAACATTTCAGAATCCTACTAATATTAAAAATGCGAAAGTTTGTACGTTTGTTTGTTATTCCTTCACGCAAAATCTGCTAAACCGATTTTCATGAAATGTGTAAACACATAGATGGTAACTTGTATAAACACATAGGGTAGTTTTTGTCTCAAAAAATGTCCTTGTGGGACCATTATCCACGCGGGCAATGCCGCGTGTAACAGCTAGTAGGTTATAGTTTTGAAACACAAACAAATTAGTTACTAGTTTACTGCTAGAGTAATTTGAACATTAACACAATTTGTAGCAAAAAAAAAACTTTTACAGCGAACTTTAAAAATGAATATGAAACCAGATGTCATAGCTTTCGCAACTCGCCGCTTGTTACGTCTACTGTATATTCAACAACTGTCAACAGCAAAGATCTCACCTTTTATTCCACCAGCCGATAACTTTGACGTGCCCATCGTTGTCCTAGTTGGGTATGAAGCAGTTGGCAAAGGTTAGGTACCTTTTTCCATTCCCATTATTAATCATTCATTGCATTCCTATCTATATCATTCATTCCATTTATTTCACTAAGAAACACGAGACTGACCAGTGATCCTGAACGGAATTTGTATGCAAAAGGTCGTTTTTATTAGATATGAAGTTGTTTTTAATAGATAAGAAGCCCAATCACTACATAGTATAAAACAAAGTCGTTTCATCTGTCCCTATGTCCCTTTGTATGCTTAAAACTTTAAAACTACACAACGGATTTTGATGCGGTTTTTTTAATAGGTAAAGTGATTAAAGAGAAAGGTTTATATGTATATTTAATAACCGTGCGGAGCCGGGGCAAGCCGCTGGTTATTTATAAAAAAAAATCACAAAACTGAGCAATTTTGTAATGAATTTGTGTTCTCAAAATTGGTCCTTTCGTTCTTGCGTGATGCCATGACTAAGCGAAATGGGGCTTAGTTTATATATATAGGGATAAATTAAAGTAGCATCCAATGTTTTCATACAGCGTTTTATAATATCATTGTTATATTGCAATATTTGTATAAAGATTCATTTAAAATAGTCCGTGAAAAGACCTCTATTGCAGTGCATACTTGTTATATAATATATACATTATACTTGATATATAATAATGTTAATTAATAAACTCCCGATACCGCAGCCGCCGCGGCGTGGAGTGGAATCTATGTTACCATTTTAATCAAAATAATATATATCTTGTCATTTGTCGAGAGTCAATATTTATTAACCAATTATAATTAAATACATTTGCACGTTTTCTCAAATTGTTTTTTAATAAGTTGAGTTTGTTCCTTTCACTTTTAACTTTATCGAAGGCACTAATTATTTTATTTTTAAGTCCCTGATGACTTTCTACCTTTTTCTCACATCATAGGTAAAAATCTATAATAGTAACAACCGGGTGATCACGAAGACCAGGGTATAGAATCTACGTTGTACTTATAAACGAACGAAACGAAAAAATAGCAATATTTTCTATGCGATAAGACAACTTACAACAACACGGCTCTCCTGATGGTAAGGAAAAATCGTAGCCTATAAACACCAAAGATGTTATAGTCGCTGTTCTGTAGCCGGAGTGTTAGGCCATTTGTGCAAGTCAATTTGACATTTTGGCAATATTAGAAGATGGAAAAGTAGAAAGCATGACCGGGTAGGAAGTCATCACCTCAGGGGTAAGGAGCCGGTAGCCTACTAGAACTTACACCTGAACCGATGGACAGCGACACACCTATAATTTCTATGGTGTTTATGGCAACGGTTGTCTCTTATTAGAAAAGGTGTATGCTTGTACTCGCGCAATAATTATAATTATCAGAATTATGGCAGGGCCAAGAAACGAGTCGCTTGAATAGGTATATACATTCTTTACTTAAGTCAATGTTTTTAATTTTTATAATAAAATAAAATTTTACAGTTTTAGGTTAATAATTATGCCATCTAAATACTATGTTAACTGGGTTGGCATCGCAATTTAACGTTGTAATGTGATTTTGGTTTTAACTTTCGTGCAAATTGTAAAAATCGAACGCTTCGAAGTGCTTGTGGCACACAAAGTGTGAAATTTTTAGCGTGCAGGCTGAGCGTGACAATTTTTTTTAATAAGCGGGAGCAATTTTCCATACAAGACAGTTTCGCATAATATTATATAAAAATATTTCAAAACTTTTTATATGTCGATCAAAATATAAATTTGTTAAAGTAGAAATGTGATGTACATGCTGTAAACACAAGGAATAAAAACAATCTTGTTATGCATAAGTCTCGTCTCCACTGAATCAGTAATTCTTTCATGGGCAAATGTATATGTTTTTATGATAAACTTCCCAAGCATATTCAAGACTAACCATGAAATAAATTTAAAATATGTATTAAAATTAAGTTGTATGGTTAGGGTTATTATAAGATATCAGAATATTTAGAAGACAGAAATGCTTGGGATTAATTGCTCCCCATACCAATCTCTACAAATTAATTATAAATGTAATAAACTTTTGTAAATTATATTTATAAGAAAAAAGACAAGCCCGCTGAGTTTCTTTCGCCGGATCTTCTGTGAGTGGCCGCGTTCCAATCCGGTGGTAGTTTTTGGAATTATATAGGCGCGTTACAAGAATCTTTGTAATTAAATCTATTTTAAATTTGAATTTAATAGAAAGTTTGTTAAGAAATCTCGAAACAACCCGTTTTTAAAGTGCTACCTACGAAGCGTTTTATTGGTTTGCTGGGTTAATATTATTTATTTCAAATTATAACGAATTCTTACCGCCGCGGCAAATCCCAATAATCTGCCGCCATATGCTTTAGGTTCTGCCTGTCCTGTCAGTTATCCTTCAAAGAAGACTGGTCCTACTATTTTCTTATAAATCTAATTTACAAAAGTTTATTACATTTATAATTAATTTGTAGAGATTGGTGTGAGGAGCAATTAGGTAGCATTTCTGCATTTCTGTCTTCTAAATATTCTGATATCTTATAATAATCCTTACCTGTGTTTTATTGGTCAGCCCAGTGGTAGATACGCAACAGCTTCCACACGTTGTCAATCGTTTAAAATGTAACCAAACTCAAAATAAATAACATTTTTTTATGACTTTAAATAATTGAATATTAAAACGCCTACCGCCACCAACCAGCAAGCTTGGGGTTTGAGACCTAGTAGGGTCAGACATGTTTTGTATGACTCTGTTGTCTGCTTTTCTGAATGTCTTTTTAGCTTATAACAGCAAAGAAGATCTCGACTTTCCTTATAGTAAGAGATAACCGTAGCTTATAGTTACCATAGATGTTGTAGATGCATCGATGTCCTGTAGATAAGAGGTTGGGTCTTTCGTGCAGTGGACCGAAACGTGACACTGTTGTTATGGCGACAGGAATAGCTTAGACAACTTAGCAGCTATCTTGTAGGCACTGATCCATATCTATAACTTATGCTAGCCTCTTAAAATCTGCCAGGCAGGGAGGCAGATAGACTATTCTATACAGGAGACCTAAATCAAAACGGGGTACCTATATCTGGGTAATTTATTCAAGTACATATTTAAGCATTTCTTTCTATAAGTAGGTATTGTTGGACAACACCCGTAACATCATCATACGATTTGATTACTTCAAGGGTAGATTTTGCCCATAAATATCTCTTTTTAACTAATTTAATTCGTTAGTATGTTTTCTTTGTATGTTTGTATCGCGAGCTAATAATGAACAGATTTTGATAGTTCTTTTTTCGAAAGATAATTTAATAATTCTGAGGTGGTATCATAAAAGTTTTATCAATATCAGACTAAGGGTTTGTCAGCTTAAGTGTAACTCAAAAGCCAGTCGTCGGATCTTTTACGTAGGACCACCTCGGAATTAAGACCTGCCTTTAAAAAAAACTAAATGTTACTCTATATTGACATGTTTCTGTCACTGTCACTTTATTTGCGCTTATTACTAAGGAAACGGAGAGGTAAACGGAGCTGCTAACTGGCTCACATTCATTTCAACTTAATAATGCACATCACGTTCGTTAACTGTCGCTCGAACTGAGCCACATGTGAGCCAAAGATAACAGCTTTTTTAATATTAGATCAAAGATAATATGTAGTCATCCATCAGTTCAAAACATTTCAATTGAACTATGAGATGCGTATTTTTGACTTGAACTGCAGCTCAGACTCAAATGTTATATTAATTAAATAATTGAATCGGTTCAAAGCTGACTTGAGTAAATCAGCTCTGAACCGATTCAAATTTAAAATTTAAAAAAAAAAACCTCTACTGATAGCTATTTTTTCTCTTTAACATTGTACAAGGCAGTTTAGAAAATATCAATTACAATATTATACTTTCAACATTTATAACATTTTCAGAAAGATCATTATTAAATTACAACACGGACCAACTTTTGACCGTATTGCTTAAGTTGGTCCATGACGTAACTTTGGTATTGCTGAAGGCAGTTTAGAAAGTTCTCATCTTAAATTTTTACTTAAAATATTAATAAAATTATTATTACATTGAGGAAGACTAAAATATTTTTGTTATTTTAGGTCAACTAGCTCGTCGTCTGGCAACAGAACATAGTTCTAATATAGAATTAGCACTTCAGCACACAACCGCATTTTACCACTCTCCAGATCATTATAAAGTTACAACACGATCCAACTTTGACAATATGTTGTTAGCTGGCGACTTTCTTACGTACAGTGAAAAGGACGGCGAGTCTTACGGACTGAGTAAGTTACAGGATTACTACAGTTTTATATTTTGTTCTTAACGTCGCACTTACGTTAGTTTTTCACGTTCACGTTAAAATAAATAAAAAAATGAATTGAAATAAAATCGGGGAAGACATTAGTGTTGCTACATATAAAAAAATAATGAGACCATTGCCGCCTTATGAAAAAAACAGTTAAGATCCTGTTTAACTAAACACTGTCTAAAATTTACTTCTAAACATTTACATACTACACGTGTGTAACGTGGCAGTGGTCGACGAGTGTTTAATTGTAGTACGACGGTTGGTGACCAAAGGGTCAAACAATTTACTCTAATGAGTGAAGACTTTGACTTTGACTAATCACACCAGGTGAAGGGGAAAGTGCGGCTACCTTACCCGTTCTAATCGATAAATAAGGTGATAATGAGGTGATGGATCCTTAACAAGACAAGTTGCTGCGCAGCATAACTCTACCACCAGTGACATTTTTAATGTATTTATCTATATGCTCATGTACACACCAAATATATTATTTACCAATATTAAACATAGATCTAGGCGTGCCTATATACATAGGCGTGTTTATCTTCTTAAGAGATCTGTTCCAGCAAAACCTGAAAGGAAACAGATGTCACAGAAAGTTTGGCACAATATCAATACTGTCTTGTTTCCCATTTAACTTATGCTCGCTACTATCGAGCTACAAGGTAGGAAGGTTGGTAGTTTATTTTACTTAGGACACCCGGACCAACACGGGGATATCGGGGATATACCATGTTTTCTCGAGTAAGTTAACAATATTCTACCTAGAAACTTGTGCACGAAACGTACCTAAACATTAAAAAAAAGACGCGTTGCACTCCGGGAGTGCCGGTAGAAATAAAAATTTGAATATTAACGTTGTGCATTTTTGATATTTTGGAATGATTAGGGAATAATTTTGCACTAATTGCTTTAATTATCATATCATATTATATAGTATTAAAATACTATCATTTGTGCACAAATATTATTTTCATATCAATAACCTGCGTTTGACTTGACAAAAATGAGCTAAAGTAAGACGTGACAGCTAGAAGCGTCGTCATATTATCTGTATAACGAACATTGTTCGTCAACACATAAAGCTTATTTTCAGGATGGAACAAATAGAGCAATGTCTGTTGATATTATACGTATCTGCTATCATGTTGTCTTGTGAGAATGTAATGGTAGGTATATTGCGGCGTATTATCCATTGCTAATCATATACTCTTCGGAATTATTCAAGCAATACAAAAATAGCAATGAATCTACGTTTTATTTTAGATCTCGCGCAAGCGCTCTGCGCCGTCTTATTCGCGCATGCGCCCTGCGCCGTCTTACGATCTGACGCGAGTTTAGAAGTTTTTACCCAGTCCAAAAAAGTGCGCAACGCCGCTAAAGAAGTTAGAACAAGTAAAATATAAAAAGAGTTATTGTCGCTATAAAACCCATAACAAACAGTGCACGGTCATTGAACTTGTGGGATTGACAATGGAATATTTAAATTTATGTAACTAATTTATTTTAAATCTTATTTTTTTACTATTTCATTTAAATATTTGGAAGATCCAGGTATAATTTCTATCATTTGTTTAGAAAGACCTTATCAGCGCGCTGCTCAAAACTACAATAATAAGTATAAGACCATAATTCAAGGTGGGCACGAAGAGGCGGGCAACAGCTAACGTCTAATAAAAAGTTATTTTCAGGTAGAGAAGAAGCTTTTGTGAAAGATGGAAAAGTAAAAATTGTAACAATGGACTTAATAGGAGCACTCATGTTGAAGCTTCGAGGCTTTCGTCCGTATCTGATTTTGGCAACTTGTCATGACAAACAGGCATTGTCCCGAAGGCAAGAAGAACGGCAAAGGTATAGGCAAACGGATACATTGTACAAATGCAAAAGTCATCAAATAAACTTGGTTCTGTTTCTAGTGCCTCACACATAATTTAAAAAAAAAACTGTAAACAACCGACTTCAATTTCCGTATTATGCCGTAGATATAAGTAAATAATTAAATACGTATTAAGCATCACTCAAAAATGCTCAACCAATCGCCATTGGTTTACCTCTGAAACATGACCAATCTCACAAAAAAGACACGGTCATTTTTCAATCGCGTAAATAAAATACAAAAAACTAATGGTCAATTTGATACCCATCTTTCTAAAATCGATGAAAAACATAGTCAAATTGAGAATACCTTCTCCATTTTAAAAAGCGCTGTCAGAATGGCTGGCGGGTGCTCAATCTCTATTTATAAAATGAAACCCCATTTCGTGTGGTCCTTGCATCAAGCTTCAACAGATTGATCAATTTTCTTATTTTTTTGTATTACTTATTATCATATGATCCTTATATGAAAAAAAAACGTAAAAATTGCAGGGAAAATGCGAAAACAATTTAATCCATACAATCTCTTAGTGTAGCTGTTAACGTCAAGTGATGCGAAGGATAAACACAAAAACGAAGGCTTTAAGGAAAGCGCACATTTGGACGGGCCCGGGACGGAGCGCATCGCAGCGCAATAATCAGCCTAGATCAGGGGTGGGAAAACTACGGCCTGCGGGCCGCATCCGGCCCGTGAGAGGCTTTAATCCGGCCCGCCGAGGTTTTTTTTAGAAAAAATTTGAACCTCCTTAAAAAAATGAATGGTCGAAATGTTAAAAGGCTATTGAAATTTGAACAATTATGATACTGAATCGATACTTCAAACATATATATTGCGTATTTCACATGTTAAAGACTTCATAAATAGATTTTATTTTAATAAAGGATTGTAAAATCTAAAAAATGCCTTATGTTATCTTTATACAACGTTTTGTAATCGTAATATTTACTGCTGTTTTAATTAACCGGCCCGCCTCAAGATTAATTTTAATTTACTGGCCCGCCACTAGATTTTTTTTTATTTACCGGCCCGCGGTCAAAAGAATTTGCCCACCCCTGGCCTAGATCATTTTCATATATTTTGTATGGAGCAACGCCCACTGTGCCGAAGCGCATGGCAATGGATTTTTTTGCGCCGGCTTTTCGCGCGGCACCTCGCGCCCTGATGTGACCTTAAGCTAGTTTTTTCTTAAGATTACAATTATATAAACAAAAAAGTTCTTGTTAGAAAAACATTAAAGCTTTACACCAATCTTAAGTATTGAATTAAACATACACCGTTTTATTAATAAACGTGGACTAACGTAGGTGTAATATTAAGTTGATATTATAGTCTGTATCTCAGTGTAATAAAGACTATAATACCAGGCTAAATCTTAGCGTAATTTAAGCCGTGTTTATTAATAAGACAGTAATGGTTCAGAGTATTCTTTAGCTTTACTTTGCTTTAGTTTTACACAAAACTGTTCCGAATTTACCATTTTAACACACTATATTTACATAAAATTTTTATTAAACAAAATTATTTGCCTGTATGCAAAAAATACAAAATAAACTTGACATATAGAACACTACAATTTCTATGAGATTGATAAATGGCAAAGATAAATTTCTTTATATAATAATAACATATAATAAATAATTTCTAAATAAGATAATTAGCTTACAAGTACAATATACTGTGCCAAGCTTAAAATCGATTCAAAGTATCTAATCGATTTAAGGAAAATATTAAAAAGAAAAGTAAAGTATCTTTACGCCCATATCCCTGAAGGAGTAGGCAGAAGCACAACTAGGACACCAACGAATAGCCCAGGACACTAAGTCCCACGATGTGATAGGTGGCAAGCGAGTGGCAGGGGTATATAAGGCAGCAGAGGTTTTGATCGGAAATAATTTATCAATCGAAACGCGGAATTTTTGTGGGAAAATTGCAAATTAAATAATTTTATTTGGATTTAAGTATGGTTTTTCGCAAATAGCCATAGATTAGCTCAGTGAAACCGGCTCACAGTTCAGTTCAACGCATGGATAGGTGGAACGCGCTGTCGCTCGAATTGAACCCTACATCACCCTATGAGTTAACAGCTATTTTAATCACAGGTCACAGAAACTTGATATCAGTTCGAGACATTTCAATTACAACGTGAGCTGCTAATTTAGAATTGAACTGCAGCTCTGCCTCAAATATCTCTTTTTTATCTGAATATTTTAACTGGTTCAGAGCTGATTTACTCATCCTTATCTCCAACGAGCTGTTAGGTAAGGAGGCAAAAAGGGAGACTGAATTTGGTTGTTTCCAGAGCTAGACATTTGGAAATAGAGAGGAGAATAAGTGTCAATAGTCCATACGAAATGTCAACCCTGCAAGTGCTGCTCTCTGGCCGTATTATAATTAACGGTATACTAAATGAAGTTTTACAGGTATATACTAATTATCATTCGTTTTTAATAGATTGAAAAGCAAAAAAAAAGTGAATTGCTTGATAGTAGTAAACATATTATCTTGCCAGGGCCAGCGTAGGGCAGAGCAATGTCATGTTGGTGCGAATCCCCTGTATGAAATAGACCAACGACTTCTTGTCTGGTAGCTTATTAACTGCGAACATAAGTTGAATAGGTCATTACCAAAAAGACCACTGGTAGCAGAGTACTGTGCAGAAACTCGCCCGCAAACAATGCTGTCGTTCGTTTCTAATTAGGTAGGTTCTTAAGGCATATTCTAATTAGGTAGGTACTAAAGGCATGCGTCCCAAATATGCCGATTCGTCCTGACGAATATCTAAAATCAGACCTTTGAGAACGGAGAACAACTTTTTATCTGTCTTCAACAATGATATTTAAAAAGCTCACAAAATTATTTAGGTAACTATGGAAACTATGGTTTTTGAAAAAAACAAATTCTTTTACAATACCATTCTGTGGAAAAAATAATTAAGTATATTAGTTTCTATTAAATTGAAAAAAATGTGAGTAATCTCAATAAATCCGATGATATATTTTCATTTATTAAAAAAATAAGTTTCCAGTTTTAGAAAAAAACTAAGATCGTACTGAATTCTAAAACATTGAAGCCTTGTTTTGCGATACATATTCTGTGTATAATACATAGCTACCATTGTTTTTAAGATTTTATTTCGTGTAGGTACAGTAAGGTTACTCTTGAATCTCGATACCATATGAATTGAAAATTTGGAATCGAATAAGTAATTTTAGGTACTTTTAAACACAGTACTAGCAGATTATTAACATTCATTTACAAATAAATTCAACGAATCTGATAAAATAATTAATTGTTTACTATTGACTTAATTGACTAAATATGACAATAATTCGCCAGTATTGTGTACAAGAGTACCTACTATAACATAGTCGATTTTAATTTTGAATACTGCATTTTATTGTATGCATGGATTCGAATCGTAGTTTTGAAACTCACACAAATCGGAGACGTTATTTTCCAATCAATCGCCGACTGATATCAATACCTATCACTTATTATAAGTATACCTTAACCGAAATTAAAATCGATCCGTTTTTTGAGTGGCACTTTGACAACGAGAGTTTCTAAGAACGTTATTTGACTACGGTTAATGTGAATATTTTATAACCCGTGAAATTAAAATTTATTGACAATTTAATAATCATAAAATTAAAAAATCTGACCGAAATGTAGCTAAGCGCCATCTCGATCACGTCAGCTTTTAAACAAAAAAATCCACATCAGCATCGGGTCAATTGGTTAGGCGTTATGATGTCACAGACACAGAAACATATAAATGTCATTGTCGTTGGCCAGAAGCGTGCACGTCGCAATTCCTGCCAGTCCGTTGGACTGCAACTCTGGCCCAAAAAAAATGGTGTTTAAAAGAAACTTAGCCAGAACAGATGTAAGAGTTTAAATTGATGATGTAGTGTTGGAGCAAGATAATGAAATTGTATATCTTGATTCTTGGTTGTGATTTTAGCAGGAACGGAAGCGGAAGGTACACAACGCATGTGGAAAGGAGAGTGTGTGTGAGAGAGAAAGATTTTGAGTCAAAATGCTTTTTGTAATTCTGTGCTTATCCCAACGTCGAAATGAGAGCGCTACGGAAAGTAGATATGTGGTGTAACGCTCGCTGACCGCATTCGTAAGAGTGAGATCAGGGAAAGGATGAGATTAAAAGAAGTTGATGTTAAAATGAGAAAGGGCATGTTCCGCTGGTTCGACCATGTGGAAAGAAAGACAGATGAAAGATTGACAAAACAGATTTGCAAAGAAAATGAAAATTAAAAAATATTTATTGTGTATTGTATGTGTGTTAAAAAGTTGTTTCAGAGATATAAGCATACATATATAAGCATACAACATATTATGCCACATTATGGTGTGCAAATATTTAGTTTCATTTAAAGAAATTTAATATTTTTATACATTTCAACATTTTAATCACATCACTTATTTATCTTTTTAATTTTATGTATTTTTTATTTTATTTTTATAGATATTTTGTTTATTTATAAGTTTAGTAAGCTTTGCAATTTATTATAAATAATTTTAATCCTATCTCCTGCACACTACCACCGTTTCCAACTCTAGCCGGTAAGGAGATGAAACGGCAAAACAAACACCGCGGCAACCAGGCCTATATGCCTTTACTATAAAGAGGATGGATGCAAAGTGAAAGTGGATGGATATAGGTACCAGGGAAGACCAAAGTTGACATTCCACGATCAGATCGCTCGGATATTATCCGAGGGTAATAGAGGGTAAAAGAGGTCAATAGTCTCTGAAACCGGCGTTTTTGTATAAAAATTTGAAAAGGGTAATGAATACGAAGGAAGTCAGACTGGTTTGTCAGAATCATAAGGTTTGGCACTCGATACTCTCTGCCTACCTCTTAAGGGACTTGGCGTGAAGATATGTATGATTAAGTGACATAACTTGCAAATACTAATACGATTGATAATTTACAGAGTATAGTAGTAGGATCTGATTCGAAATCAGGAAGTATGTTTTCACTTGAATCGGAATGTTCTTTACTGATGGAAAGTGAGATACGGCAAAACCGAGAACATAAGGATTTTAATAGACTCAAAGTTATCAGTCCTGTGAGTGATTTTTTTAATTTATTTTATTAGGTATTTCGAGATTTTGAAGGTTTTTTTTTGTTTTTATACTTTGAAGATTGGTTCTTTATTTTTTTATGATATTAGAAGGGAAACAACCAGACGGGATTCCCCGGTCGTAAGAAATTCACGCCACCAAGTGACACCAAGGGCGGTAATGGTGATTGCCACTCTGAGGCCGGGACGTTTATTTATGATATGGAAGACAAACAAGCTGAGTGATTTCCTGATGGTAAGAAATTAGTTTCGCCTAGAGACACCAAAGGTAGTAATGGTGCGCTGCCAACTTGGGGATGGAATGTTAGTCCCCGAGCAAAAGTAAGTTTATCGGCTACCTTATCCTCCGAACCGGAACACGTCAACAGCAAGCGCCGAAGATATGACAACAGGAATATATGAGTGGATGGTACCAATCCGAGCGATTCGTTGTTAAACTCTACCGAATAAAGTAAGTTTACCGGCTACCTTATCCTCCGAATCGGAACACATAATCCGCAAGTTCTGACGCTATATTCTCAGAAATGGGTAAGGTATTGTTTTGTTTAGTATCCAATATTTCGATTGAGATACCTCTTTCTTTCTGTTAAATTTATAAAAAAAATATTAATTTCTGTCTTTGCTTTTACCGGCCAATGACGAGCGGATTTTGCTGATTCTTTTTTTAAAGGATGGGTCATAATAATTACGTGGTGGTCCCATCTTAACTTTCTGTGGGACGTTCTCTTAATCCAACAATCTTTCGTAAAAAAGATCAAAGCCAGATGTGATACTAAACAAAATAATTGGAGTCAATTGAAGTCTAAAAGAATTGGGTCAGTTATTTCACTTTTACTGCGCTTGATTATGAAGTTATAATTATTTATTGAGGGTAAACTGCTTCGTACGCTTCCAGTCTATCTAGCTTATTTTTTAAATCATCTATCACTTATGTTGGGCATCCAGAGATGCAGACGTTTATTTCAATATATTCTACTTGACTAACATTGTTCTTTTGTCAAAGTGTCTTTTTTTATTGCCTGTGAAGCTATTTTATTTTGATCTATTATTTTCGTATAAACGTGAAATTGTTCTGTAACATAAAAAAATAATTTGGCATAAGTAATTGTACAATCTGTTTATAATGTTACTTTAATTAGTAATAATATTACATACATACATATTATGTCTCGGACATGTTTTACATGAAGGAAGAGAAAACAAAAGAGTAGAAACAAATGCATTCTATAGTAACAATATAGCCAAACTTAGAATAAAACAATATTACCAATATAAGAATAATATTTGTGTTGCTATATTTAGGTATATCTAACAGTAATGAGGCGAACCAATCGGTCGTACGCCACTAGTGACTAAGACGGATATCACACTGCACCGCATGCCGCTCCAGTTTACAGTGATACGGATTTTAACTTTAAAAAAGCATATTTACGCCCTTATCCCAACAGGTAGGCGGAGCATTAATACGCCCACGACTAGTCGAAGACACCAAGTCCCATAATGTTATAGGAAGCAAGCCTATGGCCACCTGGGCTTTTATCCAATCCCGGGCAACTTTATTTTTATGAAAAAATTGAAAATACACATTTTCTATTTTTTTTGCTGCCTGACCCGGGCATCGAACCTGGGACCTCAAAAAATCAAGTCCATCGCCAAACCGATATCGCATAGGCAATGGAATTTAACTTTATACTGAAAAAACTGCCACTGCATCTCCGTGCAGAGATATTTTAATATTTCAAGGTTACAACCCCTTATTTGGCGCCCGCCGGTAGTTTATGGGGCATCCTTCTAAGTCTCAAAGTTCTGCAAAGGCTCTCCAGGTCTGGGGAAAAAATTATATTTATTTGTCTAGGAATATTAATTCCGATTTAGAGGGAAGGACATCAAACTTACTCGGCAAGGTTTCACATGCCAGCTTCAAATAACGCACCTATTAACATCTACCTATATTCTGTACTATATTTATTGGCCTTATGTATATCTCACCATATCGAAATTTACCTATTTGACTGTCTATGTTATTAGAAATGCTTAGGGAAATGCCGCAAAAAATCCAAATCCTATCCCAGTGGACACCTCTATTTTGATATTTGAAAATATCTTTTTTAAGAGTATTTCCACTCTCGAAGATAAGAAAACGGACAGCGAAATAGATTCGAATATCTACTCACTGTGCAAAGAAGCTCAGGCCGTTGACAATTATATCAGTGAAGCTAATCAGCAAAGCCAAGATAAATCGAGAAGGTACTTTTAATTGCATTTTTTAAATACATTCGCTCTAAGATATACAGGGTAACTTTGAAAGGACCGGCCAAATTTTAATGTAAGTGGGTAAAGTATTAAATGTTAATGAATTTTAAATATTATGAATAATAAGTATCATTGAACAAGTTACACACATTGAATCTAACCCCAAAGTAAGCAAATATATGCTTGTGTTATGGGTCAACGATTCTAATACATAGATATACTTAAATAGATACCAAATAAATTTATTAAACACCCAAACCTTGCTAAGTCTAGAATCTGCACAGATCGTGACACTTGCCACTTAATGGTCCCTTTCTTTCCCGCAAGGGACTTCGCGTAAAGTCTTCACGGGAAATACATATAAAGGGCTCCGTGTTGTGTGCTGCGCAGTCTATGTATTCAGACTGTAAATCATGTGAGGGTGGACTGCAAGATATCGCCTTGGGTTGATGTTAATATTGACATCAACCAGTTATTATCTTGAATATGGACAAAAGCCTTCAAAAAATAAAATTAATAAAAAAATCATGGTGTCATACAGCAAACAAGCACATGACTGCAAATGGCAAATAAGTATATTTTCCGTTTCTTATTTTTGCCACTGTGTTGCTGCTCTATTTGTGCTGTGTAGGTCTGCTGAGTAGAATTCGCCATCTGCCTCTTTGTGCCTGACGGCTCGTAAGAGGCAAGCATAGGTTACATTGGACATTATCAAAGTAACCATTGGTGTTTGAGTGCTGTGCATCAACTTGCCCGGGTAGGGATTCACCACTTTATTTATTTTGGCCGACATAATGACTGTCATGTTCCGGTTCGGGTAAGGTAGCAGGTAGACTTCGCCACAATAGGCCTAACATCACGAATAGTAACCACCCACGGTGTGCTCCCTTTTGCCAGGTACCAGGGCTAAATGAACATTTTCGCACTCATCCACTGCCCGGTGACGCTGGACCTCGCAATCCCCATCAGACAGCCCCACCACAAGGGGTGCTGACTGATACAGCCTTCCTGGTCCAATTGGTTTCGCTGGAGCATCAGCCTGACCCCGGTTACTCGGCCCCCTGCCACGACTGGGCTTGGACCATTGGGGGGGGGACGGATAGCGACGCACCTACAACATCTATGGTGTTTTGAAGATGTTCAAATAGACACCTTTTTTCCACAGAAATAATGATCCGAAACTGCAAAAGCCAGACTTGGCTACCAAGAAACGAGCGTATAGCAAGAGTTCTTCTATGTGGAAAGGTTATTTTTATTATAAATCGTTAAAACGCTATAACATGAACTATGTGAACTTCAGCTCTTCCATAGACCGCAGGGCTAAAACGTACTCAAGATGTAAGGTACAAACGCTTGCCGGTACATCGTCACTGCTTGCCACCATCGCGTTCAAGGTTAGGGGGTAGCGTAGTCAGTAAATTTACACCAGGTAAGGAAATCCGCCTGCTTTTTGTCATCACATCTTGTCCTGCAAGTAATTTTCAAATGTTAGTAACAGACGATGCTATAACAGCAAAACCGGTTGGCTAATTTTATAAAATTCAGTTCATATTCTTGCAAAACTACCTACAAGTCATGAAGATTTAATTGTTTAAGCACCAATTGTAGAAATCTTAAACAATAATAACGCAGAATAATTTATCAAAAATGCAGTAAATATAATCTTTGACTGTAACTAAAAAAGTACTCGATTACACATTAATTAGGTAATAAAACTGTACACTGAAATTGAGTTGAATTGAGTGAATTCGATATTCGAACATACTTTTATTATTTTTATGATTTTTGTCTGTCTGTCGGTATCCCGACCGCAATTCACGCCGAATCTAATGAACCGGTCGTAATGAAATTTGGCTGATAGGTAATTTATGTTCCGAGCAAGGTTGTAAGGTACCTACCTACCTACTTTTTATTCCGCTCACTAAAGGGGTTCTCGTGGGAGAGGGATAAAGTCAAAATCTAAATTGAGATATGGTAATTACGTATTCACGTAGTCCGATTTTATTCATTCGTTGTTTGATCTGTAGTATCTATGTCACAAAGTGGTCCGTAATTTTTTCCAAGTCATAAGTTTTGTAATTTAGAAAATACAGACATACCAACTCAATATAAAGTGTCATGTAACCTAAAACTGGAAGATAGAGAAACATTTGAAAGTACGTTAATCTTATAAATCTCATAGGTACACACGCCAAGTCAGATAGAGAGTATTGAGTACCAAGTGAACTAAGTTCACCGGTTGGCTAGATTAGCAACAAAACTACAAAATCTGTCTTAAATTTCCTTATTGCGGATATAATCCAATCCATATAATTTGACTATTAATTGAGTTTTTGAGATATATGAAAATGCATAATTTCTAACCACCCGAACCGCTTAAAAGTCGCTGCTGCAGATAGTCCATTAAAAATTGATTGTTGGCAATAGTAGTGGGTAATATCGGGTTTATAATATTTGATATCGGATTCCAAAACTGTACATTTTTTGAAACTGTATATTGACAAATACTGTCAGATGCATCAGATATGATATTAATGCAACGGAAATTGTTTCAAGCCTACAGCTTAATTCGATTTTTACTGTCACTGGCAGGTAGGTTTTGACTGTTGAACACATTGTTATATTAACGAACTGCCCATCATGCTTTGCCTAGGCTTAGGACTGGCTACAATATTATTACTTTATGTGGTTTTGTTAAAACATTTTTATTTGAATAGCTGAAACCTATATAAACCATATTACGTATTAAAAACACAATTATTCTATGTGCTATTAATATAGGGCGATTGTGCGTATCGCTCAAAATTTCACAGTATAGTGTTTCATCAAATATATAAAGTTTTTAGGATGTCAAACGAGATACCGAACCGATCTTAGCCAGTATCGCCACGTTGCAGCAATATAGTGTTTCAAAAAATAAGTAGTTTTTGCAAGCTTTGATATCTGATATTACAATATTGGTCTAATATACGTTTCAATATCTATATACGATCTATATTGCCCACTCCTGGTTGGCACCTGACAGTCTTACTTAGTACTGACTCTGGCGTTCATAATGTAGAACTTTGGAATGCAAGACACAAATTTATGTCTATTAACTTAAAAGTTAAAAAACTTAAAAATTTTAACTAAAACTTTCAATTTTCAAATGTATTGTTTGCCGCCTCGTTGGGCGTTTAGCTGGCCTACACGCCTACTTACACTGACTAACCTCGAGGCTCGGGTTCGATTCCCGACGGGGTCAGGCATTTGTGTGATGAACATTTAGCTGGCTGCATTTCCGGGTCTGGGTATTTATTCAATTTAAATTATTCTGGTATCTATTGAAGTATTTCTATGTACTAGAATCGTTGACTAGCACCTATTACACAAGCATATAATTTGCTTACTTTGGGGTTAGATAAAATTTGCGTAACTTGTTCAGGATTATTTATTTAATGAAATAATACTTTTTATTACGCAAAAGAATACAATATTAAATACTAGCACACTTCAAACTTAACTGGAGGTACAATAAGGCGGTGTTGTCGCCATTATTTTTCAAATTTGAAATGTTGTTCGTGATGTTCTATAGGAATTTGTATTTTTTACAATTAACAGGTATGTACGCGACTCAAAATAGCCGAAATACTTCCAAGTCTGTGACATTTAATTCGCCGGAAAACACAGGCTTTGTAGATCTTGCCCCGGAAGCTTCGGGTTTATTGTTACAGCCAGAACAGGAGAAAGAAAGTAAGACACTTTCAATTAACTACTATCTACAAAGCTACCATTATGTAATTTTGTTATTAAGATTTTTATTTTATACAAAAACAATTTTATAAAATAATTGCTTTTTGAACAGCCAATCGCTTGACGTAATTTGCTATCTGTGTTATAAAATAAGTAACCAAAAGCCATTAAAAAAATTGACTTCAGTTTAGAAATGCTAAAGTATAAACCAGTTTTTTTTGAGTTATGACTTTTCATTATACCTACTCCAATATCGTCGTCTGCATTTACCTACGTTTATAGGTATATAGCCCACAAATATTTTTTTTTAAACAAAAAAAAATGTTATATATATTATAATATGCTATGTAGTTAGATAACTTTTTATAATATTGTATTTAATAACTACAGTCAAATAGCGAATTATGAGAGACAGGTAGGTCTATCTGCTGAATTATTTAAATGTTATTTGACACTTGCTGATATCGCGAATCGAATGACAATTTTCAAGTAAAAAAAAACCGGGAAAATATTGAACGTATGTGTATATATTTTTAGCAGCGGAGAAAGTTAACCTAAAAACCATAAACTCAAAAGAGGCACTATCCCATTTGCTGAAATTGAAATCGTGCGATTCCGACTTATGGCTAGCTTTTTTGTTAGAAAACAAACTGATACAAGTGGATAACACATTATCAGAACAAGGTAAGTCTTACTTAAAGGTAAAGAAATCAGGAAGGCCTACAAGCAGATGAATTTTTTTTGGAGGTGAAGGGTACCTACTGTAGTCAGTAAACTTGTATTTGTTTTGCATTGCTTTACATCCTAATCGCAAGACAGCGACCATACGACAAACAAGCATTAACCTAAAGGTGCAACATCTGCCCATGGTGGCTCTTGAATACTACCTATCAAGAGAGTCGTGTGCTTGTTCCCTGTCAGATTTTATAAAAATAAGTTTTTAAGTAACAAGATGGTTGTTTCGAAATTATTACAATTTGAAAGAACCATCAAAATATGTTCATTAGTGGTCTAATAATGGCGTACCTACCAAACCAAAAAAAAAAAACATTCAGACAAATTGAGAACCTCCTCTTTCTTAGAATCGCTTAATAAAACCTACGCTTTCAAATGGTTTTACGTAAATAACCCAAAACGTATTATGGTGGGTATAGACCCAAAACCAACGAAATAATATAAACAAATGTCAAATATGTTCTGAAATACTACTTCTATAAACGGTCTGATGTTATTTTGTTTCAGTTATGGTATCAAACCTAACCTCGAAGCAAATGGATTCAAATTGTATTAAATTAGATTTTAACGACTATGACAAGGTATTTATAAATTTATTTATAACTAGCGAACCCGGCGAACTCCGTATCGCTTAACATTAACGGATACTAACAGACTGTATGAAAAAAACAATGTAGGTAGGTGCTAATTGTTTTTCCTGTTTTATCCAAAAAAATGATGTCCAATTTTCCCAGTTTTTTTCTCCGTAAGAACTTTACTGAGCCGTACTGGGCCTGGGTTGTTAGGCCTCTTTCGAAACGTAAGTTGATCTGCTGCCCTTTATATTTTCATAACCGAAACACGACGACGGAAAGTAGCGACATATTTGTAACATAACTGCGGCTCCACATTATTGCCGTGTAGCTCCGTGAACAGACGCGAACGTGAATGTGGACGGTTTTCACGAGGTCCACGCGCGTTCACGCCTGTTCCCCGATCAGAGTCGGTATTACGTCCCGTGACAAAGGGTTCGCGCGGCGTTCACGCATACACATACACATTCACGGCCCCGACGCAGTTTACTCCGGACTATAAAGGGGTACGGACGTTTGCAGTGTCTGTGCGCGCGCTATGGAGTCGCGCGAGTACGTTTGGCAAAATGAAACTGAAATGCTCTTTTTAGAGCATTACCATTTACCATTCTGAAAGTATACTGTGGGATGCAAAACACCCTCTTCATAAGGACAAAAACAAGCATCATGATGCCCGGAGGCGGATTAGCACTCTAATGGATATAGAAATCAATCAATTGAAAAAGAAAAAAGACTCCTTGATCTCCAGTTATCGCTTTTATCGAAAAAAGGTTTGTAAAATGAATTATTAAGTACAAGTAAAAAATATACCTATGCATAATAAGTATACAAAATAATGGAGTGTAATTGTTTTTTTGTGTAAGTACCTATCCCTTTTTAATGTAGGTTGAAAATGTAGGTAGGTCTGTTGTTTTATGGTGCAATAAAGAATATTGATTGATTGTAGGTACGAGATTTAAACCACTCTGGGGCTGGAGCTGGAGAAATATATAAACCCATCTGGTTTGCTTATTCATATATGGATTCTTTCCTCGGTGAAGAGTTGACAGTAAAAAAACCACTGACACATTAAATCAAGTAAGTTTATTTATTTATTTATTAGTAATACAGTAGTTACCTACATTAAGATCTATGGAGAAAGATGTCGATATGTGGAGGTTGGTAACCTATGTACCTATATTGGAAGTAAAATATTTAGTAAATTCTTCTCTTATTTCAATTGCAGTCAAACTTGGTCTACGCGGTATCTGAGTCAAATCGCGTATAGCACATGTATCTTGAATTTCTGATCTCCAAGAACCTTCCTGTATACGAATACCATCATTATTATAGACGTCAATCGTACCTGATGGTGTGTAAATCTGGCGAGATGTGGTTCTTTTCCTTAAAAAATTGTGTAGTAGGACACAAGTCATAGTAATGAGATTTACTTTCTCAGGGCACACCATCAAAGGTTTTCTAAAGACTCTAAATTTTGAAGCCAATATGCCAAAAGTGTTTTCTACCACCACTCGTGCACTAGATAATTTTCTATTAAATTCACGTTTTGGAGTGCCTAAATCATGATTTCCCGGATAAGGTTTCATTACCGACGTGCTGAGTGCAAAGGCACCATCACCCAAAAATACATAAGTCACGGGTTTATTAGATCCCGGAAGTGGTCGCGGAGGTGGTAGAAACAGGGAATTGGATGTAATCCTTCGCCATAGTTCACAGTTTTGAAATATTCCACCGTCACTTATTTTACCCTGACCACCTATATTGACATAAACGAAATTGTAGTTGCTGTTTACTAGTGCCATAAGTACAATACTAAAACTTTTCTTATAGTTGTAGTAGGTTGATCCCGAGTGCATGGGAGACTGCATAACGATATGTTTTCCGTCTAATGATCCAACACACCGAGGAAATTTATTCTTGAATCCATTTTCAATTTCTAACCATTCTGCTTCACTGTCTGGTATCTGAAAAAAAAAATTTCGTTAACACATATTATTTTTTAGGAGAGAAACATTTTAGATTCCCAAGAAAACAATCACGAAAATGTCGACCCAGTGCCATTGAGAGATGAAAATCCTACAATAACGAAACGGCGCCGTAAGAATCCACCCGAGCAACAAGAAGCTGGAAGCTTCATTAAAGAAAGCCTTGCTAACCTGAACCAAGCATTATGCCGCAGTAATCCCCAGGAAAAAGAAGACGATTGCGATCGTTATGGAAAAATTTTAGCAAATAAGCTAAGACAATTGCCAGAAGACGAACGATTAATTTTTATGCACCAAATTGATGGAATTTTTATACAACGGCGAATTAGTCGAAATCAGAGTCGTCTTACATCACCGATATTTGTTTCATCTCCTTCACCATCTTTCAATATCTCGCAATCTCATCAGCATAATACGAGCAGGCCCGGGTCTTCTTTTACTTCCTATTCTGAACCTATATCGTTATATAGAACATATTATGATTTTAACCAGGATTCCAAAATGACTCAATCTGAAGCAATAGTTAACAACACAACTAACATCACGCAATATCCTCCCGTAATACATATACCTGAGCATTCCAATACAAACACAAGTAGAATTAAAATTTTGTCTAATCGAATTGTTTCGCCTCCTCTTCCTCCCCCTGCACAAACTGAATCCTTTTCCCAATCACAATATGAGTGCAATTTGATTGCCGATGCATATGAGAATGCCTGATATTTATTATTAGTGTTTAAGAACTTTATTAATACATACGTGTATTAAACATTTTGTTATTGACCTACATTAATAAAAAAATTAAACCTATTTAATGAGTTTCACTTACCTTGATTTCATTCCTTAGTACATGAACCAGGGCTTTACATACTTCAATTACGATTTCTGATATAAGCTGAGGTGAAATTTTAAATAAGAAGTGCAGGCTCTCATAGCTGTCTCCTGAAGCCAGAAACCGTAGTGTCACGGCTAAACGAATTCTTGCTGGTATTGCTGGTCTAAATTGGGTATCTTTTTTGGAAATAATTGGAGAAACTTTTTGAAGCAAGTATTCAAAGTCTATTGTTGACATACGAGTAAATTTCTTAAATTCTCCACTGGGCCCAGAATGTAATTCTGATAACTGCTTCTCCATGGTAAGTCTGAAATGAATTTTATATAATTATCATTATATACCTTAGCTAGGTATATGATTAGAACTGTGTTTTCAAGTTAGTTAACTGTTTTATAAAGCCTATACAAAATGCACTACACCAACGCACATACCTTGATCGGTTACGATGTATTTCTGTCATCCACCATCTTCTTTTCGAACGTTTTCTTTTAATAACTTTCTTGTTTTTGACATCTATATAGTGGTATAGGGA
>NJDD01002154.1:58370-88324 GCA_002245505.1 Calephelis nemesis | reverse complement strand
GCTGTTGTCACATATACTATATTATGTTTTTTTTTGTTATTATATTGTTCATTAGCATAAAACTTTTTTATCTGACTGTACTAAACAACTTCAATAATTTGATAGTGAGTGAATCGTCGGTGAAAAAAATAAAAAGGTGTCGTTTCGTCCATTGTGGATGAAAATTTTGTGGACGAAACTTCAGCAAGACCATCATCGGTTTCATTATTAACTTCATATTTTTTTGTTTGCCATTTTAAAATAAAACTTTTAGATGAAATGTTTAAAATGTTATTATTTGACAACCCTGACCCTTGACTGACTTGCCGTGAGTAGGTATATAAAATGTCGGCATGAATTCATTATCAAAGGAGTTGGACTACTGGTAGGTAGAACTCTTTATACTGTGGTATTACGGTTCCCAACTTAGGGGTTTTCCCCCCAGATTTAGGGGATAAAAATTGTTTATTTAGTATAGTGATGTGCCGACTCGGGTTAAACTTAACTCGAATCAACTCGAGTTAAAATTTCGGTAATTTGAATTGAACTCGAGTTGACTCGAGTTAACTAAAATAACGTTCAGCCACGCATGTTTTTCATTGTTTTTATCAATTTTAATAACTTGTTTGTTTCTTAACGAATCAAATGCGATAAGAAATGTTTTCTAGAATAAATATAAATAAAACAACAACTCTTACTTCGCAATTCCGCGTCCGCTCCGTGTTGGTGGAGTAGCGATGTAAAATTTGTTGTTTTATTAAAATAGTTGTTTTATTAAAATGGTTGTTTTATTAACCTTGTTGGCCAGGGCTTCTTTGCAGAATAGACTTTCTGCCTTACTGACAGGCAGATCATAAAAGGCGAGCATAAGCTTAATGTCACTAACACCATGACATATCACTAGGTGATGAAGTTTTGTACCGACTCACCCGGATTGGTATCTGCACCTTATCTATTCCTACCGTTACGTCAGTACTAGTCGTTGACGAGTTTCGGTTGGGAGTATGAGGTAGCCGGATTACATACTTTTGCTCGAGGCCTAAAAAGCCAACCATGTCAAAGCGCCATCACCACCTTTTGTGTCTTGAGGCGGCAAAAATTTCTTACCATCAGGAAATCTGCTTGCTTGTTTGTCTTCTAACACCATAAAAAAGGTCTACAAAATAACGCTTGAATCAATTGAGTAGAATAAATATAACTATTGCGATGATGAAAAAATCTATTTATGTGTATTACTTACTTTTGACATTTATAATGAATATTTTTATTTATTTAAAGAACGTAATTTACATCAATTCTCAATAACTCTATTTATATTTACCAATCTTAACAAAATAATATCATTCCAACTTGATGAAGTCGAAAGTATAAAATGCTATTAATTAATTATCTATACAGATATCACAATCTATTTTATTATATTTCGGGTCTAGCATATTTTTAAAAAATATATAGTAAGCGCAAACAAACGATAATAACAAGTAGTAAACAATCACAACACAACACAACCGGCAGTCCAATATAACCTCAAATATGCAACAGTATTTAAAAATCCCAGTGAAGTTGTAAAAACCGCGAGGTTGGCAACACGTCACTCATTCCAAGAAAAAAGACAGTATTTTTTTGTCATTTGCACCAATGAATATAGTCTCGAATGATAGGATCTTCGCTTCGCCTGTGTCGGTGTCGTTCGGCTGCGGTCGACGTGTAGCCGGCGCTATCACGGCCCGTGGGGAGTGCGATTATTGGCAATTGCCAATTCGAGTTATAGACAAATCAACTCGAGTCGATTCGAGTTGGACCTAACTCGAGTTGACTCGGGTTAGCAACTCGAGTTGACACATCTCTAATTTAGTACAGAGGTTTAATGACAACTGGTATGAATTCTCGTTACTAAAAATGTGTTTTGCTTACTTATTGATTATTTATTAAATTATGTTTCATTATCAAGTAATTATTTATTTTTATATTAATGATTATACTAAATTATAATTATCAGATTTGTCTAGGGGAATTTCCGACAGATTACGGCAATTGTAAGGGTTTTTTATTTCATAATTGGAAAGAAAAAGTTCTGAGAGTTGGGAACACTGTGTCTGTTTGACATTTGATTTTTTTGATGGTTGACTTGTGATATTTTTAGTTAGATACATTTTTGAATGTGTTCTTACGAAGTAAAATGAAATGAAAAGTAAATAACTATAAAAATCTTGCAAACAAAGACTTGCAAACAGCAAAATGCCAGAAGCTTCGGTGCTACCTAATAAATTTTCAGAAGGCCCTCACGGCTTAGGTTATACAACTAAAACCAAGTAACTTATAATTCTATGAATTTTTATATGGCATAACAAGTTTAAAAATATTCTTTTGTAGGAGATCCTGATGATAAATCCCTAAGAAAGGTAGAAGTTGAAGTGTTAATACCCAAACTAATTAGAGATAAGGCTAAAACTGAAAAATGTGTAGAAGAAGTGGCAAATTTTTCTAAATGTTGTAAGGATTCCTCTCTTTTGATGGTTATAAAATGCAGAAACGAAAATTCTGCCCTGAAAACCTGTCTGTCTGGCTGGTATAGGAATGAAGAATTCAAACAACTATGTACAGAAGAATACTTAGCACAACGAAGTGAATATAGAAGAACTGGTGTCAAAAAGCCTACTAAACGAGCTTCTTGAATATTTAAAATACAAATTATGTAATATTGTAAAATTAATAAAACAGTACTTTAGTCTTCATCATTGTTTATTATATTTGGCAGGTTTCTTGTTAAAATTATTTCCCTGACAGAATATTGATTAAGGTTGTCTGGCAGTTTTACATTTTCACTTGGATTGTTAACTTCAGCTATCATTACTTCCTGCAAATAACAAAAAACCTTTGAGTACTCTGCACCACCCATTATAGGATTCATACAGATTTTAGATGTTTGTATGATTCCATATGCAATTAAAGAAGGGTATGGATGACAATTATGAGAATACCTAGTAAAAAAAGGTTTTGGTTTGAAGTGGCAGTTAAATTAGTTGTACTACAATTTAAAAATGTTTGTATACCTATACATAGTGTCAAAAAGTAAATGAGAAATACTTATGGAATTTTGTCAATACATATTGCTTATAAAGTATGTATAGATATAAATTCACCATGTTGTTCCAGGTCCACAGTAGAATAGACCATCTGCCTCTTTGCCAGGCGGCTCGTAAGTTGTAGGTCATCACTAACAAGACCACTGGTGGTAGGACGATGTGCAAGAACTTGCCCGAGTAGGGATCCACCGCCTTATCTATTCCATCTGGCCCAGAGGGTATGCCAGCCGGTAGACTTGCACAATATACCCAAAACAGTGATGCACCAGTCACTTCTTAAAGATATGTGATTAATATGTTGCCAATCTGATGCTTAGGCAATTAAAGGCTGGGATGATAAGCTTTTTTTTATAAGTTTACTGGCTAAGGCTATGTTTCACAATGTCTAAAGTTCTAAGTAGGCTACTTAAAAGTTAAGTACAAAGTAAAACACGTTTTTGCGTTTCACACTCATCAAGTAACACTAATCATCACTTAAACTGCCCAGTAACTTATAGATCGGACAGAGTAGCGATTAACTTATTTACTTGTCGAGTAACTTTAACTTTCAACACAATATGGACAACAGATGTGTTCAACACATTCTATTCAGCTAGATATGACCCAAGTTGCTATTGTTCATTTGAGATGTTTATTAGGGTAAAATGTTCCTTTGAAAATTAAGGATATTTCTGTTAACATTGAAGAGGATTTAGATGATTTTTTTATTTAGTTACCTTAAAGGCTGCAAATAGTTCGAATTCAAACAAATAATATTAAAGGTGAGCTCCAATTAAAGATGAACAATTAAATTGAAAAATCAATTATTTTATTTTGCTTAAAACGTAAAAAATTACCACATATATTGATTAATCGCCTCAGTGGTCTAGCGGTCTGGCGTCGGACTTGACTTCTTGAGGTCCCAGGCTAAATTCCTTGGTCGGGTAATTAAAAAAATAGAAAATTTGTATTATCAATTTTCTAAGAAAGATTGTAATTTAAATTTAAAGATTTTCTAAGAAAGTTGCTCGGGATTGAATATGTGCCTGGTTGGCGATACTTTTGCCACCGATCACAATGTGTGACTTTTTGGCTAGTTGTTGTGGGTGCCCTGGTTGTACCTCTGCCTACCACTTCGGGGATATGGACGTGAAGATATTCAACATATTGAGTATTGACACTTGCCAAAAGACAGATGACATTTACGTTTCCTCAAAAGTCCATTCTCATATTATGCAATCAATGTCATTTGTTTTTTTTGGCATAAACTAAAGTTGCTTAATAATCTCTGTTTTATTTGTAATTTTTCTTTATGTTTTATAAATTTTATATCTTTTTTACTCAAACCTTGATAAAATATATATATATATATATAATGCAATAAAAATATTAGACAAAAACTGTGACTAATTTTACAAAACTGTGCATCGGAACCCAAATATTAGTTGTTGTTGCCACTTGTCAGCCTCTTAAGTGTTAAGTAACTACTCGACACATAAAAATACTGTTTGGACGGTTCTGAAACGCGTTGTAAGTTACTGAAAGGATTTAACCGTTCAGTAATTTACTCAGTAAGTAACTACTGATTGCTTTACTGACACATTGTGAAACATAGCCTAAGTATAATAGTAAGTATTAGTAAATCTACCATTTAGTTTTTCAATGTTACTGGCATTCAATCATGATTAACTGCCATTCACTATTGCTCCTTGACAATAAATGATTTAGTATTTATACCTAACACAATCCTGGTCCCAAAACAGTAGGAGATTTATTGAAAGCCATATTTATAAAATAAGAACACAATTGGAGAATATATAATCAAAAATATTAAAAATACACACTACCTTTACTGTAGTATTAGCCATCCTAACGTGGCCTAACACTGAAACCCAGTCATTTACTTCATTGGCGTATTTTAAGACTACAATATAGTCAGCATGACAAATTTCTGGCCTTTCTTTGTATAACACTAAAATAAAATAACAAGTTAAAAAAACATTTTTCAGTACTTTAGTAAATATTCATTTATAAAATTTTCTTACAATAATCTCCACCAAATTTAATTCCAGACTTGACAATATAACCTTTTGATCTAAAGTAATGATAAACAACATATTTTTCTACAAAATTTGCTTCAGTCTCACAAAAAAGTTTCCATGCATCATCAATATTTAACATACTATTGTCTAAATTAAGAATTTGTAAGCAGCCAAGTCCATATAACAGAAAATAAGCTTCTTGTAACGTAAGCATCAGTTTTTCTTGTAACTGCACTCTATTAATACAACTTTTAGGTTTCATGTTAGAAAAATAATTATCATCTTCTGAATCACTATTAGGAACAACAACAACCATATTTTGTATATCGTAGTTATCAAAACTTGAACTAACATCTATCTCATTACGCATAGTGACATCCTCATCACTATTTTCATCATCTGAAGACACTAAGTCTATTACTTCTTTACCACATTGTGTTTTACTATCACTAATTATCTTAGAAATTAACCCATTTACATCTTTAAAAAATGAATCTTCAGTCTTTTCTGAGCTTTCAAACTTTTTATACCAGTAATTCCTTTTTAAAAACTGACGTTTGCGCATAATAGATGGGCTGCATGTGTCTTGAACTGATTTAGGTTTTGATCTTGAGGTGCTACCTTTGCCAAAACATGACATATGGTATAGATGAGACATCTCATCTATTGACCTAACTTCCACACCAAACCCATTAAAATGCCCAGTAAACAATACTTGTATAGAATTATTAAGTGGAAAATGTATTGACTCCATTCCCGTTGGATCTGAATTACTAAGGTCATCTGTTTGACAATCATTTGTTAGTAAACCCGTCATAACTGGCCACTTTCCAAAATTTATTTTTAGAAAAATGTGTCACGTATATACAAATTAATAATCTGTAACACAAGTCTTCTTGTTATTTATAATGAATTTTACAAAATTTGGTAGTTTATAATTCCAATAAACAATGGCTGCACAAACTGAAGAACCCAAAATAACGAAAGTAGACACCGAGGTTTACAATTGTAAGTACCTAAATCTATTAATAAAAGAAATGTTGAAGGACTGATTCGCACTTTGGAAATTGGTATTTTGTTTTAAATTAATAATCTGTAAAATCATAAGTGATGTATTAATCAATAATTTGATACTCCAATTTTTAAGAGATTGATAAAATATATGTGATTAAACAACAAACATGTAAATTAAAAATTATTAAAAACTTTTTTGAAAGTAGTGTAAGTAAAATTTAGCAAAGTTGGATTTTTGACATTTAGTCTAGTCTAACGGTGTTGCTATGTCATATGTGCCAGATATTTTCAGAATTTTCAATAATAACAGGGAAACTTTCAATAATAACAAATTAACAGTTGATTATTTATTATATTCTAAGCGTTTCAAAAAAAAATCTGTCAATTATTTTCATTTGAATTTTGTTTCTGCTATGCAACTCCAGTTTCTAAACATTTTTTAATCTTTGGTTTGACATTTGCTATTATCATGTTGGCAGCGTCCTTACTACAGGCTTGACAATCGATTCTACATGTTACCATCTCTTTTTGTTACAGCGAAAAAAGTCTACGTTAGAGAAGGTAAGAAATATTTGACAATTATACGCGGCTAACTTCACTTTTTTAATAGTCACAAGACTTCTCAGCTGAGTTCTGTTTTCTGGAGAAATAATTCCTATCTTATTCATTTATTTCACTAGTGGTAATTTTCTTCTAAATTTATAGCCAAAATGGCTAATTTAAATGACGAAAACATAAGCCAGCTAATCCCCACGCTCGGTGATGATAAAGTCGGTAAGTCCTTAGCAAAGTCTACAAAGAATATAATGTCGATTGTAATGTAAAAATTGGACATATTATTGCTTTCCCTTTTATCTTGTGTGGGTGATTTTCAATACACCTTTTTTATGTATTTAACAGATATGATTGCTGCGACGAGCGTTCTACAAATTAGAGCTACAGAGATTCGCCACTCCCAAATAAATTGGCTGTCTTATCTTCAGTAAGTATGACTACTGTTTCATTATTACTCTATCGTAAAAAAAATCGCATTTGTAACTAAATGATTTAAAAAAGGAATCGTCAAAATGAAATTACAAAATTACCCCACTACTAGTTTACAAAGTTTAGTCTGTGAATAGGAATTGTTAAAATGCCTTCTCAATTATAGCTTCTTTACTTTAAATGGAATTTATTGGTTGTTTATTTTTTTTCAGATCGCAAATGATCACACAGCGTGATCATGATTTCATTGTAAGCTTGGACCAACGTGGACAAAAAGACCTGCCAGACAAGAATCCAACTGTTTGTGCAGAAGTATTCTTGAACTTGATTACTCACATCAGCAAAGATAACACCATTCAATATGTGCTTGTTTTATTGGACGACATCCTTTCTGTAAGTATAAAACAAACTTTCACATTTTGTGACTCTCCCGACATTTTAAGTTTAAGTATTTTTGGTGTTTTCTAGTGAATAATAATGTCAAATGTTGACATAAAAAATAATCTATTCTTGGCTCTATCTCATAGTGCATAATTTACATATTATGTATAGCAAATCATATTAATTGGTGAAATATTTGTTACTTTGCAAAATACATATGCTTCAAATTTGAATAAGACCAAATCATACATTGTAACATTAATGGGGTAATTGTGTACATACTAAATATTTCTGTTGTTCTATGCATCAGTAATATTCTTGTATTGACAGTAACAAGTTTCAACTTTTCTCTCATCTCTATTTTTATTTGTAGCTATTGAGAATCATGTAGATAAAAAATTGGATTTCTGATTTTAACAGATCAAGTAATATAAAATCTATCAAATAGAAATATATAATCAACATACAACATCAAAACCAATTCAAAATTTACAATTTTTTTTATCAAAGTATTCATCTATTAAAAAGAAAATTTGTAATATTATTTTATTTTTGTTGAAAGTTAACCTACATGTTTTTATATTTATTGGAAACCACAATAATTTTATATTTAAATTAATTCAAGTTTGTATAGTAAACAACATTCAATATGTTTTATAAGTAAAACTGTCACCGACTTTATAGTATTTCTGTCTCTATTTTTAAATCTAGATTTATGTAGATTGATATAGTGTGATAAGTTTATATTTTCATCTATTTGAACATCAATTAAAAACTAAAAAGTAATTTTATTTCTAACAGGAAGATAAATCCAGAGTAAAAATATTCCGCAATGCTAAACATGGAAATGTGTGGCAGCCATTCCTAAATTTGTTAAACCGTCAAGATGAGTTTGTCCAACACATGACTGCCCGGATCATTGCTAAGCTAGCCTGTTGGCACTCCCAACTTATGGACAAGAGCGATTTGCATTTTTATCTTTCTTGGCTTAAGGACCAACTTAAAGAGAATGTGAGTATAGTTTTAACATAATGTTAATTTATTGTAGAATATGAGTATGGTAGAATTTTTCTCATGCATGATGTACATATTATATAACTTTCTTTAGTATTTATTTAGTAAAAATCCTATATTATTAAATTCTCAAAAAAATCAACTTAAGTTTTGTAAAGAATGTTTTTTGTGAAGACATGTTAACTGCACTTAAAATATTATTAGTTTGAAATGTTTGGCTTTATGTATTGGTTTAGTTTCTCTCCTTGCATGATATTACATTATCAGTACAAGATGCTAACATGTATGAAATACATATTATAAATGACAAATCACATGTTGAACTACAGATTTACAGAATAAAGAAATCTAATGAATATATGTACAACTTATTTATAAAGACAAATTGTTCAATATTTTCAATGCTTATTAGACAAATTATTATAATCATGTGTTAGTACAAAACACTACCGTCTTCTTCTTAATAAACATAGATTATAGAGTCTTTCTTTACTCCAAGGTTGAACTTGACATTACACAATTTCGCTATTAATAAAGATGGAGTAGAAATGGATTAAACTACTTCAAAGCTGATCAGTGATGAAAATAGTTTAGTAACAGAGTAAGGATTGACTATCTTGACATTAAGTTTATATTTCCGGATATAGTTTATTATAATCCATCAAAAAATCTTGAATCATTAGAGAACTTATCTTGCAATGCTTTGTACATTTTAATGTTAATTTTTTAAAAGCTACAAAAAATAAGGAAGTAAAGTCTAAAACATAAAACAAAAAATATTGGAAGTAAATACTTTTTGAAATCAGTTTTCTTTCTTGAGACTTTAAGACCTATTGCCATACTGTCTCTTCCATAATATTTGTTCTATATTTCCCAAATAAGGAAATTGCTGTCTTAGATAATATTATATATTATCTAAGACAGCAATTTCCTTAACTAAATAAACATACAATTTAAAAAGGTCCTTTTATCCTTTGTCAAATGCATATTTTATGCCTTTCGTTTTTTTCTTTGTGTTAGGTCAGTTTTATTTCTTAAGTCATTTTGCTTAACTCCTTATTTTCCTTATAAAAGCTTGTATTTTCAGTTATTATATAACATGTTAAAGCCCATGTTAATTTTTGACATAACAGGTACTTGTCCAAAGATATTTCCACAATGTCCCAAAAAAAAATTATTATGTATTTTTTATAGCTATATATGGTGATAATCATCTTCTTCATTTTTTAAACAAAACTTTGTATTTAATAACTTACACAAAACATTGAAAACCCCTGCTTCTTACCTTTGTATTATAGTTTATCATGTTTACAACATATTGTAATGTACTTGTAACAAAACAAATATATTTGTTCAGCTTTTTTCTACTTTTTAGCCCTTTCATTTGGCAGGGATGAGGGAATCCTCCCATGGATCCATCCATCCATCTTAAATGTTCCCATTAAATGGGACAAAAACACATTTTGAGTTGCCATTACATATGCTTTAATCCCTCATAGGGATAGTGTTGCTTTTTTATCGTTACACTATGTTTATTAATAATATATACATTATAAAGTTAGTACTTGGTTTCTTGGGAAGAAACAAGTACAGGTATAACTTCTGATAATACTTTGAGTTAGCATTTTTTATTTAAGACGGTCAGGTATAGTTAAATTTAATAAAAAAGCTTTGTATTTGAAGGCATGAATGATCTTAAAACACAATTATTTACAGTTTTGTTTTCATATTTGAAAATTTCTAATATTTTTTTTTGTTTGGTGTCTATAATGGCCTATAGTTGTCTCTTACCATCAGGAGACTCATAAGCTTGTCTGCTGTGCTATGGCTATCGCATAAAAAAACTTGTAATTTATACATTAAATTAATACTGTTACGTTGTCAAAGAATGTCTGATGGTATAAGGACTTATTCACTTTGTTTTTAAAACTATTATATCCCAATGCAAAATTGTGAATTCTTGTAGATTTTACGTATATGAAAACATTAGGTACTTTAGTTTACGGACTAACTATTAATTAAGAAATGCATACATTGAGTAGTGTCCATATTTTATGTGCTTTATTGCAGTCTGCTATAAATTTAATAGGTCCAACTAATGTATAAAAAGCCATCAAAGTTATTGGTACTTAATGAAATTTACATTCAAAAAGGGCAAATTTTGAAGCCTAAGAATATTTAAATATTGTTTAATATTTTACACACAGAAATAAATGTTAACAAATAACATAACAATGTAACAAAGAACAAGTTTAAAAGTTATTATGCCATGATAAATAAACACATAGACATGTCAAACTTGTGACAACTCTCTTTTTCCGTCGGGAGTCATTTAAAAGGTAGGCATGTAACTTTATACGTATAGTTACAGTTACCAATGACATATCATTATACAAATGAAAATATCTTGGTATTATTGCATCCATGGAAGGCATAATGTACACCCCTACACCACTATATTATATTCTCACAGACATACAATTGCCACATATTAAAATAAGTATTAAAAAAAGAATCTTAAGCAACTGAATATCCACTATCAGAAATCTAAGATAAATACAGAAATCAACATAAGTATGCCACTTTGAGTTTTCGGAACATGTTTATGCCATAATTATGTGCATGAAGATATATTTATGATATAAGTATGTACAAAGTAGTGAGATATTTTCATTAAAGAAAACATATTATATGCAAAGCTTGCATGTCCTAAGTACTAGGAATAACATAAATTATGCTTTATTCAGTTACACAAAATATAGTAACATAAATATACAGTAACATAATTTAAGTAGTAACGTATTAAAATTATTTTGTCTAATCCATAGTTATGATTTTATTTTAATATGACATTAATAATACAGTTTTCAATTATTGTATTAACTGATTTTTTATGGAATAAAAATGTATTTTTATTTACAAGTTTTCAACATAACATTTCTGTATTATGAAAATTGTCCCAATATCCGAAACACACTAGATTTTATTACAAAATCATTTGCAAATCTAAACTAAATTCATCATCAACACAAAACAAATGAGCAATTTGTTATGGTGACAGCTATAACTTAACAATGGGATAATGTTGTGAGATATCATTCAAACATCATGATTCGGGTAGCAAGGTTTTGGTATCATTATCACATAGAGGTTTATTTTCTGGAAAGGCGGAGAAAATGTCTGCCGAGTTAGCGCATGCTGAGCAGGTTATGTTGGAGCATGAGAAACAACATTTCTCCGATAAACACCTTAAACACCACCACAAGGACAAGGAAGGGGACAGAGCTGATGCTGCTCGTGAGAAATACTCGAGCCTGTATAGCTCTTTCGATGTTATGAAATCTCATGAGGAGTTACTTGAAGGCCATAAGGTATTCAGTGTTGACAGAACAACAGCAATACATTGTGGACATCATACACAAAGTGTGTGATATGTAACTAATCATAGAATGTTTTTGTGATATTGAACATGTAAAATGTAAATAATATAAATGTGTATGCATGCTTCACTAATTTTACCGTTTGAAAGGTAAATGAGCTTTTTTGCAACGCATTCACCACTTGCTTTTGCTAAATGAGAGTTTAATGCCTTATTTTACAGATGCCACTTACATTTTACAGCAATAAACGTTATAAAATCAAATAAAACTTACGTTTTATTATTATAAGCTAAATGTTAATACACTGAAGGTGTTATTAATAAATAATCTGACTGGCCTGAATGAAATAAACGTATTGGAACTGTTCAAGTGTCCAAAATTATGAAAATAATCATAATGTAAAGAAAGTGATAGTACCTCTATATTTTTCATAAGTTAATTGGAACTGAAAATTTATTTCAGACGCAATTATTACAATATTTAGAAGAAAGAAAAGAAAAATTCTTCTTTTTGCTGTTGGCTCTTGCGTGCGCGACATTATCGGAATACGTCGCGGCATTTCCCAGTACTTATTCTAACTGTATTAAATATTGCAAGCGAGATAGCACGAAACTCTGTTGATCATGTATATTATTTTTTATAAAGATTAATATAAAACAATAATCAGTTTATTTCACCAATGTTTAAATTCGATTGTATTTAAATTTAGAATATATTATTCTGCCCAAACGAATGCTGTTTATGGGACTTACTAACGTGGTAAATGGGCACGCTCGATGCAGTGTCAGAGCAGTCTGAGAAGTTTCATTATACAGGCTGATGTAGAAATATCTATATTTGTATAAATATGTTTTGTGTTATTACTTTAGGTAGAAGTAAATTGCCACTATTACTAAATACTAATACTTGAATACAAGACGTCACTTATTCTTACAATAAAGTATGCATTTTTATTTTGTTTACAAACGTCACATGTCTTTGAAATGTCTCTACGAATCTGACTACGATTTGTCTGCCATTAATGATATTCTCATAATTTTTACGTTATTGCGTTTTGTTCAGAACAATGACTACATCCAGTCGGTGGCGCGTTGTCTGCAAATGATGTTACGTGTGGACGAGTACCGCTTCGCATTCCTCTCAGTTGACGGTATTTCAACCCTGCTGTCCATTTTGGCCTCCAGAGTAAACTTCCAGGTAAAAATCCCAGTAGCCAGTAAAATGAAATATAGTTTGCGTTAAAAACAGTGACGTCATAAACCGAGCGTCACTTTCGATCAATAAAATGGCAAAATTTCTAATTTTGCGCTTTTTTATTGGTCAATAGCATCATGTGGTTGATGACGTCATCGATCAATAATTTCTTAAAGCGAACTACTACAATTTGTATATTACTACTTTATATATAATTCCAATACTAGAGTCAGTCAAACAGTCAGCCTCATCTATTCCCGGTGCCATTATGTCTGTGATCGCCATTTTTGTTTTTCTAATTGGTAGGTAAGTTGTCAGGTAACCTTAGAAAACAGGCATCAAATTCAGACCTCGAATGACAATGCTTTGTTAAATAAAACGAAAATAAAGTATCTTCAGGCCTGAATACTCGAAAAGGTAGGCAGAGAGCCAACAAAGGTATCCATGACCAACTGAAGATACTAAGTCCCACAATGTAATAGGTGGGCAAACGTATTGGCAACCAGGCATTTATCTAATCCAGCAAAGTTGGTTTTATTATAAATTGAAAAAATCGCAATTCCTTTTTTGTTGTCTGACCTGGAAGATGAACGCGGGACCTTTTGAAGTCATGTCCCACACCGGACCACTTATTTAAAGGTGATTTGGATTTTTTTTTGCACAGGGATATTAGTCTGTTTGTTCGTCAATTATTGCTGTAAGATTTGACAGCTATTTTAGTTTATTGTAACATTTTTTGTCAGGTCCAATACCAACTGGTATTTTGCTTGTGGGTGCTTACCTTCAACCCGCTGCTAGCGGAGAAAATGAATAAGTTCAACGCCATCCCAATTCTGGCTGACATACTCAGCGACTCGGTCAAGGAAAAGGTGACGCGTATCGTGCTCGCTGTGTTCAGGAATCTGATTGAGAAGCCTGAGGACCATCAGGTGAATTGGAGTTTTTAACTTAACTTATTTTCCATGTATGCTATCTTTATCCAATTAAAGGAAACGAAAGGAGATTCAACATTTTAGACATGTCAGATTTGTCCGGATGTGTCAACTTGTGACGTCTTATACACGTTTTCCAAGGAATAGATTAAAGGTTTGTAGAAACGTTAACTGATCTGACAACACTAAACGTGTTTAAGTATTTTATATATTGACCGCCTCGTGGGTCGAGGGGTTAGCGTACAGGTCTAACACCACCGACTAATCGCGTGGCTCGGGTTCGATACCCGACGTTGCAATCATTTGTGTGATAAACATCTAGATGTCTCTATTTTTGAGTTTAGGTGTGTTTATTAAATTTATTCTGGTATTTATATTAGTATTTCTATGTAAAGGTATCAGTGACTTAACATCCGTAACACAAGCATGTAATTTGCTTACTTTAGGGCCACTTGCACGTTCCTGGGTTAAGTATTTAACTTTGAGTTAGCTTCTAACTAGAGCTAAATCACTTTATAATTGACAGTTTAACTTGTTTACAAATTTAACCTTTGAACGTGCAAGCGGGCCTTAGAGTAATAATTTTTCCTACCAAATAGCTCATAAGATACGAGTGTCATTGCAATTTGCTAATAATACCGTGACTAATACTGGGTAATAGTTTTGTTATGATCTGCCATTGGCCCGATTGAAATTACCGTCCTAACTATTCCTTGTGAGTGTCGTATTTAGGTTTTAGAGCCTAGAAAGTTTTTACTACATTTATTTATAATCATCGACCATACATCCCAATAGACGCCGCATGTAAGGCAACCAGTTTCTGTCAACACATAAGTGTAATTGTTCTTATGTAGCTTATTACTTAAAAAGATATGAACAGTATCGACCAGGTGTGTGACCTGTAAACATTGTCGCGTTATTTTATAAAAAAAATAAGAAATATATTTAAAAATGACTGTTTAATTAAATGGTACGGTAAAGACAGCCACACTTCAATTTACCGAAAAGATGGTAAAACTTTCCGTAGTTTGATTAAAATTAATAACACTCATAATTACATTTTAAATTATTTGATGTTTATCGGAGTTCATCATATACTGGTCGGTCATTGTTAGATGCGTGTTTATATCCCTTTCTTACACATGTGATTTTCAAGCTATCACTTTCGTTTGCATACAGCTAGTGATGGACTAATGTGCAAATCTATTTTATCGACATTTTTATTTATTTACCCTAAAATCCTATTGAGGTGTTGTACCGGTACTGTATGTAGATATTAATGTATTTATCGATAAATTTAAGCACTGATAGAAATAATAAAAAACTTACTACTCTACGTACCGTGTTGGTCCGGGCTCTTTTGCAGAATAGACCATCTGCCTTCCTGCCAGGCAGCTCGTAAAAGGCGAGCATAGGCTTTCCGTCACTAACACCGTGACATTTGACTAGGTAGTAGAGACTCGCCCGGATTGGTAACACCGCCTTACCTATTCCTGCCGCCATAACGTCATGACGTGTTCCGGTTCGGAGGGTAAGGTAGCCAGTATACTTACTTTTGCTCGCGACCTAACATTCTGACCTCAGCTTGGCAACGCACTGTTACCATCTTTGTTGTCTCTAGGCGGCGTGAATTTCTTACCATCAGGAAATCCGTCTGCTTGTTTGCCTTCCTATAACATAAAAAAAAATATGATTGTTACTCTATTATGATAGTTACTCTTTTTTATGTGAGATGTCAGCGAACAAGCACACGGCTCTCTTGATGGTAACAGATAATAATGGCCTATACATACCATCGACGTTACAGGTGCGTTGCTGTCCTATGGTCGGTATGTAAGGCTTATGGTGCAAATCTACTGGCTTCCCTACCCTCCGAATCGAAATGTGACACTGTCATTATAGCGGCAGGAATGGGTAAGATGGTGCATAACGACCCATGGAAGTTGCTGCATACCACTCTATTACCAGTTATCTTGTTGACCTGTTTACCTGTTTTACTTGTACTAGCCTCTTACGAGGTGCCTGGCTGAGGGGCAGGTGAAATATTCTAGTCAGCAGACCAACACGAAAAACTGAACTACTAAACTAAACGCGTTAAAGGGCGCTGTTATATGTCATTGAATAACTCATAAATATTTGAGCCGATTTTAATGAACTCTTTCAAGTGCATTAAGTGATTATCTGGGTGATATAAATTCAACACTGGATCCCATAAGCGATGTGGCGGTCAGTATGCCATAAAACTTTCAAAGGGCTGAGACAATTTTAAAACTAATTTGTTTACAGTATTTTGACGATATTCTGTAGTTCAGGTGAGAATTACTCGAATGAATAAAAACAATTCAATTTGATAAGTATGTCATTTATATCAGGTATCCACAAGTTAATAAAATAAAAAATCTAATTTGGTTTAAAGAAACCAGACAAGACAATTGGTTTCCGAATTCCAAATTCCAAATTCGCCACTGCTGCTTCATGACAATGCTAAACTACATACTGCACAACAGACGACTTCTCAATTAGAAGAGCATCAATTGGAATGTAAAAAGCTTCCACCTGAACCTAACTCCAACACATTACTATTTTTTTCAAATTTGAATAACGTTTAATAGCAAAAGAAAAAAATCAATTTTGAGGGGGCAGTCCAAACCACGTTCAAAGATTTTATTGATTCCCGTTCGAATGGTTTTTTAGTAGAGGTATCAATGAATTGCCTATGAGATGGCAAATATGCATAGGAAACAATAGTTTATGCTTTGATTAAATAAATATATTACATTAAATATATTAGACTTCCTCCCCTATAAAACGCCAATTTCAGATGTAAGGCCTAATATATTCAAGTACGGATATTACTCGCAATTATGTCGCAATGTGTAAAATAAAAGTAAGCATATCGATAAAATATATTGTTTGTATTAAATATGTCTCATCCCTAATCTTACATATCTGTTTATGAATATGACGCGTTGTCATTGCAAGGGCCAATAAGGAAGCAGTGCCTCACTTCTCCGCACCTCAGCTATTTGCCAGAATTGTTTCGAAGCAAAACTATAAAGAATAAGCGTCTATTGGGATGTGTGGTCGATGTTTATAATGTATATATATTTTGACATGATTATAGTAAACATATAACTTTCCCTGTACAAATTCTGGTCTGGTCTGTCCCTAGCGGGATGGAACCCGCGCATTGCGGTTGAATGGTCGTGTCAAGCGTGTACGCTAACCCCTCAACTAACAAGTCCGTCATGTAATAAAAGATCCAACAGTCACTAATAATAAAGATGTTATGTGATGTTTATTATATAACATAAGTGAAAAGGTCAATAAAACTTAAAAGCCGTTTCTTACTTCAATATATTTTAATCCCTTTTGTTTATCACTAACACCGTGACCTTAGCAACCCCTTATCCAGTTAGTGTTACCGCTTTCCCTATTCTTGTCATGCTAAAGCAAACCCCTAACTTTATGTTGGCAACGCGTCATTACCACCTTTGGTGGCTATGGGCAACATACTCTTACCATCAAGATATCTGTCATAAAACTATTCAATGTGCTCGTTCTAGGTGGCAAAGGAGCACTGTATCGCTATGGTTCAATGCAAAGTGCTGAAGCAACTGTCGATCCTCGAACAGAAGCGTTCTGATGATGAGGACATAATGAATGATGTTGATTTCCTTAACGAACGCCTGCAAGCCTCTGTACAAGACCTTAGCTCCTTCGACCAGTACGCAACCGAAGTCAAGAGTGGACGGTGAGAGTTCAAATTATTTTACCAATTATTAGGTTTTCGTTTTGAATTTAGCCAGATTCTCTAACACAAAAAAATATAGTTGGCAATTGTTTCTATAACCACATATACCATTTACGGTAAATAAATGAATAGTTGACGTGGTAAATCTGGTGGCTTATACTAGGTGTGGTTACTGACCATTCATTTTATGTTTAGCACTCTAGCTATTATATCAAGCTAAGAAATATAGAAATGATAATAAAAAAAAACATTCAGTAAACTTAAATCCAAACATACATACCTACATACATATCTTCACGCCAAGTCCATTACGGGAGAGTATCGAGTGCCAGATCTCACGATCCTGACAAACCTGTCTTGCTTCCTTCACATTAATAACCCTTTTCACACAAACGCGCCGGTTTCGGAGACTCTTGACACCACCCTCGGATATATCCGAGTAATCTGATCGTGGAATGTCAACCTTGGTCTTCTCGTTTACCTAAATCCATCCACATTCGCATTGATTGTATAAATAAATATATTTGGATATATTTCTGGGTCTTAGGCTTCTGGTAAGTCCAATTCATTCATAGCGCTGTTTTGTCGTGGTATATATAATACATACACGAAATGTATAAATAAAATAAAATCCTGTATAAATTCAAACATAATGTTTGAAAATATACAGGGCAACGTTTAAAGCAAAATTTTGGTAGAGGGTTGGGAATTGATAACTCTTTCCTTTTACGAAGTAATAAAAAAATTAAAAACAGTGCAAATTATAATTTTCATCTGACGCAAAATACAAAAAGCATGGTTATGACGTAAACGCTGACCGTAATCGCATGCACAAGCTGGTGACGTCATGATTCGTACTAGGTTCGACGTAGCGTGACAACAAGTGAAGTATTAACGCGGACAAATTTAAATGAATGTTTATTTCAACAATGAAATATTACATATTATAACAATTTCAAGTAAATATTACAATGGGGCAATTAATATTTAAAATGCGCTATCATTCTATACTTAACTCTTTCATATTAAAATTTGCCTGGTCTTTGGAAAGTAACCCTTTATATACGTTTTGTGTATGTATAATAGCGCAACAAAATAGGAAAGACAGTGCGTTATGAATGGATTGGACTTACCAGAAGCCTAAGACCCAGAAATGTATCCAGTTCCAGCACAGATATACGGCAAATCGACTTCAATTATGCATTACAACGTCGTGATTTGAGAATCATTTTGTAGAAAGATAGCTAAATATTATGTTTAGTTTTTGTACTTGTTTTTAAATATGGCTTTCAATCGTTTTTCACGAATTATTTAGCCAATGACAGGTACGAGACGTTTTTATACTTAATAGTGCTTAAACTTTATTTATGTTGACGACGTCGTTTAGTCGGGTCACGATGAAATTTATATTGATTTACTTCGAAATCATGACTCACCTTTCCGAAAAAAACATTTCTATTAAACAATTAAATTATTGTTCGTTTTGACTATACTATTATTATAAATCCAAATTTTTGTCCGTCTATTACGTTTCCACGGTTGAAACAACCGTACCGATTTTGAAGAAATTTGATATGCATAATCAAAGGGATCAAACATAGACTACTTTTTAATGGGAGATAAGAAAATCTAAAAAGAAAATGACAATTTTTATACTCCGGCAAAGACGCGAATATAAATTTAATTTTGTCTGTTATTAAGTTAGTGACACTTTAATCGTTTGAATTTAGTTAGCAGTTTAATTATATTATTGATTATAATTTAAATAAATGTTTTATGTTTAAGAAGATATGGACAAAATTCAAATTATTCGCATCAGATATTGGTTTAGAGTGGAATACGCATCATAATGTTTGTTCGGCTGTGTGTGTGTAGACTGGAGTGGTCCCCGGTGCACAAGTCGGCGAAGTTCTGGCGCGAGAACGCGGCGCGACTGAACGAGCGCGGACAGGAGCTGCTGCGGACGTTGGTGCACCTGCTGGAGAAGAGTCGCGACCCCGTCGTGCTGGCCGTGGCCTGCTACGACGTCGGCGAGTACGTGCGACACTACCCGCGCGGCAAGCAGTTAGTACCTTTTATTCTACACATCAATTGTTGCGCACTCATGTATTTTACACAGTTCATAGTATTTATTGTACGCAGAAGGTATTGCACGCTGGCGTTTTTTAACACGCCAGCGTGCAAAAAACGCCAGCTGAGATTCGATTCGACATAGTGAATATTGCGCATTGATGTATTTGTAACGTAACGTAACGTTTGTAATTGTTATATTATATGCAGTAAAAAATTCTGTATTGTTGTAATTGTACACAGAGAATAATGTAAATTATATAGTGAGTATTGTACATTATACATAATCCCCGTGTCGGTCCGGGTCTCCGGTGTGAAAAAGATCATCTACCTTCCTACCAGTCGGGCAGCTTGCAAAAAACGAGCAAAAATTAAGCAATTATAGACCACTGGTTGTAGAGCCCTTACCAAATTCTACCGCCATAATGACAATGCTATTTTCTGAACCAGATAGTAGGGTAGACGGGAATATTGCACAAAAATTGACTTAATCCATGGCCAAAAAATAATGACTCGTCTACAATACCATGACTTGGACATCTGTGTAAGCACGGATAAGAGATCTTACCATCAAAAAGCCGTGACCTTCTTCGCTGTCTTATCTTAGAAAAAGTTTTGAAATGTGATCTGTTATCCTAATCCAATCTTAATTAAGTATTATTAACACGAAAGTGTATGTTTGTTTGTTACTCCCTCACGCAAAAATTATGGAACCAATTTTGAGGCCGATAGATTACCAAGGGCCGACGAATTTGATGGCTAACCGTCTGGAGAGATTTTTGGGGAAATAAATAAAACACACTGTTACACGTTGCTACAGGGGCGAGAGTGAGGCGCAGAATGTTCTTCTTGTTCTGGGAGTTTCTTCCTATTCTTCAGAGTCCCAGTGTTTTTTCTGGAGGTCCGACCGCTAATACTGACCCGGTTCCCGGCACCCGTATTTATACAAATTCGGGAACGGGATTCCAGAATATTCTTTGCCTCACCCCCGGGACCATACTTTATTTAATATCTTTATCAAAACATACATTTGTCAAATTATGTCATTGTACAAACCTTATTTCTTATCTAGACCTATTCATACATACATGGCTGTGCACGCGGCGGCGCTCGGTTTTCGTGTGGCGACGAAATTCCGCGATTTCCGTATTTTATACTACCCTGCCCCCCGCCGTCCTAGTATAAAACGTGCGGGTGCGGCGCTCTCGAATTTATTAACTTTACGGGCGCGGTCGCATGCACATTACGTGTGTTTATTCACCCATAACAACATATTATAATCTTATTTAGATCGGGTAAATAAAACGCAAGAAATTAAACATTTTATTATCACACCTAAACTTGACCGTTTTTCGGCTATTTATAACACTTATATGCTTTGAATTACGTTAATACAGTAAAATTTAACATATTCTATCATTTGATACACAAATCTAGATAATAGAACCTATTTTAGACATAAATTTTACATAAATCATCCTTGTAAATTTGCATGCATAAAAACATCATAAATCAATACAAATCGTAGTCTAAACATCATATTCCAAGTTAAAAGAACTATATAAACTATCAGAAAGTATATAAAAGCATAATCATGTACAAAATAAACGTTATATACTTAAATCAAAATCCTTAAAACATTAACATTTTACCTAACTCATATTATCGCTTAAGTATCAATGCGTGCCATCCTTCGGATTGGGTCACTCTCGTCGATGTGTCTATGGTCATTTTTTATGGTCGTCGTGCACAAATTTTCATGAAATTTAGCACACATGTAGAGGGTAACTTAGATTATCACATGGGATAGTTTTTATCCTGAAAAAATATTCTGCTGGGACCATTAACTACGCGGGCAATAGCTATGGTAAATAATAATGTTAGTATATTATCATTCCAAGATTTTTCAATTTGATTTATATAGTGGGCACTATGTTGCATGCATTGCATTTATATATAGGAATTTCACCTTAAAAATATTGACACCTGATTTCAAACCATACACTAATATTGCTCTATGTGTGATAAATAAACAAGACGTGTTAAATTATTTCTAGCATAATCGAACAACTTGGTGGCAAACAGCGAGTCATGTACCTTCTAAGTCACGAGGACCCCAACGTTCGCTACGAGGCCTTGCTCGCCGTGCAAAAACTTATGGTCCACAACTGGTATGTGAAAGCCTCGTTTATTGTATGTCACCGTCTTATTAGTAAATATCGCCTCTGTGGTCTAGCGGTCCGGGTGTTGGACTTGACTGCATGAGGTCTCGGGTTCGAATCCCGGGTCGGCCAACAAAAAGAAAATTGGGTTTTTCCAATTTTCTAATTAAAAAAAAATGTTGGTCGGGATTGGAAATGTGTCCGGTTGGCGATAGGCTTGCCACCTATCACATTATGGGACTTATCGGGTAGTCGTGGATGCCCTGGTTGTGCCTCTGCCTACCTCTTAGGGGATACGGGCGTGAAGATATTTTTTTGTCTTTTATTAATAAATATCTAATAGACTAAAGTCCTCTAAGGATCAATTCGATATGATATTATATATTTTACTAGCTGACCCGGCAGACGTTGTTCTGCTATTTTTTTAATGTGATTTTTAAAAAAATTAGGGTGAGTTATGCTTATCACTTAAGGGTATGAAAAATAGACGTTGGCCGATTATCAGACCTATTCAATATGCTGACAAAATTTCATGAGAATCGGTCAAGCCGTTTCGGAGGATTGCGGGGACGAACATTGTGACACGAAAATTTTATATATGCTTTATGATACAGACTGTAATATCAACTTGGCTTTAGTCTTTGTTTATTAATTTGACAGATTTCTGGTAACACTTAGGATCACTGCGACCTAAGTAAATTTAATGTAAACACTACGAGTCCCTTTACGTACATAGCTTCACGCCAAGTCCCTTAGCAAGTAGCAAGTGTCGAGTGAAAACTTTCACGATCCTTGCTGATCGGCCTAGAGTCCCCCACAATCACTACATTCCCTTAAACGACATTATAAGTGTTCTGGTGTTCCGGTATTCGCGTTGACTACATGGGGTTTTGGATTCTATTGCCGGGTCTTACAACTCGATATTTTTTCAATTTTCTAATAGAAACAATTTTGCCGGGGCTGGAAAAATGACCGGGTTTTTGATAGCTTTCACACCTATCACAATTTGGGACTAAGATTTACTTTTGGCGGAATGCAAGGGTGAAGATACTAATTTTTACAAGTTTTATAACACTTAGATTTTTCTCTTTGCTTTTAATAAATTGAAATGAACATTTTAATGACAGTTATGATTTGGTTTCAGGGAATACCTCGGCAAGCAGTTAGAGAAAGAGATCGACACAAAAACCGGCGGCACCGCCGTTGGCGCTAAAGCTTAAACATTTTGACATTGTTATTGTTGTTGTTATTGTGTAGCCTCGGGCTTTGATTGCAGCCAAGTAGCGACAGTACTCAGTACGCCATAGTAATAATACGCAGGGTTCGAAATTATCATAATTATCTAGTGTCTAATTATTATCCACGCTTTTTAATGCTCGCATTTTTAGATATAATAAATAAACTCAAATTTCAATATCGATGATTTTTTTTTAATAAAAGTGACAGTTTTAGGCTATTTTTTAAAACTGACATTGACGTTTCGTACGTTTGAAGATGCATAGAAGCAAATCATGAGTGGATACCATTTTTTAAGTGTTACTAAAAGGTTACTTTTGTATTATTTTTCGTTACTTCAACCCAGTCGCGTGAACTTCGCGTTACGTGAATGACTTCATGTTTTCGCATGTAAGCCATTAATTAATAAGTTCTTGCAATGTCCAAAAATATTAATAAATTAAAAAAAAAATGAGCTTATCATCCGTAATCAATCATGTGATTAAATAACACTTAATGAAAATGCGTTGCTCTTTTTAATTATTTTATATTTTGAGTATCCCTGCGTTACTCCTGTCAAATAGCCATTAGCAACACTGCCTAGATTATTAAGTATTATCTTCGAACCCTGTTGAAATATGTAAATAAAGTTTACAATACCAACATGGAAATATTAAATTATAGATTATATTGTTATATTTTAATGCGCAATCATGGTTTGTTTGAATGAATATTTATTAAATTATATTACATGTAAATAAAATATTCACAATGCTATTAAATTATAATGTTAACTGTCACCGCAAACACTCTGAGTAACCGTTTACAAAGCAAAACACATTCCTAAAAGGTTTATTCTTGTAATTTCAATAATATATATCCATTGTAGACGTTTTAGAATTGGTGCGTGTAACAGACTCCAATAAAACATTTGTGTTAATTGTGGTTTTATTTAATTTTTATTAATTTAATCGTTAGCATGCCGGAACGCGGATCCGCGCCTTGTTGTTATAGTCGAGGCATACTAAAGGTTAAGCCAGTGCTTCCAAAAGCGAATATAACATCTCTCACCTGCCTGACGGCGCGTAACAGGTTAAGTACAGGGGCATTACCAACAACTTCACTAGTGGTAGAATGCTATGCAGAAATTTGGCCCGGGTGGGGATCACTGCTTTACCTATTCCTGTCGGCATAATGACACTGCTATGTTCCGTTGAGCCAGTAGACTTGCACATTGAGTCCAGTATCCCAGCCACAGGATGGCAATGTACAACATCGAAGGTATCTTTAAGCCGTTGTTGTCTCTTGCCATCAGAATGGCTGTGTACTATTCGCTGTCTAATGCCATAAAAAGTAAGAGACATTAGATTGGGAAGGATTGTCGTAGGGGCCCTGCTTGTGCTCTTCAAGGATTGGGGCGTGATTACTACCTCACTTACGCAAATTGTCAAGAACTGATCAAACTCAATAATATATTGCGTTTTTCAATAAGATAATATTATTGAAAAACACAATATATTATATATATTGGTTTAATAAACTATTGGTTAGATATAACTCAAAATAAACATCTTAGCTTCTTCCTTTTTTTATATCCCTGGACAAGTTACAAAAATTGAATCTAACTCCAAAGCAAGCGAATTATTGCTTGTATTAAGGATGTCAGTCATCGATACTTATGCATTAAAATATTTTAATAAGTACAAGAATAAAGTCAATCTACACCCAGACCCGGAACTGCAGACATCAAAATGTTTATCACACAAATGTCTGATCCCAACGGGAATCGAATGTAAGTCGGTCGGCGGACATTTTCAAAAAAAAGTCAAATCAAACATTTCTGCAGTCTGTGAACCAAATAAAAGGTAATGGGTTGTAAAAAAGTTTTGGTGCCATCATGAATGAAGATCGTCGTAATTTTTTCATTATTATTGAATTACGTGTTTATATTGAGTAAAATTGGTTAATTTAGGTGGGAATTAGATTAACTTTGTTCAGTGAAAGTGAACAAACGAAATAATCATGAAGAAATTGGTGTGTTGTCTGTTTCCTTTCTGCCGTCAAATCTCACTAGATGAGCTTGAGTAACGAAGCCACCGCCACTCAAGATCCTGACCTGACACGACTTTGTACGTAATGACTAATGACTGTTTACTGTGTAAGAATTAACTAACTTGACATTGGCAAAATAAGTCGTGAAAAAAGATTGAAAGCCATATTTTAAAAGAAGAAGAATGGGTTTTGGCGCTATTGTGAAAGATTATAGTTTTTTTCGTAATTAATGAACTTCACTTGGTTAATTTAGATGGAAAACTTGTTGTGTTAAAGTGGACAGTTGAAATAATTATAAAGAAATAAGTGTATTTCCTCGTTGCCGCCAAATGTCACTAAATGAGCTTGAGTAATAATACCACCGCTTTACTCAAGACCCTGACATGACTTTGACTTATGACTTATTACCTTAAATGACTTATGACTATGATTATTTAAAAAAATATATCAATACGGAAGACATGGCAGCATGGTCTAAAGGCTAAGCAGCTGGCCCTAGAAATGGGCAAAACTCATAAAAATATATTTAAAAAAAATGGTTGCCAGTAAAGTCGGTTTTACGGGCGAAGATTTTACGTGACAACGTCTTTTTCTCTGTAGAATATTTATTGATATGAATATAATTAAAGAGTGGAAGAGAGAGATGCAAGGCATTCGCCGCTCCGGCGGGCCTCTCGTTCGGTGACTCATCGTAACGTTACCGGGCGTTACACTTTTTCATGAGTGACTCCGAGCCGCAACAGAATTTAAGACGTTACCACGTCAAAAATTTAAGGATTTAAAAAACCTCTGAACTGAATTAAGGAAATGACTGATGAGAAGCAAGATAATATCTACGTGAATTGAACTAGATTTGAATAAAGAAGAAGTTCTGACTAATGAAAAGGCAGCATGGCTTTCGGTCTTAGTTTGTCTCGTGTGGACGAATTAAAAAAAAGTATAAAAAGTTACAAAACTCAAAAGTCAAAACAAAAATACTTCACATTTGCATTTCGTGACGATTTCGTGATTCTAATATTTAGCGTATGGAATTTATTAGTATATTACTAAGAATTAATAAATTTAAGAAACCATGGAAGACGTATTAATATTGAAAGATTATAAAACGGTACCTGATATCGTCCACGAATATGGACCTACATTAAAATTTGGTCACATTCCACTAGTTATTGATAATGGTAAATAGCTTTTAATTTGCTTGTACTTTAATTACTACATACTTTAAAATTTATTAGTCATGTTCGATTGCAGGTTCATATCAATGTAGGGTTGGTTGGTCGATCAATGATGAACCAAATTTAATTTTTAAAAATCTCATAGCTCGACCACGAAAGGACAGGTGTAAGAAGGATGCTGAGCCCCCCGTAACACCGCCTATCCAAATAGGGAATGACATTGTTAATATTGAAGCTGTGAGGTACATTGATTTAACATGTTATTACTTGTAAGATCTCTTATTATATGATTAGGCTTTAGTTGTATTGAATGAATAAATTATTAAACTTATTATACAGTCACACTTATGAAAAAGTATATGATAGGTACAGGTAAGTATTATTAGCAACATAATTTATAGTTTGTACCACACAAAAGGGGCCAAATGAAGCAATTTACATTAGGCAACCTTTTTATTTAATAAAACCTATTAAAATTATATAACAAACATTGTCTCCCTTACTAATTAAACAAGAAATGAAACTACACACCAGATCAATAGGTGTGTAAGTGTTATTAGTAAGGTGGTGTAAATATAAATAAATAAAATCAGACCAAAAATATATATATGTTTGGTCATTCTCTTATTTTAAATATTAAAACAGTTTTTATTTTGTCGTAAATATATTTATCAATGTAGAGCTAGGGGAATTAGTATTTAAATATGACATGAATAACACCAAAGTATGAGGAAATACCTTACCTATGTTCTAAAGCAGCTTCCTTACTTACTTTATTCAAGTTTCATGTTGGTAGTATCACTGTAATCTTGATTAAGTCTAAAAACTCAAATGCATTCAGTATTTATTGTAAAAACAATGTTCTCAAGTTAGATAAACATCTATTGTGTTCTTCAAACTGTATTCTCATGCTGTTGATAATTCTTATTTGTATTTACTTTGTTTTATGTTTACTTGTGCACAATAAATAGTTCATTAATTCATAGGACATTACACCAGAAAATTAATGGATCTAGTGCAGTCATATGTATATCTACAAATCAAGATAATTTATTAATTATTTCTCTTACAAATAGTTTTACATAAATATTAAACCTAACCAAAACATTCTAAGGACTGGTGTCTGAACTAAGATACTCTGTCCCTGTTTAATGTAATGATCACTACAAACTCAAAGCATCATCAGTAATAGATGCTTTCCATATCCCTAAATGCATACAAATACATAAGTTGAAGTAACTGCTTATGCATTTCAACTGTTTAAATAATAACACATTTTTTTAAGATTTCAGTTAAAGACTCAATTTGACAAGAATGTTGTTACACATTTTGAAGTACAAGAACAGGTCTGTGATTATGTTTTCTCACACTTGGGTATTGACAATGAAGGATGCGTACCTCATCCAATTGTTATGACAGAGGCTTTTGTTACTCCTAATTACTGCAGACAATGTAAGTATGATAATATTCTAATGACAATAGTATAAAGATAAGTTTAAGTACAATAAAACTGCTAAAAACACCTCTGTATATAAAAATTAAGTATTTTCCTCGTCATCGCCACCGGCCTCTTGCGCCCGGCGCCTGACGCCAAGCGACGAGCCGCCACTACTCCTCCATCAAGTCCACCCAGTGACCAGAATGCAACACCAAGTCAAAGTCTCCCGTGAGACAGCCCTTGTTGCTGACGTTTTAGGGAACAGTCCAATCCATCTAAATAATAATGTCCCGGGTTGAGAACTCTGCTCAGCTCTCAAAGCCCGGTGAAGTTGTAAAAACCGCGAGGTTGGCAACAGATTAGTCTTTTGTCCCAGGGAAACCCAGGTCAATACTTTTGTATTTACTTGTAATACTTTTGTACTTACCTCGATTTCATCAACATGGACACAAAAGCCCTAACATCTCATCCTAAGTAAACAAAGTACTAATCATATCTTTGGTTTCTATTCATTGTATGTATTTTTACTATCAGTATGTATATGCTTGTTTATCTTTGAATATCAACCAATCTGCTTCCAATTATAAGCAACCTAGGTTGGACAATGTGGAGCCCACTTTTAATGACTGCACTAGCAGAATAGTCTAGCAATTAAATAGATTGCGGTGGAATCAGTTTATTACATTCCTACATATTAACTGAAGTTGGGAAAAGATGTATAAGTTTGTAACCTTGTTTTCCTTGGTTTAGTTTTTAAGTGAAACTTGAAGAAAAATGTTATGTAGTAGAAGGTATAGTACAGCATTTTGGTCCAGCCCTGTCCCAAGTTTTATGTCCTGTGACGTAGAAAGCTTAGAAACAGCTTAAGGGACTTAGAATATGTGAGTTAACAATCCTGGGGGCTGATTCCGTAACTTGTTAGTGATGATCACTGGGTAAAGTGTACATCAAATAGCTCTCAAATGACATGTTTTATATTTGCTATCTCATGTGACCAACAGAAATTCAATAGAGGTAGCAAATACAAAACACGTCATTTGACAGCTATTTGATGTACACTTTACCCAGTGATCATCACAAAAAGATACAGAATAGCTCTGCTGGACAAATTATAAAAATGTATTTAACCCCATTTAAGCAAACTATATATTTGCTTATTATGTGTGTTAGTTAACAATATTTAATCATAGAAACACTTAAATGGATACAAAATGAATTTAGTAATCAAACACCCAGATGGAGAAATGGGGACATCTAGATGTTCATCACACAAATGTCTGTCTTAGGAAGAACTGGAAAAGCCATACAAGCCAGTACATACATTCACCTCTTTGAAGCTATGTTTAATATTAAATGAGATTAGTAGTCCTAAAACAGGAAAAAATTTTTTACTTAATTTCAGTGATGTCGGAGCTTTTCTTTGAAGCATATGGAGTTCCAGCTGTGAGCTATGGAGTTGATTCACTTTTCAGTTTTTACAAAAATGATATTGGAGAATCAGGTTTAATTGTAAATTGTGGATATCATACCATTCATATTATACCTGTCATTCGAGGACAAGTTGTTGCTGAACATGCAAGAAGAATAAATTTAGGTAATCCATACTTCCATACGAATTTATAACTGCAAAAGTTTGTCTGTCTGCCGGCTATGCTTTCATGGCTAAACTACTGGACTGGTTTTGATAAAAATTATTGTGCATATAGGTGTATAATTTTTTATATGCATAATTTATCCCCAAGTTCAAACATAAGCTACTTTTTTTTCAAAAAGGTTTTTTGAAGAACTATAAGATGGGGTTTAAATTGGCATAAAAATCTACTCTGCACTGAGAAAGTCAAAGGTAAACATCTAGTATTTTATGATGAAAAAAAATATGTCAAAATTTTGCAATAACAATAATGCTGCAACAACCAGATAATAGAAGCAGAAGTGTTCAAAGCTTACCTAAAAAAATATTGCTAGCTATTTTAATTAACAAAAAAAATATGTGTTTGAAAGGCTAAATAAAGAAAGTCATGTTAGAACTCAAACAATGTTCTTATAGTAATTTTCACTATACTTTTATAGAAACGAAAAACTAACAAGTAAATTAGAAAAGAA
>NJDD01002154.1:25380-48831 GCA_002245505.1 Calephelis nemesis | reverse complement strand
CCGCCGCCGGGGACGACTTCGGCGCCAACGACACCGACTGGGACGCTTACAAGAGGTACACTCGCGCGCCGCCGCCACTGCACCCTCCACCTAGCATCACTTATAGGAGGCTTCAAATGTTTTGAAAAAAATTTAGTCAGAATCATCTCATGGAAAGTGATCGCCGCCGCTCACTTGACATCCGCGACTCATGCACTGGTTATAGTCCGGCGAACTCCTAAAACCCCGAGGTTAGCAACATATTAGCCATTTCAAAAAATAGACGTGGCAAGAGGGCTTAGGTTATTAGTATTTAATAACAGCTTAATAATAATAAAATGTTTAACGGATATCCTGAAACAATTTGTCACAGCAACAAACTGTTGATTTAACATAAGCTAAATCAAAAATTGAAGATATTAAATTATACATATATGTCTGGTTTATCCTACAGACGTTACCCTGGCCTAGCTATGATTTTTTTAAAAGAACCTTCTAACAATATCCAACACACCAAAAAATAATTAATAAAATTAGTCTCTGTTTGCATGTGATGCGATACTCAAGTTGTTCGTCTTCTACACATTCTATTTTCATTAAACACTAGCGGCTCGCCCCGGCTTCGCACGGGTATAAAATATACATATATAAACCTTCCTCTTCAATCACTTTATCTTTTAAAAAAAACCGCATCAAAAGCCGTTGCGTAGTTTAAAAGATTTAAGCAACGATATATAAGTAGTATTTATTAAAAAGAACTTTTAATTATGAGTACCCAAATAGTTCCGAAATCAATTTTAATAAGTCAATTAATTCAGTAAATTTACTCGATTTGGCCGTGTCCGCTGCGTAAAGAGCCGACCGCGCCATCATTCATTTTAATACCAATTACAATTTTAAATTTGTAATATCTTTTGAATGAATTGTCCGATTGGAATAAAATAAAAAAGTAATTATAGCTATTGAAACAATCTTGCTCAACAAATAGTTTATTTGGATAAGGATTAATATTTTACGACAATATGATCAATAAACATAGGCAAATAATTTCAAGTACTTTCATTCTATGGAAAAGTGGTTATAATGGCTAAAATATAAATGTTTGGTTTATACTATCGCGTTTGTAGGCATTATTGAGTTATACAACTTTTCTCTAGAAGTCAACCATACATCTCTAACCATCATCTAAGCAGCGTTTGCGAGAATTGTTAACGTACGGCAGTTTTTTTCCTCGACTTACTCCACAATTTTCACTACCACGAAAAATCCTACGTATTTTCCGGAATAAAATATAGCCTATACGGATTCGGAAGAATCCCTCTAAGTAATGGTAGAAGAAATTTTGAAATCGGTCCAGTAGTTTTTGAGCCTATTCAATACATACATACAAAAATACAAAGGTTTTCTCTTTATAATATCAGTATAGATATATTTGCGCCAAATTTCTTACGGGGTATGCAAGGAGTATCGAGTGGCTTCCTTCACATTCATTACCCTTTTCATACAAACACGCCAGTTTCGGAGTCCCTTGACACCACCCTCGGATAATAACCGAGCGATCTTATAGTAGAATGTCAACCTTGGTCTCTCCAGGGTACCTACATCCATCCACATTCACATTGTATATCTGCTTTGTCAATCTTTCATCTGTCATTCTTTCTGCACGACCAGCGGAGTATGTCTTTACTCATTTTAACGACATATCCCATTTCCCGTGATCATTACATTAACGCCTGTGCGAATGGAACTAATTTTGGTAATTGTTTTTTGGTGTGTTGGTAATGGTCAGAAGTGCATTTTAAGAAAAAACCGGGAATATTGCAGGAAGATTTGGAAAAACAATGCTTTAATTTTTTGCATTCAAACTGTTAGTCTGCTGTTTTTAGCTGTTTTTGTCAAGCGATACGAAGTTTGCCGGGTCGGCTAGTATAAGATAATATAGATAAAGATTGACAAAGCAGATATACAAAGCGAATGTGGATGGATGTAGGTACCCGTTGAAACCTAAGTAGACATTTTTCTATCAAATTGCTTGTAAGTATATTATGGTGTCAAGAGTCTCTGAAACCGGCGTGTTTGTATAAAAACAGTTATGAATGTGGAAGAAGCTAAGCAGGTCTCCAAGATTTATGACATTTGGCAATAGATACTCTCTACCCACGTGTCAAGAAACTTGGCGTAAAGATATGTGTTATGGATAGTCTGATAAATATTAAAGAAAATAATCAATGATTTCGAACCCTAGTATGTCTGTTTCTAGTATAAGCCGTGATGCAGACTCTGACTCGGAGGCTGATGGCGAGAAAATAATGGAGCTGGAGGAAGCGCTCCGGGAGTACGAGCCCCAACTGCCTTCTGATCAACACCACCAACTGCATCTCGCCATTGAACCCTTTCGGTATGATTTTTTACTCCACTAACTACTGCATTAGTCACTACAGGCATGTCAGCTATGGCGTAAGGGTGTGACGACCCCATTGCTGGTTTTTTTTTGTATGATATTGGAAGGCAAACAAGCAGACGGATTTCCTGATGGTAAGAAAAACACGCCGCCTAGAGACACCAAAGGTGGTAATGGTGCGTTGCCAACCTGAGGCCGGGATGTTAGGCCTCGAGGAAAAGTAAGTTTACCGGCTGCCTTACCCTCCAAATCAGAACACGTCATGACGTTGTGGCGGCAGGAATATGTAAGGCGTTGGTACAAATCCGGGTGAGTCGCTGCGAAACTCTACCTACCTAGTCAGATGTCATGGTGTTAGTGACGGTGACCCTATGCTCGCCTTTTACGAGCTGCCTGGCAGGAAGGCAGATGGTCTATTCTGCAAAGGAACCCGGACCAACACGGGGAATCTAGTAATTTAGTTGACTAGATCCAGTGTTGATGTTGACTACATAAGGGCATACGATTCTCGGGTTGGTGTTTTATTCACTCTATTCATCTGTACTAATAGATAAAATTGGAATGTCTGTTTATATTATTAATATTCGCTTTTTACTACATACATACTAATGTGTATATTGTACATATACCATAAAACATTTTTTAACTATCTGTCTTTCTGTCGGTCTGTCTGTTCGGTTTGTTCCGGCTAATCTCTGAAACGGTTGAACTGATGTTGATGGAACTTTCACTGGCAGTAACTGATGTAAGAACTTTTTACTAAGAAGGCGTAACTTATCCTATGTTTATTTTTGAAAAATTCTAAATTAACTACATAGTGACTTAATAAAATAATATGTTTTTTTGTTTAATTCCACGCGGAATAAGTTACGGGCAGAGAGCTGGTTTTCTAATTAAATGTGAAGTTCCAAGGTTGTCCTTAATCCCATTGTGGGACTAGGTACCTTCGGCTAACCGTGGGTGCCCCGGTTGTACCTCTTCCTACATTTTCATTTTATATTGGTTGAGAAAATCCCATAATGGCTAGTAAGGATTGGTACCAATGCCTTACTTATACCTGTTGATATCAGCTTATCGCTTCTGTGTTCTAGCAATCCTGTGCCGGACTTGACTATTTGACCATGGGTTCGATCTCCAAGTTGGGCACTAAAACAAAAGTATTTTTTTAACTCTCTAATAAAAACGTTGTCCGAGTTGGTATGTGCCCGATTGGCGATAGGTTTGCCACCTACTACATGGGGTCTTAGTCTCTTTGTCTATATGTAGTTGACCTGGTTGTACGTCTGCTCTCACTTCGGGGATAAGAGCGTGAATGTGCTTTTATTTGTTTAAATTATGCATCTTAATTTCCGCTAGATGTTATTTTTTGATTTTAAACTTCAGTTTGACAACGCTCCAATCCCCTTAGCTACCTAGTACCTTTTAATACTTAATCTCATCTTATTCAAAAAACGAGCTTCCTGCTTACCGTATACGTTTCCATCCTAATTTGTGCAAAATAAATGTAGTTTTATAACCCTAAAGATGCAAAAAATGATGATGATCATCACATTGTATTTTATTTTTCAGGGCTGCTGAACTGATGTTCCAACCCTCCATGATGGGGAACTTGGAGGCGGGCTTGGCAGAGGCAATGGAATATGTCTTCAAACACTTCTCCCCTGAGGACCAGTTGTTGTTGGCCAATAACGTGTTCCTTACTGGTGGTTGCTCACAGTTCCCTGGTGAGTCCAAGTGACCATGACTTACCCAGCGACGTTATTCAAAAGTTTAACTATTCGCAGTTTGCCCAAAAGTAACACCGTTACTCATATTTTTAAAAAATGTTCTGAGTTCACTACCGAAAAGGGACGATCGTAGTTAGATATTTTAATATTGGTACAAACAACTATCCGTCACCAAAAAAAAATCGTTATTTGAATATGGGAACCGGGCATAGGTCGTGCATGATTGTTGATAGGTGAGCTACCTATCACATTGTGGCACTAAGTTGTACCTTTAACTAATTGTATGTTAACTTCTTGTTCCTCTACCTATCACTTCTGGAATACGGACGTGATGATACAGTGCGATTACGATTTGAAGGCAAGCTAGGCTCAAGCTTCAGCCGCAAATAGAGTTTTACCAAACACACCTTTGGTCAAGTGACGTGTATTTTTACATCAGGAAATTCATAGATTTCTTGCCTTTTGTGACATAAAAATGTTATCAGTGAAAAAAAATATTTTTTGTAATATCACACATTTCATATTTGTTAAAATTTTATAATAATTTTAGGTCTCAAAGAGAGATTAGAAAGGGAGTTGCTAGAGATGCGACCGTTCCAATCAAAGCACAAAGTGGTAATGGCCCAGAATCCAAGTTTGGACGCTTGGTATGGCGCCAGAGATTTTGCGGGTAGTAATGAATTTGAGAACTGGTGTATATCTAAAGAAGAGTATTACGAAATGGGCGGCGAATATTTGAAGGAACATCACGCTAGCAATAGATATTATAGGAGTCCGGAGCCGATTATCATAGATAATGCTTTAGCACCTGCTGGTGATGCGAATGTTGTGAAGGAAGAAATCGTTGTGGATTGTTAATGTTGGGAAAATAAATTTGAGATTGTATTTGATGTTTTATTTTAGCTAAACTAATGCTGGATACATAACTATTATTATATTATATTTAATTTATTAGTGACACAAACATAAAAAACTAAATAGCGGGTATACGTTATTAAAAATGTTGAGTTTCCCTTACAAAATTACCCTACATATTTTAAAACCTCAATATTTAGAAATAATGACCTTATCTGCATCTTAAATATAATGACCAATTATGACCAATTATTTGTGTTAACTATTGGGTCGCTGTACGGAGTTGAGGGTGCTAAAGTCCATTTTGTGACCTTGAAATTATTTAAACTACGAATATCTATGCAACAGAGCCTGACCAAATTCTGAAATCTACTGACCAATTTTGACCTTTTAGTGACCAATTATATATAATACTAATCTTTTTTGTAAGTGCAACCAGGGGTGCCAAAAGTTATGTATTGACCTTGAAATTTTATTTTTCCATTTTCAGAAACCAAACCTGACCAAATTCGGAAATGTACTGACCATTTATGACCAATTACTGACCAATTATTTAGGACAAAAAAATGTAAATATTCCAACTTAGGGGTGTCAGCATGCAGGAGCCCATTAAACTTATACTGTAATTATACATCTCCCTCACTCAGGTTGATGGTGGTATGATTGTGCGGAGTGTCAACTAAACTTATTAAAGGTGTATGCTATTTTTTTCTAATGAAACAAAAAGAGATGGAACATTTAAAGCATGTTAGAATGGTCGGAATATGTCAACTTGTGACGTTTTTAATCAATATTTTCCGAGAAGTATAAATAAATATCCCTGGACAACTCAAACAAATTGAGTCTAATACCAAAGTAAGCAAATTCTATGCTTGTGTTATGGGTTTAAGTCAATGATACTAATACATAGAAATACTTAAATAGATACCAGAATAAATTTAATAAAGACCCAGACCCGGAAATACAGACATCTGATAGTCAATTATGAACTTTACCACTAATCCACGGTCGATTCTATGTAGCTGACATGTATTTCTTACATACTATCAAACGCCCCTTTTGTTTTCCTATGTTATAAAAAATACATTTTGTAAATAATAACACGAAGGATTTTTTTAACAGGAAAGAACGATAAACTTGGGTAAAAAAAATCAAACGACACATTAGCCACAAATATCATGGCACGTTTATTTATCTCCACTACATGGCGATCTCTAAAAGAATCGTGACTTGTTATTTTGCATTCATATAATTTCTTTTTAATAGAGCTCTAAAAAGAGCACTAATGAATAATTTTACAATGTATATTTTCCATAAAATTAAATAAAATCTGTATTTTGATCTTCATATAAATCACTATGAACTCAAAAAAAATTAAACTTTTTGTTAGTTTGCTAATTATTTTGACGATACTATTATAAAGAGTACATTTAAAAAATCACATTAAAGCATATACATAATGCTGACTACATAATCGCCCTTACAGCCTCTTTACCTGCCTCACATAACTTGTATACTCTCAAAGAATAACGATAAACAATATTAAATAATAATGTAGTAAGATTTCAAAATTAAGTAGATGATAACACCTAAATCAGCATTAGAGTGCTGACGAGATCAGTCTTAAAAAATAACAAAAATCCCGAAAGTACACATTGGGATTTAGAAAGAGTTTTACGGCTTAATCTAAGTGTGCGTTCATACTTTTGTCTATCTCTTTCCTTTACATGCCAAAAGACAACTTTTTTATAGAATTATCTTTATCTGTATATCCTGCGATTATTGTGTGAACGATTACAATACCTTAATCGTCGTATGATATCATGAAGCTATTGGAGGTTACAGTCTTAAGATATGATGTCAATTTCCAAATATTGTTGGCTCACTCTAGTTTACTGGCCTCCCTTTCCTTTTAACTTTGTTAATTGACATCGGAAGACCCTCAGAAAGAGAGTTCGTTAAATTAAAATAAAAACTCACTTTTTTTCTTTATTGCGAGTCTTTCTCTAGTTTACCTATCTCTCTTTCCGAAAATCTTGTGTCAATTTTCAAAGTCAAAACGAAAGAGACTTCGATAAATAAGAGTGAGTCAGCTATATTTGGAATTTGACTTCAGGTATTTGTAAGGAGTGTAATCACAGCAGTATTATAACCATAAGATGATACAGATATATTTTATATTCACTTGATAAAATAAAGCACTGACTTGGGGTAATTACAGATATCAACATTAACAATTTGAAGTTATTACGTCGAAACAAAATTCTTTTTTGTTAATTTTTCATCATCTTGATTTTTCTTTCTAAATACCAATGGGTTATAAGGGATATTTCTTGAATGGTTAACGATCCGAGCATTTACAGTACTCTTCATGCATTAATAAGTTTTAAAAAATGTATTTCATTAGACAGTAATTAAAAATATAATTATTTGATACATAACAATATCTACGGCTAGAAAACAACGAATACAACAAAATAGTATTGAAATCATTAACCAAAATAGAAACAACCCTGTATATACAAGCGAGATTCTTTCAACCATTTCTAACCTTACCTATAAATATAGCCGTTCCTTAACATCTCCAGATCAAGTTTTAAGTGTTACCAGCCGCTTTTTATAACTTATAATAAATTTATCACAATATTATCAGACTATGAAAAACAAATACCATAACGTAAAAAAGGCTGTAAGGATATATTCACGTGCAATGTAATACACCACAGTTAACAAATCTAACTTATTTAATAAAATATAAACTAGCCTAAAAATTTTAACAATAAAAGAAAACAGTTGCAGATAAAAATATTGGTCAATAAAAATCTGCAGAGCTATTACTAAATGACCGTCGCCAAAAATCATGCCATGACGTTTGCCTCTTAATAATTTTAATAAATAGGAATTAAAAGTATGTAAAATACTCCAAAAACACCGGCTTTAAGCCGCTTCTTTATATATCTAGAAATAGTAAAAAAATCAGTGACTTAGAAATAGCTCTCAGTATATAAAAAAACGTTAAAATCCTTAGGCTGTACTCTCGTATGATTATCATGTTAAGCAACGCAATATGTTCTCAAAGCGGGATTCGCGTAAATCTAATGATACAGTAGAACTAAATATTTATGTACCTTAGGATAATGATTACACAAAGCTCACTGCGGCCCGAGCCCGCCGAGCCGCTCGACTAGCGAACACGCATACATCTCCCGCCCGCGCGCACGCACTTACGCACGCATAAATACGTACAAGACATTGCGTGCTTATTTTTTGCTTATTAATTTTTCACTTATGACTTTTGAACTTAAAATCCTCCAAAGTTTGAAATATACAACTTTGAAATATATATTTTTGTATTTAATTTAAATCACATGTTACTAATCATGATAAACTGTACATGGATGTTTTTGTGATAAAAGTATAATGAAATAAAATATAAAAAGTATCTGTTATAGTAGAAAATTAAGATTAATGAGAATAACCTTAAGCTATTTGAGGCGAGAACAACTGGAGGGACATTATTGCACTATTTAGAAACTTTACATTATTTAATCGGAATTTACTTTATTATTTCTTTATTTTTGGGTTAAGGTTTTACTGATTTTATTTTAGTATTTTATATAGTATGTAGTATCGTTAAATAACAACCTAATGTATGGCTTTAGGTTAGATCGATTAATTTGTGCAATTTTTAATAGTGTCGACACTGTCATGGCGAGGATAAAAATTGTAGAACCTGCTCTACGTTTATGCCTTGTAGAAAGCATGCAACGCGCGGGCGACAGATCTGCGATTACCTCTGCTTCGGCACCCGACAGCGGAGTATACATATATTCACGGTAAGGATATGTATGATATCTTCTAAACATTCGAAGATGAATAATATGAATTGGTTGGTCCAACACCACAACCGATCCCGATGCATTTTAGACTTTAAATACCAAGGACATGCCAATAATTTTGAGTATTCTTCAAATGTGTATTGTATTCAGAAATTCAGTCTTTTCTACAGTTGAAAATAGAAAAAGATAAATACTTAGACCACATTACGATAACATAAAATATAGTATGCTAAATAGTAACTACTTCGGTATGCAAAATAGGACAGTAGGGACTCGCATCTCGGGACCGCCTTTGATTAAATATATTCAGCGGGGTTCAAGCCAATATGTGAGTCATTACTGTAATTCTATCAATTCCAATCGTCTACGAAACGTATACATTCTTCTCTTATAAGACTAATCTATATATTTCGTAATATCGAAGGATTATTTTAACTTCTATCTCAACTCGGCAACAATAAATATATGACGTACATAACGTACTAAATAAAAAGAAAAGAATATATAATATGTAACAACAAAAATATATTTCTTAAAGAAACGTCTATAGCCGAGTTTCGATCAGAAGATAAGATACGATATACATTTATATATTTCATATGTTCCTAGTTCTATGTTGGTGTTTCTATTCCCATACATAATCTATGGCAATAGTACCAACTTTGACAAAATACAAGTGAGTATTCTTCAAAGTTGGTACAAAAATTGGGTAAATAAATTTTCAAAATTTTTAAAATCGGTAATTGAAGATTTAAACTACAATTAATTAAACCAAAACTCTAGTTTCTCTAAATAATACTGTTCTCAATGGCTTGGTAAATAAACTTATCAATTTAAGATCAAGTAATTCAGATGTTTGAATCAACTACCATCGCTTTCCGGGAAACTAAATGCATCCGTCATGTTAATTTGTCTTATAGTGTACATATTTATACTTTATGTAAATGATAAATGAGATATTGGCCTATTTTCTCATGTTTCAAATACAGAACTATCAAAATATAAAAAAATATTGAGGACTATCAAACAACATTTATTTATGTATATATTATTATCATTATGTATATCTACAAGGAAATTTTGATTTTTTATATCCAAAGTATACTTCTGCACTAAATACTCTATGATTAATTCCATTATGTTTCCTCAGTTCACACTTTGACCGTAGAAGAAAAAGTTCCACGACCATGCATTCTTACGATTCCCTCATACATCCTCCGAATAAATAGACCCTACCAATATTTACAATACGACCCACAGCTCATGGACACGCACAACATCATGGAAATAAAATAATGTACATAGAAAACGTGAACAAAAACAAATCACAAAACAGTTCCAGACGGTACGGTACATAAGTTCGGTATCCTGGACCGGGACGGCACCGTAGGAAAAGTTAACTTATCGAGTGTTAGCAAGACAGCTTCTATCGAGAAAAGAACGAGAAGTAACGTCAAAGGTCTAAGTTTAAACAGAATCTGAAAGGTTTTGCAGTTATAAAAAAATATTGTACTAACTTTTTGTATATTGTACTTTTATGTATATTTGAAAATTACAAAACATTAATTTAGTCTGGTAATCGTAAACTGTCAAGTGAAGGAATTATAGACCGAGACTTAATAATAGATTTATCAGAAATATGTTAGTCACATACTGATACTTTAGAGAAGGTTCTTAAAATTAATCAGATTAACTTACTAACATATGTTTGATCATATTTTAGAAAATTATATCTTAAGCGAGTATGAAATGATACACCTATACTAATAAATTTCATATGTTACAGACATCACGTGTTTAGAAATCCTTTTTCATTGTACAAAACGAAGTTCATTTGATCAACTTCTTGACATTACTTGGAGTCCCTTTTCCGACAAAAACAGTCTCAAACTGGTACTCGATAAAGTAGGTTCACCGTCAATGCTCTCCCGATCTACCCCTACAATATTTTATTTCCAATACTACCCTGACCTGCAAACTTAACTAAACTTACTCTACCGTTTCATTACATAGAAATGGCACCAATCTATCTTTGATATCAGTAATGGCAACCCACAAGGAACCCCCGGACACTCACACTCCACAGTGCTAAGAACATCGTCTCAAGGTTTGGAAGACTACTGCGCTATACTCTATATTTATTATTACTATATTCGAATAAACACCGATAAATGAAGACTTGACTCGAAAATGTCGATGATGGACCGCGACTTGTAGTGAACGTGTCGTCGCGAAAGTGAAGGCTCGGACTACAGACATCCAGACTATATAGTATACTGTAGTATAAAAAGTAAAGCACATGTAGTACATAGCACACATCTTGTACTCAATGTTTCCTGTTTACCGTACCGTTTCATAAATTACAGTCAAAAGAATTTCTAACAAACTGAATTTAGTTTCAAAGACATCAGATGGTTCTATATCTAATTTTTTTTTAATCCCGTAAGAAGGAAAGAGGAAATTTATTTTTTATTAAATTAATTCTTATATGATTAAGGTTTAATATTTTAAAAGAAAATACCTTCAATCGGGTATAATATATAAATAATGTGTATTTTACGTACTGTTATATAGTTTTTACTTTGCCCAATACTCTATTATTATTTATTTAAACCAATTCATACGAAAATTATATTTTTACAATATATCAAATTAACTAAACAATTTTAAATCGAAGTTTATTAACAGCAGCTTTTACCACACAAATTGTAAACTGGCATGCGTATTTGTTATTTTTTTCTGAGTTTGTAGATCATATGAGATCAGAAAAGGTAACAGATGGATCAGAAAAGATGGCGTAACGCCAGATAAAAAATAAATTAATAGGACACGTTTAATCCTTATGGAAATTTCTTTTACTTTCTGTAAATTTATAAACACATCACGGAAAACCACTGATTCAATTTTGCAAGGACATTTATTAAATCTAAAAAATGTATCATAAAAATCTGTCAAGTATAGCTTCGCCCGGGTGGTAAATTGAAGTTATTAAATTTAAAAATATCTGTAGTCCGAGACCAGGGATGGTGCGATAATGCCTAACACCGTTATCTGCTAGAAGGCACACATAGTTTAGTAAAAAGCTTCACAAGTTAGACGATCAGCGGCCGAACTGTGACGCAAAGAAATATTCCAATGTGTCGATAGAAAAGCGACCTTATCGTATATACAATAAAGACGGGTTTTAATATAGACAGAGATTTTGAAATATTACTTTAAAACGTCACGGTAGAGCCCTGTGCACGTAACGTTATTGGCGAGTCAACGCTCCGACGAACACCGAACACAAATTCCATTTCGAAACAAATACTATTAAAAAATATTGCCAATTTTATGTTGCAACAGGCACTTCTCTGGATTGCTCCAATATACATCATATTAAATTTATCAATTTTTGTGAAGCCTCCATTTTATTGCCTCCGAGGACTCTGCTTTGAATTCCTTTGTACTTATTTTTATGGACCCTGAAAAGCAAGCCTGTTCAACCCTTAAGGCTTATATTTTTTATATTTGCAAGACAATTTTTTGGCCAGTTGACAGTGTAAGGTAATCTGATGTTTGGGCCAAAATAAATTACTGGACAAGTCACGTCTGCAGAAGGAAGAGAAAACATATTTTCGGCAGTTTTACTAAAATGCTATTTTTTTTTGCAATTGCAACACGACGTCATAATTTTGGTCGTAAAAATGTACAAATAAATTTTTTGAGTGTTGTTTTAAAGCGTTAAGATTCATTCGAAGCCTGATTTAGGTTGTTAATGCTTCTTATCAATTGAACCTCTTATAAAGAAATCACTCAGGCATGCAATATACTATTCGCTTTTGCTTACTTCAGAAGCTTTGACTTCTGCTGTTCAGTATTTTATTTTAGTCAAAACATTAAATATATTTACCTGCACAAGACAAGCCTTGCGAAAGTCATTAAAATTAGGAATCATTAGTCAAATTGATGGTCCATGAGTTCAGACAGCTCGATAACCAAACTAGCTTATCTATTATTGCTAACATTTCCCCATAGTTCTCTACTTGCTCGTATTAAATCAACCAACATAGCTCTCTCTAATAATTTACCCTCTGCTGGCTGATTTTGTTATATTGTTGTTTTCAAAATGTTGTAAGGCATCATTTGTACATTTTATTGCATAAAAGTAAATATAAAATGGATTTATTTAAGTATTTACGAAATATTGTCCCTGTGCTAGAGTATTCATAAGCAAATGATTTACTCAAGCGGTTAGATCAAAACACGATTTATCTTTATTTATTTATGTATCGACAAGCAAGTCTAACAACAATTACAACGAGCTGTCATTACCACATAACCTGCATAAGACCACACCCTTAGATCCGAATAAGTTGAACAGCCTTGCTTTGAGGCTTACTTAAATTAGACAACATATAAAGGCCATTTTGACAGAACCACATATATTATTGCCGTCTTTATCCCGCTTGTATATTGCTATGTGCTTTCGTTAAGTCAATATCGACATTATGCCTATTATTATTCAAATCAAAATGAAATAAATACACATAGCTACTTCACAAACCTAAGCAACTGGTCTACCATAAGCTCTGAAAACATTTAACACAGAGTAACTCTTTATTCGAGTAATTTTGATATTCTTTTATTATATCAACAGATCTTTTTCTATGTCCGCGTACACATTCGGGTAAATTATTAGTCAAACCTGCTGGTCTGAAATATACATGCCCGCTTAGTGCTTGTGTAAACAGCTATCACTGTAATTCAATATGTTGTGGTCCATCCATAAGTATGACTTATGCAACGTTAACTGTTTCATGAGATCATAATAGACCCGACTGTCAAAAAAGCCTTAAAATGCAGAATACAGATTATCCACGAGCACTAAAGAGTCCCAATACAGCAATCGATACTTCACATTTCAATGGTAACAGTTCTATAAAATTATTGAACTCCACCTACACCGACTAATTTAAAGCATCTCAATAAGATTGTTGCTTCTACGACTAATGAAGACGCGGATTAGCGAGTAACCAAAATTTAGAATTTCCAAGTTGAATTTAATACCAAAAAGTTATCACTAAGCAAATTAGAATATGAGATCAATTTAGGCCTACGATCTATTAAGAGTTAAGGTACTCCCACATAAAGCTCGTGTAACGTTTTATAACAGTTTATGTAGTTAAATATTTTCATGATACGCTTTAAGCTTATAAAAGTTTCGTAACATTTCATAACATCTGACGCAGTTATACCTAGAAACTGTGACTTGTAACATTTTATGAAGTTATATTTCGTAGCAGTTCGTTATGTATTGTCACAAAGCCATTAGAAAGTGTTTTACAAAAACAACCTGAACAAGACCATCCCAGAAATTAGTAATCTGTGCAAAAGTGATAAAAAATATACCAACACTTTACTACTGTGAAATTATTTACAGTAAAAAAATATAATATAATAGAACAAACGAGACATAAGAATATTTTTTTTCCTTGTTACACAAAACATATTTGTTGAATTGGGTTCTTATTACGTAAAACACGGGCTAACTATTGCAATATGTAATATAACACAAGTCAATGAATTAAAGTAATATTAATATACAACGTTATTAAAGCACAAACCCTTTTAATTTTAATAACAGAGGGTATAAGTTTGAAAATCGTAGGTGTTATAAAATGTTACATAACAAATGTTACATGTTATAAATTGTTATAAAACTAATATTACATGATAATTAACGGTTATTTATCGTACGGGAGCACCTTTAAGTAAAGATTTATGTATGCCACCACGTTGTGATGGTAAATATAAATCACAGCTGCGGATATAATCACATTGCATATAGTGGGTACATGTTATGCTCAAAATTAAAATGATCGCAAAATGCTTTATTTACTTCAAACCAATCCAATTGAGGGTAGACCCAAAATACTTGAATTAAATATCTAATAATAATACAATAGTATTTATATGTTAGAAATTCTGCACCACTGAACCTGGACGAATCTTAATAAATATTGTACACAGGTAAGTACACAATGACCCGGTATATTTTTTAATACAATATTTTATAAGTAAGATAAACGTTACAAATTAGATCAGGTTAACATTAACAAAAAAGTTGGTAATTTCAGTAGTTCAGTTAAGACAAACGACGTGTTTTGCACTTAAAATAATAAAGCATTTAGTGATATTTTAATTAGTGAGTATAATTTCCCCGTATAGTAATAGTAATAGGCGGTACCGCTACAGACTACTCTAACTCCACACTCGGGATGTCCTCCGAGGGTCCCGGTGGTGCACGGAGTGGGGGGACAACACATGTCTCTGGGTTTACAACCTCCACTTCTCTAACTCTACATAGCTGCTCTAGATGGCTGCCCACTTATTGCACTAGGGCCACTCACTGGTTACACCAGACCTTAAAATTAAATAAGACCAATGGTTAGTTTATTATTGTTAGTTAAATAAATAAATGTCCCTGACTAGTTACACAAACTTAATCTAACGCCAAAGTAAGCAAATTATATGCTATAATTGGTCGCCTCGTTGGTCGAGTGGCTAGCGTGCACGCCTAACTACGCCGACCAAATACCGCGAGGCTCGGGTTCGATTCCTGACGGGGACATGCATTTGTGTGATGAACATTTAGATGTCTGCATTTCCGGGTCTGGGTGTTTATTAAATTTATTCTTGTGTCTATTTAAGTATTTCTATGTATTAGTATCGTTGACTAACACCATAACACAAGCATATAATTTGCGTACTTTGGGGAAAGTTTCAATTTGTGTAACTTGTCCAGATATATTTATTTATTTATAAATATGTATGTTAGTCAACCATTCTTATATCCAAATAAAATTATTTTATTTGCAATTTCTGCTCGACCTTCATGGAGTGTAGTAGAATTCTTCTGATAATGCTTCGGTTACGAAGTAAAACGTACGTTGCGTTTTTAGTAGTGTGTGTATCGTTGGTGCTAATAAAACAGTTTAGTGGTGTGTGTTGTGTGGAGCTGGATATATTAGGGGGTTTTTGACTTCCGGTAAGTCCAATTCATTCATAGCGCACTATTTTGCCTGTTTGGTCACGACAGAATACATATACATTTTTTTGGAGGAAAATTGCACATTAAATAACTTTATTTGGATTTAAGTGAGGATTTCCGCAATGTAACGCCTTGTTCTTTCAATTAACCATTCTAATACATAGAAATATTTAAAAAGTCTAGTGGTCGCCCATTGGTCAAGATTCGACCATAACAAATTTTAATATCTTGTTGATAAGAACGCCATCTTCATTTCTCAAGACCAACTAATATGATTAAAGTACAGTTTGTGCGCCATCAGTGATCTTTTATAGTTATCATCAATATATTTGTTTGTGTGTGTGTGTGTGTGTCTTAAACGCATGTTAGTGTGGGTAATGTTTCATTTATTGATTTAATATAATTTATAAGCATTATTATTAGAAAATATTGGCGTTCTGCACTTCTCCAAATTCTTCGTGCCAAATTTTATGCTCCTGCGTCCGCGCAATGTTCGTAAAAAGGAGAGTCCAAAATTTTGATATCACGTATTAATTAATATATAGATACAAGAATAAACACCCAGATCTGGAAATGCAGACACCTATGTATCAAACATACAAATATCTGGTGCCGTCGGGAATCGAACCGAGCCTCGCGTTTGGTCGCTGGAGTTAGGCATATACGCTAGACCCACGACCAACGACGCGATAAAATAAATATTTTAATGCACACAATTTAAAAAGCAACAAAGCGATAAATAAGAATGCACAAAACGTGGGATTTTGTGTTTTTAACGGCCATACCAAACGCCTTCGATCATCTTCGAGACTAAGATTCGATTTTCGACATAAACTTTGGAATTGGGGAAAAGAACATAGATGATTGTATTTCGGGGGTATTTGTGTATTATTATCCTTAATTGATACCCATGTCATCAGCATCTAATTTATTTTCTAATTTGATTAATCTATATATTAATACATGATGCCAAAACTTTGGACCCCTTTTTACGAAAATTGCGCTCACGCAGGAGCTTAAAATGTGGCACACTTATAGTTTTTGTGTAACAGAAGTGCAGAACGCTAATATTTTTCAATAATTAAGCTTATAAAGTACATTAAATCGATAAATAAAACATTACCCACACTGCCATGCATTTGAGACACACAAACAACTATATTGAAGACAACGATAAAAGATCACAGATGGCGCACCATACCGTTTGGAAACAAAGTAGTTGGTCTTGAGATATGAAGATGGCGTTCTTATCAACAAGATATTAAAATTTATTATGGTCTAATTTCGACCAACGAGCGGCCACTAGTTTTTCTTGAGTTACTCAATAAAAAAAAATAGCAATAAAGGACACAAAATAAGTATTCTTGTTTGTTCTTAATCATCACAGAAAAAGTAGAGGTTCAATTTTGATCAGGTTTTCAATAACTGAAAGATAAAGTTTCTACTTCATATCTAAGCCATGTTTCAACAAAACCGATCAAGTAGGTTGAAATCTTCTATTACTACTGTTAGTATTCCACTCATGTTACTGTTGGCTTTTTATCGTTTGACACCTGACGGAAAAAGTATTACAAGTTTGAAATATCTGTGTGTACCTGTTTATGCCACAGACAGGACTCCGATATCGATGCAATTTTTTTTGTTTACTACATTAGGGATAGGTTATGTCGAGAGTTATTATTATTTTTTTAATTTTGTGATCACATTTATTGTCAGTGTAAATATATATAAAATTTCTTACCTTTCTGACAATCAATCTGATAGACGAATTTGACTGGACAATTGCGGTTGAGGCGTGGGCGTGTGTGATGGAGGGGGTGATGCTGCAACAACACACACACATCAATATATTTTCTTTATGGAGTGTTAAGCAAAACAATAATCGAATCATATTACGCAATAAGGACCCAATCCACTACATTTGAAAAAGCATCTTCAAGCTAATATCACGAAAAAGGTAGGCAGGGGTATAACCAACGACTATCCGAAAACACTGAGTGGATAATGTGGTAGGTGGCAAGCCTGTCGCCAACCGGGTACATTTCCAATCCTGGCAACATTGGTTTTATACAAAATTGAAAAAACTCATTTTTTATCGCCCAACCCGAGGATCGAACCTGGGACCTCCTGGAGTCAGGCCCTTCACCGGACCGCTAGGCCACAGCGTCATAAGGCCATGGAAATATGTAGTATTATAAAATAAATCCACGAACATATACACAGATATGATACATATAGTATATGTATGATACTGTATACTAGCAGTTCCGGCGATCTTCGTTCCGCCCATCAGTTTGTATTCTATGTTCTATCCGTGTTTTTTTCTAGTTTCCTCGCTGTTGTCCGGGATAAAGTGTACCCTATGTCCTTCTACCGGTTCTAAGCCATCAATTATCAGCCTAATCTGTCTAACTACCACGAAATGAATGTAATAAGAATAACGGACTTACATATAGAGGCGATGGACTGCGGCGACATGGCGGAGAGCTTGGCCTGCATGTCGGCCAGCGACACTTGCGTGCCCTGTGACGTCATGTACCGCCCCACCATTGGCCCGAAGCTGGACACAAGAATAGGACATGATATACAAACGTAATGTCCCCGATACACATTGGGCAAATGTCATCCTTCAAATCATACTTGTTTTTGGTAGGTTAGACACAAATTGATTTTCACAATCCGGTATTTACGAACATTATGAACAGGACGGACTGATCAAGTCTCTGGAGTTTATGTTGGGCCCTTATTAGTTTTTTAATGTGGAATCGGACGGAAAACAGATGATAAAAAATCATGATTCAAAAGATAATAAGTTATCAATGGCATTAGATATTTCTTAAAATTAATTTTTTTAAAGATAAAAAATTGCTCAATTCGTTGCGTTTAAGTTTACCGACTGCTAGTAGTGTTTCCTGGATTTGCCTTTACATCAGTTCAACAGCACAGCGAAACACATCTTTCATACTACAAATAATACCTAAATGGACCATCTTCCAAATCACAACCATTCTAAAGTAGTCTCACGTCATCAAACAAAGTCATACCTACTACATATTGGCGATTGTCTACAAATCCATTAATGTGGTGGTGGTATGCGGGTGTGACAAGTTACCTGAGATCGCAGACGCCAGCGGAGTCGAAGTTGCTGTTAGAGTTGTTGGCGGCCACGCTGGCGATCGTGGCGATGCTGTTGGCCGACACGTTACTGTGGTTCTCGCGGTGCACGCGATTGTGATGTCTGCCAAACAACACATTTATTATAATCTAAATAAAATTATGATCCGTTTTATGAAAAAAATTTTATATCAGACTAGTGTAGAGCAAACTTTTGGGTGCTGATTCTAAATAACAATTGTCTTATTGAGATATCATTGCTCATAAATATCTTTATTTATCGATATTAAAATTGCATTGTCAAGAGAAACATTTTTACAAATATTACTAAGTTATAAATTGATATGAAATTCGAGATTAATATTAATATTTCTAAAATTACAAGCTTGTATAGTGATCAAACCTACGATACCTTAAAAGCATATAGTGTATTTCTGCATGTATTTTTCATATTTCAAGTCACTCAATATATGTATTTGAAGAGCAGAGATTGTGTTAACCATGAGTGGAATGTGAAGCACTAACCAAGCGGCGGATGTTATGACGTGCATTAAGGTGCGTGTACCGTATAAGATAGCTGTCCCGCACGAAGGTCCGCCCGCACACGCTGCACTCGTAGCAGGGGCCGGTGGAGTGCGTGCGGATGTGTAGCGCGAATTGAGACTTCGACGTGAACGTCATCGAACATCGCTCACAGTTCAGCGGCTTGTCCGCCACGTGTGACCATCTGGACGAAGACATTTTTTTTATATATTTTTTATTTTTATAACACTATAATAAATGTGCAAAGGCGAAACTTATATCAAAAAGCATTTTCTTCCAGTTTACCCTGGGTTAAGGTGAAATAGAAGACAAACGTGCATTTGCATGAATTTTTTGATACTAGCTTACTACATACATTTAATGAAATCAGAATGTAGCAGTTTTTTTTTTGAATGCTTGAGAGGATTTACTTAACGCTAATAAAATTGCACTATACTAATTTTAACGCAGCTCGTAAAAGTCGAGCATAGGCTTACCTTCACTGACACCGTACCATGGCTGACTGGGTGGTAGAGTTTCGCACCGCCTTACCTATTCCTGCCGCCACAACGTCATGACGTGTTCCGGTTTGGAGGGTAAGGTAGCCTGTACACTTACTTTTGCTTGAGGCCTAACATCCCGACCCCAGGTTGGCAACGCACCATTACCAGCTTCGGCGTCTATAGGCGGTGTCATTTTCTTACTATCAGGAAATGCGTCTGCTTGTTTGCCTTCCAATATCATTAAAAAATTAAACCTAACACTTAAACATACAATGAAAACTTACTAAGATTTTTTATGTCACGACAATCGATTTATGTTCCTAAGTAATAGTAATATATAAAATCAATCAATTTACTGATCACGTCATAAATATCGGCGTTTCCCAAGGCAAAATTTTAGGACCGTTACTCTTTGCAAGTTACATTACTGGTACTTCTTTTATTACCCATTTTCACAACAAAAAATCATTCATCGTACCCATGCGTCTCAGCTACAGTATTGTGACGTCATATTACATATATACACATCTTTACGCCAAGTCATTTGCAGAGTAGGCAGGAGTATCGAGTGCAAAGTGTCACAACCCTTGCAGGCCTAGCTAGCTTTCTCCTCATTCATAACTCTTTTTATATAAACACGCCGGTTTCGGAGACTCCTCACACCGCCTGAAGATAGTACTCTAGTGGTTTTGCCCTCACTTAACCTACCATTCTAACTACCACATTTCTATCAATGTCTATATTTTAAGGAGTAAGTTAAAAAATCTTGTTAACACCCTCTCCGATTTAACACTAAAGTAATTTAAATATTTCAAGGCGTACTACCTGTGCGCAGTCACATAACTCTTCACAGCAAATCTTTTCTGACATATATCACAAGCATATGGACGTTCCCCTGCAAAAAAATATACAGCTTCAACTTATACAGATGGTTTGCCTTAAATGAAACATAAATGAGATGATACTATAGTGATAAAGCAAAATATTAAAAAGACGGCAAGATGCAATTAATTAATAAACGCTGAAAGTAATGAATCGAAAATCAATAAATAATAAATGAATACTACAATGGGAAAGGCATGATGATGCAGCAAATTATGTTGTCGGTGCCACATCATTAGTTTAGTACCTGTTATCGCAGTTTGCCGTCTTCTATTCTCTTCCAAACGTGAATTAATCCACCAAAAGCGATATACAGGGTTAATCAACTGCAACTATAAAAATGCTGCAAAACCCTCAGATAAACTTACTACTCAATTAAAGATTTTTTGTTTAGTTGAGTGTTTCTGACAGTTTATATATTTTTAAAATATATGCACTTCTATTTGCATAAAACACATTTTTTATTATTTAGTTTATACGCCACAGTAAGTAACAGCCAAGAATTCATTATGATGTTTGCTCTCTTGGGATACCTATTTGCCTAAACTAATGACGCATTAGTGAAGGGTATTTTTTTCATAGGCAATTTAGTTTAAGTTGTAGAATAAAATTTCTTCCTTTTAATGTTGCAATTTATAACCCGAACGTTTTACAGCATTTATCAGTAACCCTGTTTATTGCCTGAGTAGGTCGCTTTTTCGCGAAATGTAAACAACACGGTGACAAACATTGCAAAAATGTAATCTCTGAAAAACTCCCAATCATTTTAACTGACGGGCAGAAATGAAGTTCGGTTTTGCAAAAAATACACAATGTACATCGCCATGTTGATTACGAAGATTATTCACGCTTTAGTCATTTGAAAATCGTCTGAGCCAATTATCGAAAGCTCAATTAATATAGAGTACATAAAGTTAAAGCCGCACCTTTAATATTACGGCACTTCAAAGAAAAGTTTTGCATAGTAAGTCGTTTAGTGTTTCAGATAAATAGTTATCGGCTACAGATACGAAAATCATAAATAACAACATATATTTGAGTTTAAATACCAATTTAAACATTTTAAGAAACATCTACCTACTCATTTGAGATATCTTCCTCTGAACGCATGAGTTATGAAATGCTAAACTATAATCTAACGACTCAAGAGAATCTATTTATTGCGTATTTCTTACAAAACACTACAAGACAATAAAACAAAATAATAAGGATACATCTTATTGGTAACATATTAATTTTTCAACCGCAGAAGTAAATTCATATTTAAATACAACAATGACATAGCTTTGCCTAAAACTGGGTTTCTTGCGCAAAAACTTGCGTGCAGATATTATACTACACCCTCAGGATTTTTTGTTTACGTGATCGAGTGAATAATATATTGATTCAGACGAAAAAGAAATGACATTCGGGATTCGAAAATCGAAATGGTAAGTTTCTTTTAGAAAGTGTATCCGTCTCGCCATACCGGTATGTATTCGCTTGTGAATGTTGAGCGTAGATTTCTGGGTGAAGCGTTTGTAACACACGTCACACTCGAAGGGACGCTCGCCTGTGTGCGAGCGCATGTGGATTTCCAGGTACGGCTTGCACGTGAACGCCGCGGGACACTCCACGCATTGATACGGCCGCCCTTGCACTACCGCCACACACAATTTACACCCGGTCAATTATAATGTTTTAGATGGTCGAGTTCCGTAAATACTCGCACTGATAGCAACTACCGCCTCATCTATTCCTGCTGTACCATCATTGTCGTATTTCGTTTTATTACGGTAGGTAAAGTAGACCAGTAAACTTATACATTAACACCCCAGTCCCAGCTCCTAAGCACCATTACCACCTCCTAGTCTTTAGGTAACGCGTATGCCTTATCTGAGGAAATCCGTCTGGTTGATTGCTTTTTATTACCACAAAAAGGTTACAACACTAATAGCTGCTTAGATATGAACTCAATAAAATTGCGTTTACATAAATATGACTGTTTGTATAGTAAATAAACTTGTGTGTGGGTGTTGGTTTAAATCTTGAATAAAAAGTTGAGAATTGTTCACAACGTATTCTTGGATTTAAAAAAAACAATAAAACTAAATGTAAGACTGCTTCACCGTTCATTTTATTATCCATACATATTTTATATTTTAATGACAACAAATTCATGGACATGTGGCACCGACAACATCAAATTGATTATAAAAATGTTATTGAATGATATGAAAACAAGCAATGAGAGGCCATCTAGAATTGTGTCACATTTTTATGAATTTGGATTCCCTTATACCCTTAGCCAGTTCATTCTATCCCTCTCACACTCAGTCAGTTTTGATGTAATTTTCTAAATCCTAAAAGTTGTGACGACATTTATAGATGACCTCGATACGATCATGAAGCACAGTTGAGACTTACCTGTGTGCGTTCGTTTGTGTATGTTGAGTGTAGACTTTTGCGCGAACCTCTTGAGGCAGACGTCACACTGGTAAGGCCGCTCGCCGGTGTGCGTGCGGTTGTGTATCTCGAGGTACTGCTTGCAGGTGAAGGCGGCGGGGCACTGCAGACACTGGAAGGGGCGGCCCTGCACTGTAAGGGAGCACACGTC
>NJDD01002154.1:6589-24808 GCA_002245505.1 Calephelis nemesis | reverse complement strand
AATGTACCGAGATTAAGGCAACTTTTAAATTGTATAGCAAAATTTTGACAAGCGATTCTGATTAAAATATGTCGAGGATTATCGCCGCGGAGAGTGCATTACCGCTTTTGTGGAAGTATTAATATAATGAATAATGATGATAACAACAATGATACATTAATAAAACCGAGGATATGATCGATGCAGAGGAAGGAAGGAGGCAGACGACTGTATGAGGTAAATCTTGGCGTGAGCAGAAGTACGTAAAGCGCTATGGCCGATGAGTTAAAAGAAATAGAAAGTTAGTCGAAAGCAACAAGACGAAAGCCGTTGAAATTGAGGAGCATAAAAATAACGGGTTAGGTGGGCAACGGAAAAACGGGATAGAAGCGTGACGCTAAATGAAATGTATGTGGCGAACGCGTAAGTTTGTCGTACCGAAAGGAACACTGCTCGTAAAATGTATATGTGGGCTACTAACCCGTATGTATTTTTTCGTGCAAATTGAGCGCGCACTTCTGCGTGAAGGACTTGAGGCAGACGGTGCACTGGAACGGCCGCTCGCCTGCGCCGCCCACCCGCGGGGGGACAGAGAAACAAAACAAAACCACGATGGACAAATAATACTACTAGCGCTCTTACACCAACACCGACACTATATCGAAAGCTACCATGAGGGAATTGAATTTAGGTTATTTGTCCATCAGACATATTCTCCTACTGTAACTTAAATTCTCACAACGTACACATGCTTTACTGTGTTTGTGAATAGTTTTTGAGCGCGTTTCACCTATTAACCGTACAAAATTTAAACCACAAATAAAACACTTCCAAATCGCTAATCTTCTTAATAAAGTGACAAGGGAGCCCTTAAAACTATTCACAAAAAGGTGTCAAAGCCACAAGAGTAAAGAAAACAAAAGTTTACATAAAATTATATCAATTGTGACTCGGAGACCTAAATATTAAAAATGTAATATCATGGGACCCACCGGTATGTATACGTTTATGAGTGCCAAGGCTGGATTTCTGCGTGAACCGCTTGTCGCATATGTCGCATTGATAGGGACGAACTTTGTTGATCAGCGATTGGATGTGCTCCTCTAGAAATAGCAATAAAACTCAGCTACAATAACGGTCCTTCGACGCATATGAACGTGCCTAATGAGATCTAAATAATTCATGTCTACTTAAGGAGTTTAGGGCAAATGCCTACCAGTGTGTATTTTTCCGTGTCGCCCCAGGCTGGACTTCTGAGTGAAGCGCATAAAACAGATGTGGCACTGGTACGGGCGCACTTTTTCTAACAGGGCTCGTCTGTGCTCCTCTATAAGGTATACGAGTTTCGATATAGCATCTCTACTCTCACCAATATTCAACATATATATCAATATCACTCATTCATACCAGGGGGAGGTAGACTAAGTTTAACGCCAATCTGCCTCAAGGAGCGACGTCACGCAACAAGTAAACAGAATTTCCGTGCCTACCCAAGTCAATCGCAAAATAACTTTGAAATGTCACCCTTCAGGCAATGTGTGGCTTTACTACTTTAGACAAGGATTGTTTTTCTTTATTTATTTGGAACGTTAATAGACAAGGACTGTTGGATTTGTAAAACTGTATGATATATGCGGTGACTATAAAAACCCACCGGTGTGTATTTTCTTGTGTCGGTTGAGGCTGGAGCTCTGCGTGAAGCGCATCCCACAGAGCTCGCATTTGTGCGGCCGGTCCTTCACCAACAACGCGCGCATGTGCTCATCTAGAACCCATAGGTATCCAACACTCGTTTACCGACATCGTGTGATCGAAGCCACTCAGAACAAACATTGGACAGTGACTGTCCATTGCATGTCCCGTACCTCCCCCTGTTTATCATCCAGGAACCATTCTCACGCCCTGATTTGGGATCTACACGTGTCGCTCAAAAACTATTCACATTACACATATGCGTATTCGTGAGCGATATGTGATTCGCACCAGTGTCGGAATTTGTAAACTAAAAATCAAATAAGTATATAGACCATACATAACAAAACCTTATACAGATTTATTCTTAATTAACCATTGTCCATAGCCTATAAAATAATAAGTTTTCGAAAAGTACAATACCAACTATTGATATACGTTTTAATTTAAAATTAACTATATAACGAACTAAAATATAAATTTTATATCTGCAACATAAGCATTTTCTACATACAGTTTCATAAAAATAAAAACAGACTAAGCACAGGAAGTTAATCAGGGCGTCACAATAGGGCAAAAAATATGGACCAAGCAAACTTTAAAAAATAAAGACTACCAAATGTGGAAACAGGAGGAGGTTGACTTGATCAAATAAATAAATTATTATAATCCCCTCATGGTACTTAGAACATGGGAGCCAACAATGTTGTTAACGTTCAGTGTACACAAACATGCAATTTCCATAAAACCTCCTTTCCGGGATATCATTACCTCAGATTTGCATATGGAAATCACATAAGTTTGTCTCGGAAAATTACCTCGTTTCAATAACATTTTATTACACATACAAATATCTTCTACAGGCAAATTACTACAATCATTCTCTCCTTTTATTAATCTCATTTTGTATTTAAATTTGGTCGTAAGCTTAGTATTATATTAACAACCATATCATATAAAATAAAGAGATAAATAGAAACAAGGACAAATTTTACTTCAAGGTTTTCTATGTTTACAAATTAAAAATGTAACACAATAAGGACCCAACCAAAAAAGTATGTCTTGGAAAGTGGTTTGGCCCTATGTACTAAAAAAAGTTTTTAGTGTTTTCACAGCAATAAAGTATCCGTATTTATGGCCACTTTGGCACAGATAGTCATGGGTTGGATCGTTTTTGGCTTAATTTGGGTTTCAAACTTAGCCGAAACAAATTATTGTCCAGGTCGAAGCTCACACATAATAACCCCATCCCCTTCCAATGTAGAAAAGTGAAATGATTTAGAAAATATGTGATAGATCTCTTTTGTAAACTAACAACGAGTCGTCATTGGTCGCGTTTAAAAGTAATAAATAAATTCAATCAATAATACTCAGCAAAGCTTAGTTGTATGTAGCTATAGTGCATATCTTACATGAATTGACAGAAAAAAAATTGTTTCTTAGCTAATGCACGACGTCTTAATGGCGGCCACTTGGGCTTATATATAAAAGTATACTGATCTTATTCGCGAAAGAAATAAGAAGCCTTAAGATTTACTGTGGTTTTAAATTTATTTTTGCAACAAAACTATAATTTATTTCGTCAAACGTTTCAATATTGTTTCTTGCTAATGAAGCTGCTGTAATTGAGCTAAACGTTTCCAAATTTATCATTAGTTACTAATTTAATAAGAAATGTTTACAGTTAATTCAAATATCTGTAATATATTTATATCACATTAATAATATCGTAAAATTAACAATGTATTGAATTTATTTATTTTTATTATTCAAAAATATTCATTTCACTAGTAGTCTTCTTAAAAAATAGAACTGAATATTCGTTTGAAAAGTTTAACAGTCTGATTTATATTAAGATATATTGGAAATGTTAAAACCTTAATCATATGCAAAGATAAAAATTATGCACAATAAAAAGCTAACGACTACAATATTGCACAAGATAAGGAAACTGGAACTATGATCATTTAAGACAAATAAAAAAATCGGCTTGAAGGACCAAAAAGTTGGACCAAAAAAAACAAACATGTGGTATTTAGCGGGGAGAAGGAGGGGGCGGGGGTACAGTTTTACATCTTAGGCAAGTTTTAAAACTCTCAGTTCTATTTATTAAAAATAAGCAATTAAAATCCTAGACAAACAAATAGGTTCGCCCGTATTTAATATGTACGTTTTTGCCAAAGGTTACGTCCTCAAAGTGATCATTGTAAATACTATATCGAAATTAGACAGACGTCTTTTGTATATTTAGCAACAATATAATTTTTGAATTATGAAGATTGAATATCCGCATGCCCTTTTTTGATAGATACTTGTTACAGAACATAGTATTTACAATACCGGTTGCTTATTTTTTCCTTAGCTGTACTGCGTCAAATTATAGCAGTATTATTTTAACACTAACAGTCAAGTAAAGCAAATAATTATTCTCGTCTCACATATTATTGCTGTCTATACTCACACACCATCGGTTACAATCACAAAGAAAAGTAACTAATATTAAGAAAAGTAAGACAGTGTATAAAGTAAAAAAAGAGAAAATTAAGACAGTCTTTTAATGTTCAGAATAATGTCCTTCAATCTCTGTCAATGTTCAACAGTTTAGAAATATATAATACTGCTATAATATCATATGGTATGGCAGACATGCCTTTTTAGAAAATCAGTGTTAGATAACATAGATTAATCAATCAGTGTTAGATAACATAGATTAATCTCACCCAATCCCAACATAGAAAATAAGTGAAACGGTTTAGAAAACATGTAGGCTTCGACCAAAATAAATCGAAAATATTGTGTCTCGCAGCTCCAGCACGACGTTGTAAAGGTGGTCGTGTAACCGAAATAATGGAAAGGAAGTACAATTGAGACAATTATTACTAACAAGTATGTACTAATAAAATGAGATGCCTAAAATGTTGTGTTTACTTGCACATGTGACTGCAAAAGTTTACTGAAGGTTTGCATTATAGTTATATATGTTGAAACGCGTTGTATTTTTTAAACATCCAAGCCTTTGCGCTTCAGCCTGTCTAGTAATTTACTTTGGTCGATAAAACCCTCCAAAATATAAAAACAATAAGTGAATTGGTTTGGAAGTTAATAGTGGTCCCCCTCAAATTAAAAACAAAGTGAAATGAGCTTATAGATAATATATACAAAAAATTGTTACCGGTGTGGACGCGTTTGTGCGTATTTAGACTGGATTTCTGTGTAAAGCGCTTGAGGCACAGGTCGCACTGGAACGGGCGCTCACCCGTGTGCGTCCGCATGTGCACGTCCAGGTACGGCTTGCGGCAAAACGCCGCGTCGCATACCTACCGAGACACGTCTACGGTTTAGTCTTTGATTTTTTTAGGAAGACATTATGTTACATAGTGGCCAATTTAGGCCCTGCTACATAAATCCAGAATAATTCCGCATGGAACAATCGAAACGCAATTTGCAAAAAAATATTTGGACCTACCATATGTAAGTATTTTTCCGTAAGGAATTTGGGTGTATTCGAATAGGAGAAGAATCGAAACCTATTCCAAAAAAAATGCGCACGTATGTGGCGGAACTCAATTAATTTGCGATTTTTAAGCAAAACATACACACCGCCTATCGAGTATAGACTCAAATATTGTTAATAATGAGCTACCAACCCAAGGACAAGATGTAAGAACTTTGTTGAAGCTTACAGTGTACCCTACTTTTCAAACCAATAAATTAATTCAGCGTATTAGATTCTACAGTGCGATAAAAGAGGTGGGGGGGGAATTAAGTGAACAGACAAAAATAAATATTTTAATTATCAATTAATGAAACTGAAATGTGCGGGTCATTCAAATATTTTAAAAATGAAAAAGTAAAGACACATACAATAATATGACGTCACAAGCGAGTCAAAACTACATTAATTAAAATAATCCATTTCTTGCAATACCATCTTTTTTTAATATTTTTTTATTTCATGTTAAATATATTCAACAAGAGAGAAGATAATTAATAACCCCTATATTATGTCCCCTATACTTACTGTGCATTGGAAGGGTTTGTTGCCTGAATGTAGCTTCATGTGAACATAATAAGAAGAAGCCGATGAAAGAACTTTCCCACAAACCTGAAAAGAAAAATATCCTTTAACTCTTGCTCTAGTGTCATACACTAGCGGCACGTTATGACGGTTGGAATGACGTTTGACCTAAGTAAACATTTATATTTTCATTTTATTAAAACTTTTTGATGAGCTTGCTTGAAACTTATAAATTCGCCATTTTTTTATAATAAACTGATGAGGTAATGTAATATATACAGTAAACTTGGCTCTGTTTCTAAATTAAATACCGAGAGCCGTAAGGAGCGTAATACGCGAAAGAGTTACGCGCCTTCAGTATTACAACTATAACTGCCTAAAAAATTAGAAAGAAAATCAAAACTTTATGATTTTGAGATCGAAAAATATGTATTTTTAAAACATATTAAATTTGTTTAATGAATAGGAAACGTTCAATAAAAATGCCTGTGAGAAACCATCCTTAACCTTTCAGACGAAGCTTTAAAAAGCACAATAGGTATATACATTATTTCTGTGCAAATTATGTAAACTCATAGACTTTTTAAACCAAAATAATATTCACAAATCGCACGCTCACCTGTATGTTCCTAAATTAAAAAAAAAACTCCGGAGCAACAGCAAATTGCACACAGAGTGCCTACTAAACTCAATACGCGTAGGTATTATCATGTTTCCGACCGTTTGAATGAAGATAGAAAACTGTATATTACATTACCGACAAATTGACATTCACATCACTATTGTAATATGCCAGTCCGGTCACAACAACGTTCAGTTGCCGTTGAATCTTGTGCCTTTTACATAGTGTTACCCGCCTACCCTACCCTCAAAATCGGAATACGTGAGTTCATTTCAGCCGACGTTACGGCAGAATATAAAAGTAAAGCCTGCTCGCCTTTGTAAATTGCACACAGAAATAATACTTGAACTTCCAAACGCTTTTCGCAAAAACAGCATTGTTTTTATTTCAGAGTTATCTTTGTAGACTCCGGAACAGAAACAGAAAAACGAGACGTCTATTTATGCTTCTTATAACAACACATCTGCTGGGTATTTGTAGATAGGTGAAGACAGAATACAATCGTATTGTGTATGTGGGTAAAGTGTTCATACAAACATATTAGAACCAAAGACTTACTTTACAAGCTTGAGGTTTTGAGCGAGGTACAGATTGTGCTCCGTTTGAGACTTCCATTTTTGTTTGCACGGATCCCATGTCGACGATACCCTGAAACAAAATAAACATTTAATTAAACTAAAAAGTATCTTCACGCCCATATCCCCGAACACGTAGGCAGAGGCACAACCAGGGCACCCACGACTAGCCGAAGATACTAAGTCTCACAATGTGATAGGTGGCAAGCCTATCGCCAACCGGGCACATATTCTATCCCGAACAACATTTTTTTTATTGGATAATTGGAAAAACCCAATATTCTTTTTGTTGCCCGACCCGGGATTCGAACCCGGGACCTCATGCAGTCAAGTCCAACAACTGAACCGCCAGACCACAGGTAATTGAACTACATGACAAAATATACAAAACCAGTCTGGTTTAAAGCTAAAATAGGACACACTTAATTTTTCATGTGATAGAACAAGCAAGTTCTCTTCTTCTCTATCTCTACTAACGACAGAAAACAACCGTCGTCAATAGAAACCATAGATATCACTTGTGCAAATATGGCTATACTCAACAATTATGGCTTGACAGCAAACAAACACACACAACAGCAATAATCTAAATTACTAAATTGCCTACACGGCTCGTCACGACGTCGTACTTCTGATGTCGACAACTCCACATGGTCTTGTATAAAAAATTTAAAGCCCTTCAAAAGAATAGTCCCAATTTCATTACCACACGATTTGAATTTTTTCAAATCCCACATCGACGACAAGTCACCAACGTACCTTAGTATAAATTTTGTGCATTATTAAAACTTATTAACCAGATCAGTAGGGTTATCAAGTGTAGTCTCAATTTCATGGAAATTGGAATCGGATTTGTGCCATTTAGTACTTTGTAGTGTTATTATCCTTAAGCCCTCACGGATTACCTACATCAATTACAATAGCACTGGCTATTAAAAAATGACAATTACAAAAAAAGGAAAGAAGATTGTCACTAGAGGAGGTTGGCAAAAATGGAGAAGAGGTTGATGGCCGGAAAGTTCATGATGTGAGCTAGAAATAGTGGTATGCCTGTTCCTAGCTAAAATATCACTTGGACTAAAGAAGGATAATTCAAGTTCGCCCAATAGCCTAAGACAAAGGACACTGTGCTGAATGCTGGAGATAGAGGAAGAGGTTCATTAAATTATGGACTCAAAAGTGGTGTTCGAATGATTAATATGCAGGAGCTTGCTAGAGATACAGTTGGTATAATGTTAAAATGATATTTGATGAATAAAAAAACTGGTGGCTGAAACTGTGACATGGTAATTCTCATAGAAAGGAAGCTTTATGTCACTATCATGATCATATATATTGGTTGAGTAATTTGTAACTAAATAATAACATAGTATTGTGATCAAGAGTACACACTGTTACAAATCCGATTTCCATTTCTAATTTGCATGAAATCGAGATTCAAGGGTAACTAACTCTACAGATCTTGATAAAAGAAAAGGTGGTCCCATATAAATTCTTCTAAATCATAAATCGTTGTTGGTCAAGTAAGGGCTGATGAACAAAACAATCATACACATCCCTGGAGTCGACTAAAAAACAGCACAAAGGGTGACATTCATCAATTATCCCTCACAGTCAATAGTGGACTAGTAAGAGATGTACAGTCAATCTTATAAGGAAAAGATCAATAGCAAATACATAGCAGTAGCAACAATTCCAATAATAACAAAATAGGATATTGTATGTAGCTTTTAAAAATCTATTAATAAAAAAAACTTACCTGAGAACACTGTCTGCCGTCCATATCCATTTCCACTCCTTCGTCATCCATCCCTTTGAAGCTCAACTATAAACAATTTAATGAATAAGTTATTATTCAAATAGTTTTCAAGGTAATTTAAGAACTAATTCTAGGGAATATTAGTTGCATAAGTATATTTTGCAATAGAAAGCAGTTTTTGTGTAAAAGAAAGCTGGTGAATCAGTAGGGAGTATCTCCGCTTCTGTATCCTCCGTTTTGGTCTGGCTCTTCTATCTAAAACAGACACACAACCATAGCACCCTAAGTGATATAGATTAGTCCCTGTCGGGAGGCCGGGATGTCAGGCCTATTGGATAACTTTAGCGGCTACCGTACCCTTGGAACCGCAGCATGACGTTGTCATTATAGTGGCAGGAATAGGTAGGGCGGTAAATCCCTACCCAGGCAAGTTGCTGCACAGCACTCTATCACCAATGGTCCTGTTGGTAAACATACCCATGTAACCTCGGGCTCCTAATGTTGCCTCCTTGCCAGGTCAGAACACTGCAGGTATTTCTAGTAGCTACAAGTACAGACTATGAAGAAGAGACAATAGAATATAGATTGCTATGATTGGTGCCAATTCCTGTCACCATAACATCAATGCTCGCAGTTGAAGAGTTCCAATTGGAGAGGTTGGCAATACAAAAAGTTTATTGCCTATGATGACATGGTTTCCTTATCATCACAATGTTCGCTTGTTTGTCTATTGCTATAAAAAAGCTTACATTATCCACATCATCATCATCATGTAAATCCTGTTGATGCTGTTCAAGCAGCTCCTGTTGATGAACCTGTTGCTGTATTATGAGACTGTCTTTAGAGTCTTCCTGAGGGTGGTGTTGGTTCATACTGAGTGCATGGTTTGAATCTGATCTGACTATTGTTGGGGTACAAGTGTTCACATGCGGATGACTGTAAAAGCTGCAACAAAATGTTCATCTCATCAGTATACATAAAAATAAATCAGCAAATATGCTGAAAGACACATAATAAAGAAAGGCTGGACTAATTTGATTTATTTTTATTTTGCTTGCCCACTTAAAAATAAGTTTTATTTATGTACAAATAGGGATAATAACAGGGGAATTGCAAAGGATATAGAAACAATTTAACTGCACATAAACTGCTTAAAACCGACTTCAGTTTCACACAAAAATGTGTATTTTTCTCCAATTCTCTTGGATCATGAGATCCAGACTTGATGGCAATGAGACAACCTCGGAAGTGCCCTTTTTAAATTCTTTTAAAATCACATATTATACAGCACATATTATAGAAAAACATATCAGGCAGTACGAGTCATAGATTCAGATAGTTTGGATGCAAATATTTAATTACTCAGAAGGGCAAAATTCACACCTCTGACGAAAGATATGAGGAAATTTGCATAATTTACGTTCAACCTTGCTGTGGCCCGCGGCGTTGCGAGCGCGCAAGTTACGTCTATATGTGTGCCAAATTTCATTAAAATCGGTTGAGCAATTTTGGCGTGAAGGAGTAACAAACATACAAACTTTCGCACTTATAACATTACTAGATGCCCGCCCTCGCTTCGCTTCGGTTATTCAAGTTAAGTTAAGGGAGGAATGCAGTACTCGTAAGCGCGCCTGTCTTTGCTACGCTTCAACGATATTTAATTTTGCGCCCGGAGTTTTTAACTTTTTGATAACTCATTAGTTGTTTATTTTTTGCTGATAGTGTAAAAGGCAATTTTGATATTATTTCATCTAACAGATTTATTTGATTAAGGGTTAATACTGTATTGTTAAAAATATGTTCTATAGTAACCGTTCATTTTACTGTTTTAAAAACGGTGATTGTGGGTTATTCTTTAAAGATAGACATACACAACCGCTTACTTTTTTTGAGATCTATCGAAGAGGAAAAATCCCACCATACATTGTTAAAACTCAAAAGGTTTTGGCAGCGTTTTCGAGGAAAGCACCCGATCAGCTTATTTTTTGACGACATATTGAACTAATATTGTTGTAATATCGTTGGTTTGTACAAAACATCAACTTGCTATACACTAAAACCTTCCTCAAAATTTTTTCTATCTATTGTTAAAAAACCGAATGAAAATCCGTTTAGTACTTTTCGAGTAAATCGCGAACAGACAGACAGACTCAGCGGGGGACTTTGTTTTATAATATATTGATATTGATTAATGTAAGGGAAGTTTTGAAAAACCTTAGCTATGAAGAAAACAATACATACCTCATTGGCTCTGCCTTGATCTGCTGTTCGAACATGGTGATAGTGGCGAGTAGGTCGCCGGGGGGCGGCACGGGGACCCCAACGCCCCGCGCCACACCCCCGACGCCCACACCCCAGTGTGCTGGGAAACTAATGGCGAATGAATTCTTGTAGCCCCATTATCAACCTTCTCCACCTTAAACAAATAATTATACTCGTGAGAATTATTAATGCTGGAAGTAGCTTAGCAATCAGATTTGGTTGATAATATCATAATCCTTTATAACGTCTCAAGAGCGACTAACTTAAACTTTAACATAAATATATAATATATGTAGTAGGATTTCACGCAACTAATATTTCTATTCCGTTGCATTTTAAGTTTGTTTCCATTGTGTCAAAAAAAGATATTCCAGCAAAATAGTTCAAAATAGTGCTACCTGTTATTGTCAAATCTATGACATTGTTTAAAACTTATATATTCTATTACAATTTATTGGTACCTACATTATCTTAATATTAATATGTTACGGCGCAACTTTAGACCCCTTTTTACAAAAATTGCACGGTCGGAGTATGAAATTTTTCCCACTTATAGTTTTTGTACAAGAGAAGTGTAAAACGCTAATATTTTTTAATAATAATGGTTATACAGTGCATTTAATCAAAAAATAAAACATTACACATACTACCATGCATTTTACACACATAAAATATATTGATAATGATAAAACGGGTGACCACTTCATATTTATTGGTCAAGTGGAAAGAGTGACAAATTAATGATTGACAAAGCAGATATACAATGTGACTGTGGAAAGAGGTACTTGAGGAGACATAGGTTGACATCCCACAATCAAATTGCTATTTCCAAAGGTATTGCCAAGAGAACTTGAATCAGGCATGTTTGTATGAAATGTGTAATTAATGTGGAGGAAGCTAAACAGGTCTACAAGGTTGGTGACATTTGGCACTCAATTCTTTCTGTTAGTTGTACCAGTTGGTGAAGGTAAAATATATTAAAGTATTGAATACACTTACAAGAAAGAAATAGATTTAAATATGTCAGTACTTGTGGACTTGCACAATAAATTGGCTAATACAGGGAACATATTAGGAGATGACCATACTGCAGCAAGCAGCAGAAGTAAATAAACTTATGTAAAACAGTGTGTTTTACACAAATATCAGCAAAAACGCCTTATTAAGGGCCATAAATAAATTCTGTGAATTGTTATAGTATTGCTTTCAAATCAAGTAATCATAGCTTTCATTACACAATTATTAAGAACATTTACAACAGACCATCAGAAATTATTTTTCAACAACAAAGTAAAAAGGTTGACTATAAAAATCTTTTACACAATGATGGTAAATGCAAACTAATTATTGAGTAAATATGCAACTTACTAAACTAATTTTAAGTTAGTTAAATCGAAACTTCTTACATGTATCCAGCGATCATTATAATCAAATTCCTCACAGTTTGTTATTTCAGGACAGTAGCGACAATTACGAATACTATTATGGTAGGTATTGTTATTGACGTTATTGTCGTAATGGTAATATTAAATTATTACAAACTTCAAGGAATCAAATCTACTACTTTTTCCTATACAAATTAACTTAAGTACCTAATCTACGAAAATCATACGCAGATTTACAAAAATATCCTAATAGAAATTACAGGACGATTACTGAACAAAATAATAAATAAACAATCGACCATACAATTAAAATACTGTGACACATAGCAAATATCAATAATCACAAAAAATAAGCCTTATAGCTAAAAAAAGAAGAAGAAAAAGACTTTTAACTTTCATTCTTTTCATTCGTTCAATAGGGTGTGCATATTATTACTTAGATTTGTTTACAGAATTTTTTGAATTAAATACCATAATCAGTTTTGAGTACTTAATTAAATGAAATTTAACTACAGTATAACTTGCAGTAATATTATAAACTTCCTTAGGTATTTCTAAAAACAAACAAAACTTCGACATAAGTAATATTAACAATGATAACAATAATAATAATTGTTGTTAAATTATCAGGGCATTGACATTGTAATTTGCAATATTGACTTGATATTTAAAGCATTGTTTTTAACTAACCACTCTGTATGTAATATGTTTATATTAGTTAAAGAAGTGTTTGATTGCCTATTTTAATTCGAAAATGTTCAATATAAGCAATAAGAAAATATATTCCAATTAGATATCCGAAGATCGTCGTCTCCACCCAGCTTCCCCCCTGCCATCAATAAAATGGCCAATTCGTTATTGAATTTTGTCCCTAAGTTTAAGGACCGAGTTGCGCGCCGCCGGTTGTTTTGGTAAAAATAATTGATGATCATTGTGATTTTGCAGTAAACAAAAACCATCACTTCTGTTTTGAAATAACATAGCTTCGGAAAGTTATGTCATATCGTAAGAATAAAACATGCGGAATAAAATTTTTGCTATACATGAATTGCCGTTAAAAGTACTCTTAGTAAACAACAACAAAGGTGTAGTCTTATAAGAAATAGATTACCAATAAAAAAAACAACTGAAAACATTTTTTGGAGGGAAGAAAGATTTATTTGCAATTTGATGCATTTTTATGCAAAATATTAAATATCAAATGGCTTAATGTCTATTGTTATTTATAGAGATAGTCAATTCAACTTACATGTGTACAGAAACACCTAAAAATAGTGATGTGTACAAAAACACATAAATTAGAACACTAATTACACAATTTCGTTAAGATTGGCCATTCGAATTATGTTTTTCTTAGCCACCGACATAAAATGGCTGCTACCTCATTGTTCTGCGCGTTCGTTCGTGCGCATAGAAGCCATGAACGCTTGGGGACGACTTGTCCGCCAATTAAAATTGTGGCGCGAAATTTAAGGAATTTTAATGACTATGATATACTGATGTAGTATCACACAATATTATTATGGAATAATTATGTTAATGAGGTAACAAAATACATAAGTTGAGAAAACGACTATTACAAATGCTGGAACGTAGAACGCATAGTTAATTTCTTCATCATCTGTTATATTCTCGTTCTTCTTTGCGTTTTTGCGCATTATTAGTCGATTTCTATGTCCAAGCCCTTCTAAATGTTGATCAAATTGATTTCTTGAATTAGCAAATACGTCGCATGCTGAACAATACCACCGTCGATACTTTGTGATTTTCTTCGGAACATCCATTAAATTTAACGAACTAATTTAATTACTCCATGAAAATCTTCCCAAACGAGCTCACTCACACTCAACACTGCAATAAATGTTAACTAAGCATTTAATTATCATCTTTTACGATCTACCCTCACAAAGTGTCATAAATAATAAAAAAAAATTGTCAATGTTAATGTTCCATGGTTCCAGGAATTCTTTGGTTGTTTATGGAATTCCCATTCACTCAATTTTTTTTAATAAGACTTCCGTTTTAGGCCAAGCACATAGATACCCAGGTTTTTCTTTATTTTTTATTTTTTATTTATCATCGGAGGATTTTTTCTTTATAATATAACATATAAATATTAAAGTTTCCCTGAATTGAAAAGCATATCAATTTTCACTTAATAATTACGAATATCAATTATGTATATCAATATCAACACGTGAAGAAAAAACTTGGGACCCTTTTAACGAAAATTGCGCGGACAGAGGAGTATAAAATTTGACACACGTAAAGTTTTTTTGTAGGAGAAGTGTAGAACCATAATATTGTTCAATAATAATGCTAAAAAGTGCATTAAATCAAAAAATAAAACATTACACATAGACGTACCATTTGATAGGATAATATATTGAAATACAATAAACAATTAGGTTGATGATAACGATAAAAGATCACAGATGGCGCACAAACTCTAATCATCAAGTTTGGAAATAAATATCACACAATCACAAAGTTGACACAAAAAATCATGGTGACGGAAGTTGACATAATCATTATAACTAATAACTACTTATTTTATTTTTAAATTGGTGCATGGCATAATCTTAGTTACCTACATATTATAATAGTGGTCCTAATCACAGATCAAATACCACGAGATAGGACTGTGTTAATCCCCAGTATAGAGCTGAGAGCAGCATGGATTTTCATTATGAAAAATAATTTATAGTTGATCTATCGAAATTGTTTAATTAAAGTTAATGTTACTTACGATAAGAGAAATACTTTTTAGTTTAAATCCAAGTATGTACATACTCATTGGTCGAGTGGCTAGCGTACACGCCTAACTACATCGACCGACCGCGAGGCAAGGGTTTGAATTCCGACGGGGGCAGGCATTTGTGTGATGAACATTTAGATGTCTGCATATCCGGGTCTGGGTGTTTATTAAATTTATTCTGGTATCTATTTAAGTGTTTCTATGTATTAGAATCGTTGACTAACACCCCTAACTTAAACATAAAACTTTCTTACTTTGGGGTATGGGTTTCAATTCGTATAACTTGTCCTATAGTTATTATTATTATATTTTTTTCAAAATAGAATATCAGTCAGGACCCGTTTAATTTTTAGACTGTTCTTTGCGTAAAATGAGTTCCGACTGATAACATGCTACTTTGCAAAAAAAAAAAATGATTTGTGAATGTTTGTATATTGATAATAATATAACTATTTGAATTATATAATGAAGAACACAAAAGGGTCAAAATCTTGCTATTGTATTTACCTAACATCGAAGCATAGATCACGTACTTATCATTACTTTTTATTTCACTTAAATGCATGCAGTAGTTCCGAAGTTATAACGACGAGAATTTTAAGCTCTTTTTTGAATTGCTGAGATTACGCGCGCTTATGCTATGACGTCACACCCTTGTTCGGCCCGAGCTCGCAGCTCGCAGCACGCCGTACGGTGGCGTTTGCTTTGTAGATTAAGTACGCAACAAGGATCTTGTTTCATTTTGTTTCGATCGCCTTCAAGTCTAGGCTTGTATTTAAAAGAAATAATATAAACTATATCTTACATACAATTACCTTCATTAAATTGAAACTATAGTGTGAGGAATGGAAGACGGATTTCTAAAAGGGCAATCTGCCAAGAGTGGATAGTTTGATAATGGCACAATATTTCATGAAGAATCAAGATTATACGGCGGCCGAAATGGTGCGTTGCCAACCTGAGACTTCGAGCAAAAGTATCCTCCGAACCGGAACACATCAACGGCAAGCACTAACTTTATGGCGGCAGGAGTAGGTAAGACCGTGGTACCAATCCGGGCAAGACGCTGCGAAACTCTACCTACCTCTACACCTAGTCAGATGTCACGGTGTTAGTGACGATAAGTCCATGCTCGCCTTTTATGAGCTGCCTGACCGGAAAGCAGATGGTCTATTCTGCAAAAGAGTCCGGGCCAATACGGGTTAGTCTATATTTAAAAAAAACATCAATTAATTATAAATGCGGTCCATGAGTTTGATACTTCTGACTAATTTATTTTATTTTAGAAAGTAAATATTTCGTTACACAGAGTTGCATCTAAAGCACCGGCCAAATTTTGAAAATCGGTTCGGAATCGAGAACACTTTTCGATCTAAGAAGAAAAAAATGAACATGTTATTAATTTAACTAATTTATTAAATTAATAAATTAGTAAAACTTATTAATTTAATTCAACATAATATACATAGATCGAAATGATCTTCACAGCAGTGCGCCTTAGTTTTAGGGCATATTTTATCAACTCTTTTTATGGCGGTCATCCACTTTTTTCTCATTATTGGGTTCTCAGGCACATAAAAAAAGAGTTTATCGGGTGTTTTAACTATTGAATTGAAGCACTGAGGCACTATACAGTATTTTTTTGACATTTTAAAACTAAACTATAGGTATAGTTTAGTTTTTTACAGCGTAGCAGCGGCGTACAAGCGAGCACTTGACTCTTACATTGATGAATAACCAAGGGTGTGACGTGGACGTCAGCGCCTAGTAAGATCCCGCCCGCATTTTTAAAAATCTTCGGCCGCAAATACGAACTTTAATCGTTAATATCTCAGTAATTTTTTAAGATATGAAAATACTAAAAACACTGTTTTTCTTGTGATTTTTTGTAGATTTATTTGGCATACAAAGTAAAAAACGTTTGTCAGATCCATTACTCCGTAATATTTTTAACAACATTATAGACTTAGGGCCACTTGCACGTTCCTGGTTTAAGCCTTTAACATTGAGTAAACGTCTAACTCGGGTTAAATCACCTTATATTTGACAGTTTAACTCAGTGTCAAATGTAACCCGGGAATGTGCAAGTGGCCCTTATAATATTATTTAGGCTATTCAAATTGCATTTATTTTTACGATGTCGAATTTGTTTTAATCTATACTAGGTAATAATAAAGAGGAAAGATTTTATTGTTTGTTTGTATTGCATAGGCTTCGAAACTGCACTGGGTACTAAAAATTATCCTTAAATACTTATCTATCTATTTCACATAACTCCTAACCAGCTAAACCGGGGTTTAAATTCTATATGGTTATTTCGATGGTTTCATGTACCTATGTTTTAAACTACAATTGGACACACTAGGTGGAGCTGCTATCGGTATATTAATTAATTATTTACACTATAAAGGTAAAGGTGAATGATATTGATTGTGTGATTGTTTATGTTCGCTATAATGTTTGTTTAGGCTCCGAAACTACTGGATCAATTTAAAATTTTTTTTTAACATTAGCACGTTATCTGACATTACCCCTGATTAACATAGGCTACGTTATTTCTATGAAAAATTAGAAATTTGTCCATTGCGAATCCGGGCAGCCCCAGCAACTAGCAGTCCAGTGATTGATATGTTTATTATGTTCTGTACCTACGAAAGCACGTATCGCAATTTGTGTGTGCTAGGTATACGAATATCCAAGAAGCTTAAGATGTGTCAGTTTTCTTTGATTTATTTCATTTTTGTTTTGTTATTAGTAACTTTGTCAACTGTTAATATACAAATAATAAATAAATATCCCTGGACAAAATTACACAAATTGAATCTAACCCCAAAGTAAGCAAATTATATGCTTGTGTTATGGGTGTTAGTCAACGATTCTAATACATAAAAATACTTAAATAGATACCAGAATAAATTTAATAAACAACCAGACCCGGAAATGCAGATATCTAAATGTTCAACACACAAATGTCTGCCCCCGTCGGAAATCGAACCCGAGCCTCGCGGTTGGTCGGTGTAGTTAGGGGTGTACGCTAGCCACTCGACCAACGAGGCGGTCATACGAGGGTCAAACTGAAAGTTCTTAGAAAATCAAAAACTAAGCATTCTAGCGAGTTATTAGTTTTATTATAACTTTTCAAAATAGCGTCCATTTACATCAATACATC
>NJDD01002153.1:0-16400 GCA_002245505.1 Calephelis nemesis | reverse complement strand
TAATAGCGTAATTTCCTGATCAAAGTATCATGATGAACACAGTCGAAAGCCTTAGAGAGATCACAGAATACACCTAATGCATCATGCGAGTTCTCCCAGGCTTCAAACTACAGAGGGTCTATCATCGACTAATGTTTTCGATTTTAGTTACCGATTTTTTTTCTGCCGTATGGTTCAATAAATCTAAATTTAACTATAGACAAAACGTTTTTTTTCCGTTACAGTCCGGATTCATGATAGACAATTTGCCTTCCTTTCAGGCAACTCGTAAAATGCTAGCAAATTGGTTATTACCAACAAGACAACTGGTGACAAAGTGCCGCTACAGATTGTCCCGTTAGGGATCTATCGCCTTACCTATTCTCTCCACCATAAGGACAGAGTCATGTGCCGGTCCGGAAGGTGCGGTAGCCGGTAGACTCTCACAATCGACTTTACACCCTGGCCACAGGTCAGGGACGAGTATGCAGCTGCTGTAGTGCTAACAGGCCACGCTTGAAACTATTTATTGTCACCTAAGTCCTAAGCTATTCACGTGGGGTGTTTATAGATTTGTTTCTGAGCATCAATTGAAGGTTCCGTTTTTTTTTAAAGTCAATCGTTTGAAAGATAGATACTTCCAAATGTTGAAATGCACCTTCAAGAGATAAAAGTAAAAAACCTAACAAAATAATTTTTTAATGTTCAATGAAAACTTTCAATGAAATTTGCTTTAAAAGATATACCTATAGTTGTTAGTTTTCTGAGGTATTCTAGAACAGGGGTGGGCAAATTCTTTTGACCGCGGGCCTATAAGATAAAAAAAATCAAGTGTCGGGCCAGTAAATTATAAGTAATCTTGAGGCGGGCCGGTTTATTAAAACACCTAACAATAGCAGTAAATATTACAATTATAAAACGTTGTATAGATATAACATAAGGCAATTTTTTTTATTTTACATTCCTTTATTAAAATAAAATATAAATAGATTTTATCTTAACATAATATGAAATACGCAATATTGTATATGCATGTTTAAATTATCGATTCAGTATTTTAATTGTTCAAATTTCAATAGTCTTTTAACATTTCCACCATTAATTTTTTTAAGGAGGATCATATTTTTCTAAAAATAACCCTCGGCGGGCCGGATTAAAACCTTTCAAGGGCCGGATCCGGCCCGCGGGCCGTAATTTGCCCACCCCTGTTCTAGAACATTTTAAAAAAATCGAAATATAACTTTGCCGGTATGTTCTACTCCTATTTTTTTTAAATATACCTATGTTAATCAAATACTCCGCCACCGAAACCATTTGCAAGGGCGTAGGTAATTCCCAGCTTGTCCCATTGCCACCAAATCTAGAGTTTTGGATGGAGTCATACAGAAATCAAGGAAAATATTCAACTTTTGTATATATATATTGTTTTTCTTATAAATAAATAAATAAATTTAACTGGACAAGTTACACAAATTGAATCTAACCCCAAAGTAAGCAAATTATATGCTAGTTAGTCAACGATACTCATACATAGAAATACTTAAATAGACACCAGAATAAATTTAATAAACACCCAGACCCGGAAATGCAGACATCTAAATGTTCATCACACAAATGCCTGCCCCTGTCGGGAATCGAATCCGAGCCTCGCGGTTGATTGGTGTAGTTAGACGTGTACGTTAGCCACTCGACCAACGAGGCGGTCACATTTAAATGACATTATTTTGTAATCTAAGTTTTCACAATTTTCACTTTTAAATTATAACCATAGTCTGTCACTTCTGGTAGTCGCCAAGGTAGCTTTAATGATGACGCTCTCCCAGAGTACCTTTATAGGCTACATCAATATCGCTGATAACAAATTATTCAACTAACCGCTTCGTTCCAGTATCGATTTATATAAACGATGCTAAATACATAATCGCACCAGGTCATGGTTAACAATTATTTTTAACTTACAGCCTAGATACATTTCAAAAAGATACATAAAATACATATATAAATACATATACTTATATTGAGAATCGCGTATCTTACAAAATCATAAAGTTGGGTATGTCAGAAAAAACATGAAAGTAGAGTAAATGCGGTCGAAATGAGAGACTACGGGAAATCTGTAGTGTAACGCTCGCTGACCGCATTCGTAACAGTGAGATCCGAGAAAGATTGAAAGAATTGAAAAAGAAAGTGGGATTGAATGAAAGTGTTGGTGTTAAAATGCGAAATTGCATGCTCCGCTGGTTCGGTCATGTGGAAAGAATGTCAGATGAAATATTGACAAAGCAGATATACAATGCGAATGTGGATGGATGTAGGTACCCGGGGAGACCAAGGTTGACATTCCATGATCAAATCACTCCGGTATTTTCCGAGGGTGGTGTCAAGAGTCTCCGAAACCGGCGTGTTTGTATGAAAATGGTAACAAATGTGAAGGATGCAAAACAGGTTTGTTAGAATCGTGAGGTCTGGCACTCGATACTCTCTTCCTACTCCGTAAGGGACTAGCCGTGAAGACATGTATGTATAAATGCTCATCATCAGCCTTCTAATCGTAGATATTCAGGGTATGAAAAGTGTCCAGTTGATGCCAAAATCTGGAACCACGAAACATGGTGACATTCGTGGTACCATGAACCACTGGCGTGGTCAGCACTTGGGATAATGTCACATAATATTATTGGTGATATTTGGCTGTTAAAGGAAAATTTATTTTGTTTTAACCTGTTTCTTATACATTATGTAAATAATTTTAAGTATCATGTTTTAATGTAAGTTAAAACTCAGCTGCTGGTTACAAAACCTGTGTTATGTTGATGTGGAGAATCTTTTGGCTACTGGGAATCAGAAATTTTTAATATAAATTTTACAAACTATAAGTTATTGAAGCTTTTATCATATTTTTACTCGGAAACACATTGGCGCATGCACACATAAACACACATTTATATACAACACACACGAACACACTTAGATACATCACACACAAAAACACACATACTTATAATTATTATTATACAGAACTAACGCGTTATTATTCTAAGCAACTAACCTTATTTTATAAAATCTTTAGTTTAAATATTTTTCAACTGTATTTTTATGTTATTTCGTTATATTAATTGTATTATATACGAAAAAGAGTTAATTATGTAATTGTTTTATACGGAAGTGGGCGATAGTAGCTGCGTCACAGTCCTTCGACTATTGCAGTTGCTACCGAACAGTTACTGTATGATACCACGTAAAATAGCTGAATAAAGATATTTGTATTTGTATTTGATCTTCCCCGTGTTGGTCCGGGCTCCTTTGTAGAATAGACCATCTGCCTTCCTTGCCAGGCAGCTAGTAAAAGGCGAGCAAAGGCTCACCGTCACTAACACCGTGAATTCTGACTAGGTGGTAGAGTTTAGCAGCGACTCGCTCGGATTGGTACCACCGCCTTACTTATTCCTGCCGCCATAACGTCATGACGTGTTTCGGTTCGGAGGGTAAGGTAGCCGGTAAACTTACTTTTGCTCGAGGCCTAACACCCCGGCCCCAGGTTGGCAACGCACCATTACCACCTTTGGTGTCTCTAGGCGGCGTGAATTTCTTACCATCAGGAAATCCGTCTGCTTGTTTGCCTTCCAATATCATAAAAAAAAAACTACTTGGTAATATAAATTTAATGATGCCATACCAACATTTCAGTTGCCTACTCATTTAGCGCAACAATTATTTTATTTTTAACAAATGGGGTTTATTTTATGCCAAATGACTACCTGATGGTAAGAGGTAGCCGTGGCTTATACACTCCATAAACGCTTTACGTGCGTCGCTATTCTATGATTGGGGTGTCAGGTCTGATGCGCCAGTCTACCCGCCGCCATACCTTCAAAACCGGAACATGATGCTATCACTTTAGCGACAGGAATATGAAGGGCTAGGGAAAAAATTATCAATTATTAAAAAAAATAGACTTTTTTTTGAAAATCGATTATTTTTTAGTATAAAAATCGATTATTTGCAAATCGATTATTTTGTAAAAATAAAAATCGATAAATAAAAAAATCGATTTTTCCGAGAGCAAGTCACATCCCTATGTAGGGCGGTAGATCCTTACCAGGATAAGATGGTGAACAACACTCTACAACCAGTTGTTTAAAGTTTTGTCTTTACATCTATAATATATTTATAAAATTTTTATAAAAAATGGGCTATGTCAAAACACTCATAACTCGGGAAATCAGAAATCAATTTTTTAAGATATTTAGTTTTTTAGATTAACATTAATCCCAAAATAGCAGGATAACTGTTAAAACATTTAAAAAAACACTTAGTTCTGTGTGTGCAGTACAAATTTCTCCGGACCCGGTTTAATAGTAATATCCCCGTGTTGGTCCCGGCTCCTTTGTTGAGTAGACCATCTACTTTCCTGCCAGGCAGCTCGTAAAAGGCGAGCATGGGCTTACCGTCACTAACACCGTGACATCTTACTAGGTGGTAGAGTTTCGCAGTGAGTTGCCCCCATTGGTACCACCGCCTTACCTATTCCTGCCAGCATAACAACAATGCTTGCCGTTTACTTGTTCCGGTTCAGAGGGTAGGGTAGCCGGTAAACTTACTTTTGCTCGAGATATAACATCCCGGCCTCAGGTTGGCAACACACCATTACTACCTTGGGTGTCTAGGCGGCAAGAATTTCTTACCATCAGGAAATCCGTCTGCTTATTTGCCTTCCAATATCATAAAAAAAATATAAAAATTGATTGATCGTGACTTCTTATTAAATAACGAAACTGGGCTTTTCTTAGATTATTCTTTACGTTTAACCGTTCTTTACGTTTTAGTCGAGAGGTTAGTGGACATCTCTAACTCCATCCACCAACCGCAAGGTTCGGGTTTGATTCAGGCATCGGTACTAGATGAAGAATATTTTTTTATGATATTGGAAGACAAAAGAAAACGCACAATTAATATCTTCGGTGTTAATGGCGTGTATATTTTAAAATTAGGAAACCCATTTTGATTTGCCTTCGTATATTACAAAACACGTGAAGGTGTAGCTCAATTTAGAACTCTAAATCTCTTAACCGTTTATTTTTTGCAGCGACGAAGGAGACACTGGGCGACTCTTGCAGCAACTCAGCGAGATCAACCGACCGTTGGGCATCTCATTCTCTCAGATGATCAGGCTGATGGTGCAGTGCCAACAGGTCAGTATTTGACCATTTAGACGTTTGATTCGGTCTTGCATTTTGTGATAACAAGAATATCTGTGTTTCTAAGCACAAGATTATTAATTTTATTTCGGTATTTATATCCTACGTACTACCTGTTACTCACGACTTCACTCGCGTACGATACTCTATTTTTTTTAACAAACGGGTATCATTAAATGTACTGCATTGTTATTGGTCCACATAATCAACATAAAGTTGAATTTCAATCAATCAGAACGCGCCATTACAATTTGTCAATGAGAACAAAGGCGTAGTGCAAATCACTACAAACGCTACATCTCATTCTGTCAGTATCGGAAATATGCGAGTGACACACTCAGTACTCGTTTACCTGTATGTAATGTAGATAAAAATCATCTCGATCAAGTCACTTTTCTGCCAACAAGAACCGTCCGATCGTCGCATTCGGTCCATCTGTTCGAAAGTTAGGATGCCACAGACAGACACACAGACACGTCAAACCTTTAATACGAGTACCCTTCGTTTGACTGAAAACGTATTGAAACTGTATTGCTTGTTTTGTTGGAATGGGGCGGGAGGCTCACATTTGCTATTGTTATCGGATCAACGGGAAATGTTGGGTCGGAATTGAGTCGTTCTATCATGTCCATAGTGACTCTCATGTCTCTCATGTCTCTCTTTCTTTCTCTCTATCTCTATCTCTTTAGTATTTGGATAATCCGGTCTAATATATATTTACCTAAATAACAGATGCAACTCAAACTCCGCGGAAAAAATAGAACAGTTGTGCCAACTAACAATAACAAGAAAAAACAAACATTTGAATTTGGAACCATAAACAAGTAATCAGTTCCCGATATTTTTTGAGCAACTTTTTGAGTGCAAATAAAACCGTATACAATTTTGCATTTACATACATGAACTTTAGCTTTTTGCATGCCACTTCGTCAGGGTAGAATAGTTACGAACTTTTATACAAATTTTTATCCCCTATGGATTGATTTAAAAAATATCTATGTTTGAACATAGATCTATCTCTATATATCAATAAAATTTCATCAAAATCGGTTCAGCTGCTTAGTTTTTTTTTGGAATGACTAATATATTGCTAGCCTCGCGGATTTTACAACTTCAACAGACTATGCTGTTAAGCTGTGAAATAGCAACATACATACAAACAGACACACTTTCGTATTCGTAATGAATAATGATATAGTATGGATATTTTAGTAGAGATTTCCGTTTAAAAAAACATTATAAGTTAATCAGCGGTGGGTATAACATTAAGGCCCCATATTTAGTCAGCCAGAATAGCCAATCGCCGCATTCCCCCGTTCCATGATTACTATGGAATATTGCGCTCTAAAGTAAACGTCTTAAGCGACAAATCATTTACACTACAAAGGTAATTTGAAAAAAAGTATAAAAACTGAAACACTTATCTTTTAGGTACAGTACTTATCTATGTTTATGTTAAATCTTGTGTCGATATTTTCATAATTAAGTTGACAGTTGGGTTTTGCTTTCAAAAAAGGGTTAACTTTTTGATTTTTTTTCTATCGAGCAAAGTGAAATGAATCGTGTTTTGGAAACACTAGTCTTGTGTATTTTTGTCACCAAGATCCATCATTGCTCTGTATGAAAAAAACATTATACTGCTGACGTATTTTAGCATACATGGACCCTTAACAAAGCAACTGGTCTTCGCGATACAGTATATACATACCTATAGGTAAGGGTAGGTACACAATTAGGTATATGATTCATGCTATTCAATTCATGGACAACAGCTGGTTTTAAATAAATCTTCGGTTCATATAACAAGGTTTTTCGCAATAACCGCCACGTATGTAAATATCGACCTGTGTCGATAGCCAGTCTTGTTTTGTAACAATGACAAAATCATAAGAACCGATGCTGCGTGTCAAAAACACGTAATTATGTAAAGATTGTCCTAAAAACCTGAAAAATCTACGCAGTTGTGCAAAATATGACGTATCTGCTACTTCTACCACGCGTCTCTACTCCCTTTCTAGATTTAATAAATTTATTAAAGATTTCCATGACTAGGCAGTTGCGAAAATCTTGTAGACGTATTCAGCGTAACTTCCAATTTAACAAACTCTGTTTATTCACTTAAGGGTCCATGTATGCTAAAATGCGTCAGCAGTATAATGTTTTTTTCATACAAAGCAATCATCGATCTTGGTGACAAAAATACACAAGATTAACATTAATATGCTTTATAAGACTAGTGTTTCCCAAACACGATTCATTTCACTTTGCTCGATAGAAAAAAATCAAAAAGTTAACCCTTTTTTGAAAGCAAAACCCCAACTGTCTTCTACTTCAATTATGAAAATATCCACACCAGATTTAACATAAACATAGATAAGTACTATACCTAAAAGATAAGTGTTTCAGTTTTTATACTTTTTTTCAAATTACGTTTGTAGTGTCAAAAATAGTAATTTAACGCTTAAGACATTTACTTTAGAGCGCAATATTTCATAGTAATCATGGAACGGGGGAGTGCGGCGATTGGCTCTTCTGGCTGACTAAGTATGGGGCCTTTGGCTCTTCTGGCTGACTAAGTATGGGGCCTTAAGTAATATTAACATTGTTTTAAGTAATATTTTTTGCAAAATTCAAGTTTTTAATAGATAATGTAATATTTTAGCATTTTGTACCTATCAATGTAACTAGACAACTAATATTAGGTACCTATTTAGTTAGGTCAGTGAGTAGTAGTATTATTGTTCAGTTTAGGCAAGTGGCATTTTTTTAAAAACAAGGCATTAAATAAATAAAAATATTTAAAAATAAGGTAAAATAGTATCCTCCCCGGCGGGGAATCGAACCCCGGTCTCCCGCGTGACAGGCGGGGATACTTACCACTATACTACCGAGGATATGTTCTAATTTGTGAAATTTTGGTATATACTATGAATTAAATTATTGACTCGTTCAATTACGATTCAATAGCGTTTTTGACTTTTAGATACTACAATTTGGTAAAAACAAACTTAATTCAATTGGATTTTACTATTGCTGTCAAATATTAAATCGGTTTTGCCGTTTTGATTAAGTTTAAATTATGTTTACAAAATAATAAAATGCTTTTAGGTGGACGGCCTAGAAAGTTACAAAGAAAAGAAAGAGGGGTGGCGACAACACAGCGCGGCGCAGGCTCGACTGAAGGCGGGCGGCGCCCACGCCGGCCTTCTGGGCGGGAGCCCTCTTTCGCTTCTACAGGGTATTATACCAGGTGATATTTCATTGTTCTATTCATTTTTTTGCTTATCTTTTAAATTAAAAGATGAAATTGTTGACGGAAAAAATAACTGTTGGTGGAGTGCTTTATGCAGCAGCTTACCTGGGTAGGGATCCATCGCTTTTCCTATTCCTACCCTGAACACAGTACTGCGACTTACCTATTAGAAATATTATGGTGTTTAGAGGTCAGAATAATTGTATCTCACTATCAGAAAAACCGTTTGCTTGTTAGCTGTTACATTTGGCATAAAATGCTTAACTAAGACACCAAAGATATTTGCTTATTTAATAGTTACCCTCCAAACCGAAAAAAAAAACAATAGAAACTACTGACATTATGATCATGTTAGTTGTTACACAATACAGGTTATGGCGGTAATTGCCTAATGGAAAAGCGTTTGTACCAATGAGTTAAGTTTCTGCAGAAGTAGTGTAAGTATCTTCACGTCGTTATCGCGAAGACGTAGGCGGAGGCACAACCAAGGCACCCACTACTAGCCGAAGACATTAAGTAACTTATTGTGATAGATGGCAAGCCTATCGCCAACAGGGCGCATTGGATATGAGATCGGGCAAACGTTATTTTGATTAGAAAATAGAAAATTCACATTTTCTATGTTTATTTCTTTGCCCGACCTGGGGTGGAACCTCGGACATCAAGAAGTCAAGTCCAAGCCGCCCGGATCGCTAGACCACAGAGGCGATAAATTAATCTAATTTTCTAAGTAAGAACTCGAAAACTCTATTATATGAAATTTTATAAAGTATGTTATTTATCCCATACTTGCAATATGAGGAATGTTTCCTGCTTAACGACAATAAATATTACAAACAACGCTTTAAGTACGTCAGAACTTAAAAAAGAGTTACTATCATTTCATTCTTATTTACAAAAGTAAATGTAAATAGGTATTTCATAAACAACATATTTTGCAGGTACCAAATGGTGTGGCACAGGCGACATAGCAGCCGATTACCACGACCTGGGTGCTGACCGCACTCTCGACCGGTGCTGCAGAACGCACGACCTGTGTCCGACGAAAGTACGAGCCTTTTCACGAAGATACAACTTAACCAATAACTCCATATACAGCAAGTCGCACTGTATATGTGACGATATGCTGTTTGATTGCTTAAAAGCAACCAACACGTCGACTGCTCAATTAATGGGTCATATTTATTTTAATTTAGTTCAAGTACCTTGTTTAGAAGATTTACCCGCTGGCAGACAGTTTAGAGACGCAAAGCAAGGCTTTTAGCGACATCTTTTGTCGAGAAGCAAAACTGAAGCGCCATCGTTTGTTCACGTTAGATGTAAAAAGCACGAATTTGCTGTAAATTGCATTTAAAGTTAAAGTTTGTTTATTTATATAAAATGAATGTAAATATAATGTTAATTAATTATAAATAACAATACACTTTGAATCTGTGATATATCTGTGCCTTCGATTGTTCTTGTCATTGTAGATGGCGCTAAAATACAATTTGTTGTTTAAGTGAAAAACTATAGATGTTAATGTGAAATCAAAATACATATATGTATATTTATTTTCTTAAACAAGTGACATCTTAATATAAAATGAATTTTGAACTTGGGCTAAAAACTTTGACAAACTAAAAATAATATGTAAGATATTTTTAAGAAAATATAATTTATTTTATTCAATGAGTATATTTTTATTGATTCTCTAAAACCCAGTATTTTACTGCTTTAAAATTTCAGTGCTCCAGAATAAATAATAAATAAATAAATATATCTGGACAAGTGACACAAATTGAATCTAAACCCAAAGTAAGCAAATGATATGCTTGTTATATGGTGTTAGTCACTGATACCACCAGCCAGACCCGGAAATGCAGACATCTAAATGTTCATTACACAAATGCTTGCCCCCGTAGGGAATCGAACCCGAGCCTCGCGGTTGGTCGGCGTAGTTAAGCGTGTACGCTAGCCACTCGACCAACGAGGCGATCAAGAAACTAAACGAGAAAGTAAAGTAGAAAATGTACATAGACAGATGGGCACGCGAAATACTAATATATACTACCTACCTTATGTAGTTGTACTGGATGACAAAATTTACAACTCGAAATGCTTCGAGCCTAGAAATAAAAGTTTGGAATATTCCTATTAGCAAATGCAATGCCTGGGGCATACCAAATGTTTTTGGAACTGGCCACTTACAAGTAAAATCTATAAAACAATGGAGTTTGGGTGCCATCATGAATGAATATGGTCGTAATTTTTTCACAATTATTGAGTTTAGTGTGCATTATGAGTAAAACTAGTTAATTTAGGTGGGAATGACTTTAATTTTGTTTAGTGAAACTGTACAAATGAAATAATCATGAAGAAATTAGTGTATCGTGAATTTCTTCGCTGCCGCCAAATTTCCCAAAGTGAGCTTGTGTTAAGTGACCACCGCTTTACTCAAGACTCTTACGTGACTTTGTAAATAGTGACTAATGACTGTACTTATAAGAATTAATTGATACGGAAGTTATGTGACTAATTACTGTATAAGAATTAATTAATATGGAAGACGTGGCAGCATGGCCTAAAGGTCTTAGCCGGCCCCAAAAAGGGGCAAATGAACGTAAAAAAAAACAATTAAAGAATTTAAAAATAAAACTCTGTAGGCAAATATTATTTTTGAATTTCGAGATTGTCATTCGTTTTTTGTTTAAATGAGACAGTTTTTTTTTCATAAAAACTATTAGTGCTTAGCTGTTAATGTTAAGCGATATGAAGTTCGCCGGTTTGGCTACTAGGTAATAACATAGATCTTATATATATAAAAATCTTGTGTCACGATGTATGTTGCCAATAAACTCCAAAACTACTGAACCGATTTCAATAAAATTCCACATAATATATATCTGTAGTTTGGTCCATCTTAAAATATAGGATAGTTTTTATCCGAATGTTGGCGGGACGAAGTTCGCTGGAGCAGCTAGTTATTAAATATATTATATTGTTGTATTGTATTTGGTATTATAACAAAAGTTATAAATATGATTACAAAATTTATGTGCCACCTATTGGTGAGTAGTCCAAGTAATATAGTAACCATCTGATATTGTGGTTTTATAAATACTGTACAGATGTCGCATAAACAAATTAAAATCATGCCATCTATTGTCAAATTTTTATAATAATTACTAATTTTCGAGTGCCATTTATTTAAGCGACATCTATATTCTGAGTATGCAACCACTAATTAGATAGTGCCTGTATTAGTTGGACTATTCGACATAAGGTGGCGCAAATATTTTATATTTTATAATGTAATGGTGGTAATTCTGTAACATACCAGTGGAGAAAAGAAATAAAATGTTTTAACATTTAGCGTTTTTAATCAACGTTTTCAGAGGACTAAGTTTCAGGCTATAGACTACTACTCGAAGTTCTCTTAACAACGAAATAAGTCTTTTCCAAATATTGCTGACTCTCTCAAATGTATCAGACTCTCTCTCATTTCGACTTTTTTAATTATTGATGTCAGAAGACTTTCAGAATATATTACATATTATTCAATGCTTCCAGAAAGAGTGGTGGGTACAGTTGTTTTGAATTTTTCTGTTGAACGAGTTATTGAAATTGCTTGTAACGAATATGCGAAGCTGGGTTTAATAAGTGTATACAGGCCACCGTGGACTTCATATGAAGATTTTGAAAAAACAATGAAAGATGTGATACTTAAGGTTTCAAATACAGAAAGGAATATTATTATTTGTGGAGACTTTAATATTAATATATTGGAAAAATCTTCTTTTTCTTGTGGATTTCTCAATATGTTTAAATCATATAATTTACAAAATTAATCCTGGAAACCCACTAGATTAACGGCCACTAGTGTTACTTACTTAGATAACATTTTTACAAATATATCACTGTGGTCAATTAACTATTTTCCTTTATTTTTTCTTAAAAAAAGGGCGTGTTTCAGTAAGTGGGCAACAACTAGTATATTAATAAGTAGAAAACGATTATTTGATTTATACTTTGAAAAATCATAATATTACCATAGCATTGAATTTAAGAACTATTTTAAAGTATAATCAGAGATTAGTAAATATATATATTGTCTTTGGTATAATCAAATTTTTTTTAAAAGAATATGTGCTACGTACTCGTATATGTATTTGAAAATCATAATCAAAAGACCCGATAGCAGAATCAAGGCCACATGGGATATTATAATTAATACAGAAACGAGTAAATGTCAAATTATTAATGATGGGTTTAAATTAAATATCGATGGATGTACTGTTAAAGAGGATGTGAAAATAGCAAAAAAGTTTAAAAAGATCTTCACACAAATTCCAATTGAAACAACCAAAACTCATAGGTAACAAAGCTTTCGAATTTACCATGTCTATACGAAAGACGTAATAAAAGCTTTTAAATCACTTCAAACGAACAAAATGCCAAACTTGTAGGGGGACATTCTGTTAAAATGTTTGCATTGATAATATATTATGATATTGCACCTCATTTGGCCATAACACATATTTAATTGTTGCATAGGTATATATCGAATGGTGTATTTCCTGATCTAATGAAACAAAACAATCATTGCCTTGCTTTGTTTCATTAGACTGGGGGGTATAAGCTCTTATAACAGTATTTTTTTATAACAGTATTATTTCAATAATTCTTATTGTCATTGGAGAAAGGCAACCTTATGACGTATACCATAAAGCTGATAATAAAGGCAGACATTTAGTAAGACGGAAATAATACTACTATAGGCGTACCCTACCATGAAGGGCCCCAGGAAATACATAAATCGGGTAACAGGGGCCCTACCATGAACGCTGTTAACAGTATTATTTCCATCTTGCTAAATGTCCGTCTTTATAAGCAACTTTATGATATACGTCATAAGGTTGTTTTTCTCCGATGACAATTAGTATTATTGAAATAATACTGTTTTAAGAGCTTATGGTAACCCCCCAGTTCTCCATACAAATTTTTGACCTATTTCAGTTCTACACTTAGTAAAATATTTGAAAAATTAATACTTAATAAGATGTTAAATTACTTCAATGTAAACAAATTGAAATTATTTATTTGTTACTGAAACATTTATACAATTACTAAAAGTTGCAACAATAATAACTGCATTAGTCAGAGACTGTGTCGCAGTTATTAACGCCACCTTTAGTAAACCGACAGAAGTTGTTCCAAAGAGGATAAATAAAATGTACTAATAAAATCAATCGTGAAAGTTGCGTGTCTGTGTGTGTATGTTTGTGTGTGTGTGTGTGTGTGTGTGTGTGTGTGTGTGTGTGTGTGTGTGTGTGTGTGTTTGTGTGTGTGTGTGTTTGTGTTTAAAAAAAGCTCTTATATTGATTAAATATAATAAATTAAATTAAGGGTAGTTTAAAATTCAATTAACTCTTCTACATCATCGTAATTTAAGCTTATTGTTACATAATAAACAGTTTGGATTTACCAAAGGTTGCTTAACCATAGATGAAGGCGTGGAATTATTGAAAAATGTATTTAAAGCCTGAGAGAACTCGCATGATGCATAAGGTGTATTCTGTGATCTCTCTAAGGCTTTCAACTGTGTTCATCGTGATACTTTGATTAGGAAATTATGCTATTACGGAATTAAGAACAAAGCTCTTGATGTCATGATCTCGTACTTGAACAAAAGAGTTCAGAGGGTTAAAATAAATAGTAAAACTTATTAGGGTTTTGCTGTACAATTGGCGTACCGCAAGGCTTTCTTCTTTGTCCATTTTTGTTTTTTCTTTATATCAAATTTAGCATTATTTACGTAGATCTATACAAAGATTCTTGTAACGCGTCTATATAATTCTGAAAACTACCACCGGATCGGAACGCGGCCACTCACTGAGAAGATCTGGCGAAAGAAACTCAGTGGGTTTGTTTTCTTTCTTATAAATATCATTTACAAAATTCATTACATTTACAAATAATTTGTAGAGATTGGTATGAAAAGCAATTAATCCCAAGCATTTCTGTCTTCTACATATTCTGAAATCTTAAAATAACCCCTACCCTACAATTTAATCTTAATACATTTTATTAAATTTATTAAATAGTAAGTCTTTAATATGCTCGGGAAGTATAAATGACTTACCTTATAACATTGGGGTTATATACGATATATAATATACCAGAGGCGCTTCACTTATATTTAAAGTGAAGTGTCATGCGTGATAATCTTGATGTAAGGGATTTTCCCCGAGAAAAATTCAAAGAAACAAATATTTTAATCATCAATTCTCAATATATTTATGAGAATTTAATGTTCGTTAAAAAAATCTATGTATGTTTACAAAAAAAAATGTGAGCCGTCACGGGACGCCTGGCAGATGTGAAACATTGACATTATTTTGTAAAAATAATATTCAGAAAAGAACAGATTGTGATAGGAACTAAATATGTCATAATGACAAAATAAAATATTAGGATTTTAGACTAATACGTAGAATTACTATTTTATATATCATATATCGTCGATTGCACATGGCGACGCGTGGCCACACCGTACACACTACTGCATATATAATATTATACCATCATAAGCTTGTCGACGCGTCGCCACGGCATGCGTCGCTACACAAGAAATCTGTTTTACGTGCGGCTATAGATGTTTCACATCAAAAAATTGATGAGTACGAAGTAATTACGAGAAATAAAAGTATACTAGTCATATATAAAAAAATGTATTTTACTTTTTTGTATATTTTAGCCCGCTAAGTTTCTTTCACCGGATCTTCTCAATGTGTGGCCGCGATTCCGATCCGTTGGTAGTTTATAAAATTGTGGACGCATACAAGTACCATTTGTATGGTTCCTGTGAATAAAGATTTTTCTGATTCTGAATAGAGGTCATAGAAATAGGAATTAGGAATATATAAATAAGTGTAACAATGTTCTGTAGCAAATTTAGTTGTATAAATACCGTTGAAATCAATATATGACTCAACAACAACTCGTTTTCTCTTTTAACAAATGTTGTTATTACATATGCCGAAAGGGGTAACGACATTTTTGTTTATGCTCATTTTTGCGTCGATTTAAAATGACGTCAAGACAGTCCTCATGGTTGCCAAGAACGCAATGTTTTTTGTTCAATTTTATAGTGATGTGCTATTACAATTGTCTATATTTTATTTTAAGTTTCCAGAAAAGAATTTTTGAACAAGATAATCACCATCTATCGTAACAAAAACTCTTTCAAGTGCTCACTTTAAAGTAAAGAAAGTCGTCGTCGTCCTAAGTAGATTTCTTTATGTTTTCTGATGACGAGAACTTGACAAGAACCTGATGAAAGAATTGGGAGATGGCTGATTGATCAAAGTTTTTATAAATAAGTTCCTGTACTATTTTTCACCATCTCTGGAGTTTGCTTAAAAAACATCTAAATGTGTGCGATAGTGTGTGTCTGTCGGCGGCATTGTAACTTTTGAGTGGAAGGACTATTTGTCAGGGTTTTATTGAAAATTTTTGATTGTAAGATTATGGATCATGTATCGATATTAATACTCTACTTTTTCTGGACAGCTTTAGTAAGTCAAATGACAGCCAATGGCAAGCTTTTTTCGTAGGAGTTTAATGTCCATATACTCAGAGGTCAATGATAGAGGTCTTCATAATTTTAAGTGTGGTGTAGAAATGACATGTAAAAACGAATTGGATATCCCTTATGTGTTTGGTCTCTTTCTATATATTTGAATGAGTCACAATATATTACATCATATGTTTTTTTGGAGTTTTCTTTTTATTATTGAATAAATTGTTGAAGCTTACATTAATGTATGCATTGTTCACATGATCAATTTCTGTGTCTGATTTTTCTCTACAAAAAAGAACTAAATGTCACAATTCACAAACGTCTTTGATTTGAAACGTCAATAAAATATAAATCAGTACGTCGCAACCAGATACTTTGGAAAAAACATATGGGCATTGGCAAAACT